>CM022302.1:550693359-551090045 GCA_011799875.1 Thinopyrum elongatum | reverse complement strand
CGGGAAGAACACCTTTAGGTACTGAGAAGCTCATCGAGGCTAGTGTCGGTCCATTTTTTTTTAGCCTTCGTCTTCAGGAGTTCGAGCGTGAAACTCAAGCGGGTCACCTCGGGATCGCAACCATGATACAATGGAGTGTTCGAGTCTACCACCAGTTGCTGCAGCTTGGCCTCCTCTCTAGAAGCATCTCTGTTAGTACTCGTCTCCTTGCGAAGCAGTGCTTGAACATGAGGGTCCCTCACGATTGAACTTAGTACTGACGAAGTCTGCGGCTTGGAGTACACGTTTTCTCCGCAGCCATGTCCGGCCGCTTCTCCGCCGCCATGTCCGGCCTCTTGCCCGCCACCATGTCCGGCCCCTTCTCCGCGGCCATTATCGATCATCTCTTCGTCTTGCCCCATGTCGTCATTGCCTGCCCCGTCGGCGTCCTCAACATCATCATCCTCATCTTCAATTATCCACCGAGTATAGCCATCCATGAAACCAGTCATTAGCAGGTGCGCCATCACACGACCATCATTATAGGGGTCGAGCCAAACTCATCCTTTACATCTTCGAC
Organism: Thinopyrum elongatum; assembly: GCA_011799875.1. NCBI lineage: Eukaryota > Viridiplantae > Streptophyta > Magnoliopsida > Poales > Poaceae > Thinopyrum > Thinopyrum elongatum. The sequence continues at coordinate 551,089,486 of CM022302.1, read as the reverse complement.
ACGGACATAAAATCTCTGTCAGGTTATTTTCTTTCATGTCCTGCACCGCCGACCGCAACCACCTGTCCACCATCGTTCCACTGACCATCATGAACGCCTGCACGGTAATAATAAACAAATTGATTATAAAAATGCATGCATGCATCAAAGTCATACAAAAATTCGGCATGACCTTCCCTAAAAATAGGACATATAGAGTTTGCCCGGAATTCGCCGAAACGGAAATAAATTGACATTTCGGCAAAACATAAGCAACTCACAAGCACAATTCGGCGGCAACTCATGCCACACACACAATTTCCATCCTATCGCCCGATTATGTCATATCGCACACATACACATATTTCCATTCTTGCAAAAGCATAAATTTTTAATCATCTATCTCGAGATCGAGCACGATGATGATGATGTCGATAGGTGTCGCCACACACACCTATGGAATGATCAAAAGTGAACAAAGCTCTTCTTGACAAGGCTAGATCTAGTTAGGGAGGTACATAGGTCACTTCACTAAATGCTAGATCTACCTAGCTAGCTAGTTTGGGAGGAGACAAGTTCAACTAGTGGAGGGGGAAGGAAAAAGAGAAAGGAGATGCATTAATGGAGGTGGTGTAGTTAGCTAGGAGTAATAAAGAGAGAGAAAGATAGATAGAAGAAGGAGAGTAATGGGGGGGAGAAGTAGTGAGGAAGAAGCAAAGTGAGGGAGAGAGGAGGTGGGAGCTAGGGGAAAGTGAAGGAAGAGAGGATGGGGGAGGGGGGAGGGGGAGGGAAAAGGTGGTATGGCTGCGGTTTAGCAGTAGCGCTGGGTGTAAAACGCGCTGCTGCTAATAATATAGTAGTAGCGTGCTTCTGGAAGAGTTGCTACTGCTAAGCGGGGCCCGCCATGTGGCCAGGTTTAAAATTAGCAGTAGCGACCTTGAAAAAAAGCGCGCTACTACTAATACATTAGCAGTAGCGCGGTTAAACTGGGTGCGCTACTGCTAAACCTAGCGTGGCAGGAACGGTCGGGGAATTTTAGTAGTAGCGTGGCTCTACCGAGCCGCACTACTGCTAAGTCGGTAGCAGTACCGCTTGTTTGGGGCCAGTGCTACTGCTAATTAGCAGTAGAGTCCCTTCTTGTCCAGCGCTACTGCTAAGATTCTGTGTATAAGGTTTTCCCTATTAGTGTCACTATAAATCATTCCATGCAATTTTATGAAAAACTATTTTGCATGTGGTGTGTGTGTGCGTGTTTTACTGATCTTGATTAAATGTATGATCTAGTTCTGTAGACATGGCAGTAGAAAATTAGAAAGAACCCCTTTAGATTTGAAACCAATAGGAAATGAAAAAGGATGGCCAAGTAGTGTGAAAGTGGGCGATCCTAACTTTACAACTTTAGTACTTTATTGTAAATTTGTAATGTAATACCCGTATAAGGAAAGCTACATGGTGCCTTTTGGAAGAAAAAAGAGAGGAAATGCCACCGGGGTGCTAACACCTGGCTGGCCTGTTAACGTGGAAGCTTCCTGAATTTTTAATTAGCAGTATTGTGCAACACGTTTGATAACTAGCATGGAGTAGTTATGTAACTATAATATCAGTATGCGACTAGTTTATGGCTCCTCCCTTCAGTTTAGATGCTTGAGTTGTTGGAGCTCACATGTTACTAATTAGTTTTTGTAATGCACTATTCGACCTAACTTTGGGTTGTTTAAGTACCGGCTGGGCAGGCGTAATGGGCTGTAGAGTATAATACTATATGGTGTTCACTGCCTTATGCAGTCCTATATATGGCACTAGCTACCATTGGAGCTCTATGTTCTCCAGTTATTGTAGCTAGCGCTGGCAGATCTACCCCGTATACTCCTTGGAAACTCTTTTCGCTTAAGGGCATGCAGTGATTTGCAGAGCAAGAGGTATGTATGTTATACCTACTATCCTCATTTTTTAAATGAGTTGTGGTTTATAGCTATATATATAGAGGGCTATAAATATTCTTGTCATTATTCGTCGGTGTATAATATGCCAAGGATGAGATACACACTTCACAATCACCCGCTAATTGGGCTAACAGGAAGGGTCGCCATAATCCCGTGACATGCTTTTACACAAGAAAACCAGAGTTACTAATACATCTGATGTTTGTTTATTCCTCGCAAAAAATTATAAAAGCTTGATGTTTATCGCAGAGAACATGTCTTTGAAAGAAGCGGACAGAGCAAACCAATTGGAGATAGTGTTAGGACACAATGGAGTTGAAGATCCATCGCAACCACAGTTGCAAGAGATCATCACTGCTGACAGACACGGTCTGCAGAAGTCGATTGATGAGCTGGTGAAGACGATGAAAGAAGCCAACCGCAGTCGCAGTATGTCCACCCAAAAGGAGCAGAAGGATTTTCGTAACTGGTTATTGCTTCTCTCATCACTGGCTGCCACTATCACCTTCGCCTCGGGCCTCAGCCCACCCGGTGGTTTCTGGTCTGAAGACGACATGGCAAACACATACATCGCTGGTACCTCAGTTATGCGCGACAAAGTCCCCATGAGGTACCTGCTCTTTCACTGCAGCAACACGACTGCCTTCTTCACATCGTTGGCGGTCATTGGATTGCTTGCCAAAGACATCAAAATCAAGAATCGTTTTTTCTTAACACTCGTAGCAATTTCTTTTTTGAGCTTGTGTGGTAGCTACATCACCGGCACATGGGTTGACCTCACTCTAGGGATTTATACAATTTCTGTGTTTGTAGCAGTCATTTGCTACATGTCGATAATTTGGGTTATAGCTCGGATTTGTGATATCTATACTGGTAAGAAAGGAGATATCCTCACACCAACCTGCGTGACTGCTGCCTACAAACTTAATCATGTCTACTTGTCTAGCAAACAATGGTCGATGACTGTGTTGTATTGATATGCCCAAGAGGCAATTAATGGTATGCATTTTTACATTTCTATTTTAAAGTTCACGAGGACCCTCATTTTGCTACTCATTTCCTTGTAACTCCTACTTTGACACATATGAAGTTGTAATTTGATTCCTTGTGTCATGGAAACGTCAAATTATTTTTGTGATCTGAAGCTATGCATTGGTGGTCGCATATGAGTTAGTCAAGAGGCATGCATGTATGCTGGCTGCTTGCATGATTATCTACAGATAAATCATAGAAAAAAAAGATAGATTCAGGATGTCATCTGGATTTCTTCACTGTATTGTTTGTGTCATTTGGAAAAAGGATGGTCTGATTTATTTTCTTAGTAAACATACCAGGCTATTTTTATCCCACTCTGCGTGGATAATTTGCAGCTACAACTTACTTCGATTGAGTCACATTGAGCAGCCTTATTATGTGGAAGCCAAACGCGTGTAGGTTAAATAAACACACATTTTTTAGGGGTCTTGATATCCATGAGCGGTTAACATCCCCTATTATGTGTAACCCAAATGGCTTGGCCGCCACTTAGAACATGTTTACCAACCTGGCTACCTCCGACGCCACATACGTCTGCGATGCTGGCAGATATGACATGTCTGTCTATGGCACTGCATCGAAGAGTTTCTCGAGCAAGATGGGATCGTTGGTTTCAACATCGATCACAACTATGTGGTGCTCCGCCAGGAGCCTCAGCAGCCCACACATGATGTACCACAAAACCACACAAGTTGGTTAGGAAAAATTCCAAATGAACAAGATCCTCCAAAATTCCTCAAAAGGTACTTTGAATCAAAAGGCGTTAAACCAAATATGTAGGTATTCCTATCTCCTCCAACTCCCCGCTAGAAGGGGAGCTGAACCTCAATGAGAAGAAGACAACAGGTTTCATCCTCTCACTACACGTGCCAGAATTCAATCATGGAAAGTAGAGCAGGGTCATGGTGCTTTATCTCCAAATAATATTCACGACGGATCTTTTCTAGTAGTTACTTTTAATAGGTGATAAGTGCGAACACACACCTTCTCAATGCCCATACCTTTGTGAGGTCGCCCCCCTTAAAGTTGTTCTTGCAAGCTCTCTTCCAAATATGTCCTGGAAAAAATTATTACCATCTTTTACAAGTCACTAGTATGGATTATTTTCTTGTTGATAAAAGGCACGATGAATACATTAGCTAGTACAATGAAAAAAATAACAAAACACAAAAATGACCAGAATAAATAAAAGCACATCGAAAACCATATTGTTTGTCGTCTTCTTTCAACTGTACGCCGCCTGATGGAGTTTGAAAATTGCACTAAACCAGCAGTAAGATAAAGGGACACGTGCCAACGCATTTGCCATATACCAAGCTTTGAAAACCATGATAGTCACCCTTTTTTTTTGCGGGGTAACCATGATAGTCACCCGACGCTAGAAACGGAATCTAGTAACCACCAGTATGGATCGACACATGCCTTTGTATCACTAGGGTACTGTAGAAGTCGTCTTGCATAGGGTTTTCAATCAGTGTGACATAGTAGATAGATATGTTGATAACTTAATGGTCAAGTCTTTAGGCCCTCATGCGACTAGTTAGAGGCAACGCACACCCATTTAAATAGCTTGCTAATGCTGTCTGGAGCCACCTCATGCACGGATAAACAACTTTGGGTTAACTTATTAAGTTGTTTGAGACCGTACGCTGATGGGTGGAGTAAACTATAGCGAGATAGCGTATTCGGGTCGTTCGTTGCCTTCTACAATCCTACATGTATGGCACTAACCCCTCCCCTGTTGAGCTGCTAGCTAGTTAGGTAGCCCCTTTGAGTTACGTTCTCATCTCCTCTACCAACTTCACACTCCAGGAGGTACTCTCTCTCTCTCTCTCTCTCTCTCTCTCTCTCTCTCTCTCTCTCTCTCTCTACATGATTCTATCTTCATTTGCGGAATGGATCCCAACTTATAAATTGGTTGAGTGTGTCGATTGTGATGAAATTACACAAGTTGCATATCTTCGTTCGTAAGCAGCCAGAAAGTGATTGGCTAAATCAATACTCCATAGAAGCCGGCCAGGTTCTCTCACAGGCTTCGAATTCCCAATAGGTGATCGAGCTAACGATCTGGCTAGATCTGTACGAGTAAGGATTCGGCCCGTCGCTGCTAGCAAGAACCCTTTTCTTTTCACAATAATCATAGCCTGTAGTTTAAAAAAGCAGTTGTGAAGACTCATAATCTGTAGTTGATGTGGTTATCGGAATACGCATACGGCCCCGGCCAGGCTCCATGGAAGCTTGTTTTGGAAGAAGAAAAAAAATCGGAAAACCTTTTTTGAGTTATAAAAAAATTCTGAATTTATTTTGGCGCGTGTGTAGATGACTAGATGCTCATTATTTGCTTGTTCGAATTTTATGAGAGCGTGTGTTTATTCTTGGGCTACATAAAAAGATAAATATGTGATCTATAATAAATAATATATGTACTATTTCTACTATAGATCTAAAAAAAATTTGTACGACGCCCACATGTTGCAGAGAACATTCTGCGTGTAAATGTGGTGGCTTTAAAAATGAATTTAGAACATCTAAATATATTTCTTTTACGTTTAGAAATGGATCCGGGAGTCAAAAGACCCAACACTCGGGTAGAGGTTTTTTTTGCAGAGAAATAGTTGCCATAGTGATATAACGGAAAGGTGTGGCTACACTCGGATGTAGTACACCCGAATTTTCAAAAAACTGACAAAAGACATATCAAACTTGATCCAAAAATTCTGATTTTATGTGACATCCAATATCAACAAATGTTTTAGAGACATGCAAAATTTCATCCACAAATAACATTCGAAGAGCTCTCACCAAAAATAATAAAATCACAGGTCAATGTTTTCTGCTTTTTTTAGTACACGATTTTGTCTTTTTCGTCGAGAGCTCCTTGAATGTTATTTGTGGATGAAATTTAGCAGCAACCTAAAAAACATTCATGTTTCATGTCGCAAAATTTCTGAATTTTTTTATCAAGTTTGTTATTGATTTTTTGGTTTTTTGTAAACTCGGGTGTAGTACGAGTGTGATATAAGTAGGAAACTGAGACCACACAATCATTTAGCTCTTATTGCGATGTGCCTTTAGCCCTTTACTATAGCTTTTCTATACCAATATAAAACACACCAATCGTGTTTGATCTAATCAATTAAGACACTTAAAATAGAACTGATCCAATGTATAAATAAGAACCTTGTAGACTTAATTGTAATCATAATTGCCTTATGATGGAGCTGAGTGTTGTTTGTCGTTACAGGGAACATGTCAGAAGGGGAGAAAGCAAACACAGTGGCCATCTCGTCAGGAGATTCGTCACAGCCTCAGCCACAAGAGATCATCACCGTTGACAATCAACGCCCACACATGTCGGTTGATGATTTGCTCAAGGCAATAAAAGGAGCCAACGGCATGCCGGTGTTGTTCGTCCCCTCCAGCGACGGCCGGCTAGCAGCGGTAGCCGTGGACGGCCTCCATCAGAATCTGGTGCCCACCAATTCCATTTCCGAAAAGAAGAACCAACAGGATTTCCGGGCCTGGCTGCTGCTCCTCACGTCACTGGTCGCTACCGTCACCTTTACCGCAGGGCTCGCCCCGCCCGGCGGCTTCTGGGACACCGACGACAGGGCAAACAGGCACATCGCCGGCACCTCGATCATGCGCGATAAGTTCCCCCGCATGTACTTGGTGTTCTACTACAGCAACACCACCGCCTTCTTCGCGTCCCTGATGATCATCGGCATGCTCGCCAAGAACGTGTACAACAAGGAGACCGTGGTCCTGAAGAACCGTTTCTTCGTAGCCCTTGTCGGCCTCTGCTTCGTGACCTTGGGGACTAGCTACATCACCGGCACCTGGGTCAGCCCCAAGGGAGGGGTCTACAACATCATCATGTTTGTAGTCGTCATTTGCTACATGTCCATGCACTGGGTTCTGGACTTCATCGTCTGGATGCAACGCCGTGCTACATAATGTGAAAGATCGATCCCCGGGACCATCGGTTTGTAGCTATGAGTGAGCTATATGTAAGAACAAAATTTTGTAATCAGAAGACACTGGCTTGTATCTTTAAATCCCTGCCATGGTTTTGCTGCACATGCTCCTATTTTGACACCATGGAGTTGTAATTTAGATCTCACAAACGCAGTAAAAGAAAATAAAATAATAAATTGGATGTTTATGTCACATTGAGAAGTAGAGGAATGGAAAACATAAGAATGTGTATTTGAGGTTACTTAATTAGTTCCATCATGAAAGATTAGCACAAAAACGAAGATATTTTCAGTGAGGTTGGAAGGAATGAAAAAATTAATTTGGAAATGCATACATATAATAGATCTCATAGAAAAACATTATATGGTTCATAGTCCTATAATATAAAGCAAAAGACCTGAGTGTACAGAAGCATGCTGGCTGCAAAGCATGATTAGCTACCGAGGTAAATTAAAGAAAAGATGTAGTATTAAATATGTCAACCAAATTTAGTTACATATATATTGTTGTGTGATTTGAAGATGATGATCGTGTTCATTTAATACTCGGGGCAAAATAGAAAACACAGGACCTCGCAAACACATGAAAACAAAACAAAAACAAAAGGATGTTTATGGCACGTTGAATACAAGAGAAACAAAAAGCCATGACAATGTGTAACTGAAGATATTTATAACACAAGAAAAATACATGAACTCTCACGAAAGATTAGCACAAACACAAAGAATCTTTTCTTTCTTGTTTTTTTGCGGTTCACAAATAATCTTTTCTACAAGATTGGAATCAATGGAAACATTTCTTTAGAAACAATGCATTTGAGTAGTCCCATAAACCAAACAAACTCCTTAGAAACAAAATCTGAAAGGGTAGAATCCTCCAAAATTCTTGTAAAATTCGTATGCAACAGTGTTTCTACTATATGAGTTTATGAGGAAACCAAGATGACGCTTGCAATTATTGACCCCCTTAAATCATTGCCCTAGTTCTCTGCCATGTTCTTCTCGTCCTCATCGTAGGTGACCTCTGTTTGGTCCTCCGCGTAGCCCTTGGCTTCATATTGTTCGAGAAGCGGCCCCTCGTAGGCGATGATCTTGTCAGTCATAATTCTTTTTTCAGTGTATAAACCTGGCAGTAATCCTTGGTACACTTTCACGATGTTGTGGCTGCCGCAGGCGACTTGGACGTCGTCCAGCGAGTGAGCACAGGCCGGCATGTGGAGGGCCCCCACGGCTTCCGCTTCGTGAGGCTCATGTAGTACATGCACCCGGACCTAGGCTTTGCGAGGCTCATGTGCACGTCGGGCCACGATAAGAAGAGTCGAGCAAAGAGGCTGGCTCCTCTGTTTCTCTGTCTGCTCTACTCGCCTCTTTCTTTCTTCGCCAGCAAAAAGAAGACGCGCTCCCCTCCGTCGCCGACCGACAGGCCATGGACGTCGACCGGTTTCTGCCGCTAGCGGGCAGCCGCATCACTACGGCCATGTCCCAATCATCCGCCCCCGCTTACCGTGGTGAGCCCCGGCTTCCTCCCCTCCCGCTTCTTGGTCCCCGCTGCTTAAATCCGAGCGGTTGTCCTCGGATCCGTTGGTTGGGACGCTGCAGCTCCGACGCCCCGGTGGCTGGGATTCTAGTGTTTTCAAAGAAATCCACTGTCTTTGAAAAAGGCAAAGACATATGGATGCAATGCTCAGTCGCCTATGAAGGAAGTCCCTTAGTCAGCACAAGACAGCGTCTGAAAAACAACGATGGCCTCATGCTTATAGTCAACTTAATTTCTCTTTGTCCAAGACTATGTCCTCTGCTTCTCCTTGTAAAATGTCAGGATTCACTTATAAGGAAAGATCTGTTGCCAATGTTTGAATTCTCATATTCCAGCGAATCAAATTTTGAATCTATTTTTCTAAAATTACAAATTAAATACAGATTCACCGGCAAAATTAAATATATGAATTACAGCTTTTTTCTACGTGCGACGGTAATTGTGACGTAAATGCATGTCGTCACCAATGGCTGTTCCCACTTGTAAGCAGCCACGTCGGCATCTCCTGGGCCCATATGTCAGCAGTGTTGACCAGTCAAAACTGACGCCCAACTTATTACTGGCAGGATCATCGGTGATAAAACCCACGACGGACCCACATGAAAGAAGCCACGTCAGCAACTGCTGGCCCCACCTGTCAGAATCTTTGACCAGTCAAACCCACAGACCGATCAACGATGACGGATTGTCCTCGCAAAAAACATCTTAGGCGATAGTTTTGGCTATCGTAGTTGACATTCTGGTCTGTCATCGAAAACTGCCATCAGTGACATTTTTTGGTTCGTCACCTAAAATGCGATCTTGTGTGACAAAAAAGTGGTACCGTCCAAAAAAAAAATTACAGTGCTTAGGTGACGGCGGGGTTGACGGCCGTAAAACATCACTAGTGTATTTTCCGTGGCGAAAAACGGTTATACGCGACATAAGTGAGACATCGCAAAATAGAGCAAATTTTGTAGTGTACTGTAAGCAAATGCCAACAGTGCACGGGAGTTGAATCAAATTCTGAATGTTTATGCAGCATGTTTAGGGCAAGTTATTAACAAAGAAAAATCAGCCATCCTTTTCAGCAAAAATACAAAGAGGAAGGACAATGAGGACTTGATGAATCAATTGAGCATTATCACTGAAGGTTTCTCTGGAAAAATATTTGGGCTTACGATGTTACATTGGTAAATCAAAATCCAAAGCGTTTGAATATATCAACGAGTAAATTTGGAGAAAAATAGAAGGTTCGAAAGAAAAATTATTCGCCAAACCCGGCAAAGAAGTTTTTGTCAAGGTTGTGGCGCAAGCGATTCCCGTTTATGCAATGGCATGCTTTGTATGCATCATTGTTATTAATATACTATTTGTATGCATCTTCGTTTTTCTCTGACATTGATCATTGGTACAATATTATTTATCTAGTGATTTTACAAAAAACAATTAAATCAAATATAAAAATGCTCGGCATGTTATTAACTTTTTTATGAGGCCCAAATAAAATGTACTATTTGTCAACCGAGAAACTCCTTTTTGTAAGTCAAATTTGATCCTAAAAAATGTTCACCGTGTTGTAACATGTTTTTGTTCTTCTACCAAAAAAACTTAGTGATATTTATTCATAGAGCTCAATAAAATGTAAAAAAATTCATGTATCACAAGATCGGATCAATGGTTCTGGATGTTTATTGCGCACTAAGAAATTCTCATGTGGTTGAGAATTAACAAAATTGTACTCTAATTTGAAAATCTATTAAATCCGCAATATACAAACTATTCAATAGTTATAGTATGATTATACATAGTTAGGTGGGAAGTGTTTCAACCTTATTGATAAAAAGTGACAAACATTTAATAGATAGCATATTTAATGTAGATCATCTAAAGTAATGGTTTCTAGATGTTGTCAACCCATGAAGGTTATAGATAAATTTATGAAACATCCAACTCTAGAATCTCTTCGACAATGACAAATTTACTATGGAATTCTCTAAATTAATCATTTCTAGATAATTCTATTCCATGAATATTCTACATCCAAGACCTAGAATCTTCTATAATCCTAGGGTTCTTATCCAAATTATGTCATCGTTGTTCTTCATTTCTTCCAGAGCTCTTTCCTCAAACATATTTATCATGTCTAATACTCCAAAATCTTTTAGAAGCCTTTTGCAACTTTCTCGACATTTCGAGAACATTTCAAGTGCGCATTGCCATGGGTGATGGCCTTTGGTATTTTCTTGGGTGATGGATCATCTTCCCGTTAGTGTTATTGAATTTTTAGGCCTTGCCATTCCGCGGTTTCTTATTATTATTTTGTGCCATGGTAACTCTCCTGCTCCCATGCTCCATCTGTGTACCTGTATTTGTGCAGGCCATAGAGTAGCTACTTATGCTGTAGAGCTACTGATTGATCCGGTCACAAAATCACAGATTCTTCTTACTCATCAAAATCAAAGAGAGAGGAGAGTGGGTGGAACCTGGGGTGTGATCGCCCACGCGATGAGGAAGGAGGTTGCCCAGAATCTCTTCTCCTTCACCAGCTTTGACAGATCCACCGCCGCCATCGCTGACTCTCTCCCTTTCGCTTTCTTTTCTGCTCCGGCCTCCCAACGTTCAGGAAATGATGAATCCAAACTATCTTGAGGCCCTCACGAGTTATTCACCATGGGCTTTTACTGGGCGATGACACATCCATGGCATGACCCAAATTAATGTGAACATTTATGTCCGCAAATGTTGTTTAACGCCCTTTGTGAGCGCATATGTTATATCTTGCTTATAGCAAGACTAACATACGTCTCGCTGGAGATTTTACTGTAACACCCCCTTGTAATAAGCTCTGTGACATTCTGTTAAAACTGCCAAGTCATGATCATTTGCACTTCCAAGTCATATGGGTTAATGATCCAATTCAAATCCACATCTGAAAATCAACTCAAATTCAAAAGTGAATTATAAAGTTGACCAAACACTATTAGGAAAATGTTCATTAAATGGTAAATAATTCAGGAACACTTCTAAAATCAATATCAAAATATTTGGAGTTGGACAAGTGACTCTAACTAGATGAAACAACACCCAAAACAGCAATATTAAATTCATTTAAAATCATTACTAAATCAAATGGCTTCCAAAACTGTTCAACCACTTTTTGATGAGAGCTAATATTGCATTGCAATATTTGGGTCAACTCCCATATTTTACAAAAGTGCAATAGTGGCCTAATCATTTCCAAAAAGAGAAAAGAAATAAAGAACAGAAAAGAAAAGTGAAAAGCTACTGTGGACTGGGCCTAAGTGCACAGTGCAGTTAGACCCGGCCCACTGGCCCATCTAGCTCTCTCTCTCTCTCTCTCTCTGTCGCCGTGTCGACGCGCCTCAGGCCGCGCGCGCGCGCGCGCCGGCGCGGCGTCGACACGCCGCCCCCACCGACGCTACAGGGAGGCGGGGAGAGGATAAGGAGGAGACCCTCGACCCCTCCGTCCACTCCTATCCACTCACCCCCTCTCTTCCTCGCTCTAAGGCGCTCCTCTCCCCCCCCCCCCCCAGATCCACCGGTATTGCGCCACCGCAGCCACCGCCGTCGTTCGCGTGGCCACTGGCGTTGCCCCGAGCCCGGCCAGCACGTCTGCGAGCTCCGCCGCTCTCGGCTTCACCGTCCGGAGCCAGTTGGAGGAGCAGGGGAGCCCCAGAGGCGCCGTGCATCGCCGCCCCCTTCTTCTCTGTCTCCGGCGCGATTCCGGCGACGCCGAACCACTACAGCTACTAAACCACTCGCCGGGCCTACGTGTGAGCCTGCACGGTGAGCTCCTCCCATCCTCTCTCTCGCTACGCCGTAGGAACCGCCGTAGCTAGCCACTGCCGTAGCCGCACTCTGCCCGCCGCCGACGAGCTCGTGCTCGTGGACATGGCCACTGCCATGCCCGGCTAAGCACGGCATCGTGCTCCTGGCAACCCCAGGAGTCGAATGCGGCCGCGCCCGGGCTTCCCCGTGCCCTCTGTCGTCTAGCTCGATGCGTGCCCGAAGTCGCCGCCGCCCGCACCCGACTCCGGCGAGTCTCCGGTGACCAAATGGTCACGGGACCGCGGCCGTTGAGCTCGCCGCATCGCACAGCGCCTCCCCATTCCCTCCGTGGGGCCTTTAGCTCGCCGAAGCCGCTTTCCCAGCAGGACCCGAACGCCGGCGTCCGCCCCGCCACTCGCTGTCGCTGCTCCGGTGAGATTCCGGTGACGCCACCGCCACGATTGGACGCGCGGCCGAGTGACCGATCCAACGCGCCCAACCGCGCGCCGAACGGACGCCCGTAGGCGTTTTCCGACGATGGCCGAGGCCATCCGCCGCGTTTCTGGTCGCCGGCGGCGAGACACCGGCCGCCGCTTACGTGGCACAGGCGGGCCCCGCCACTGGGTTACCATCGAGCGCCGAGGGTGATACCTCGTCAGCACTTCTGATGTTAACCTTGTAGGTTAGTTACTCGGTCGTGGTAAGCGAGGGTGATTCCTCCTACACCACCCCCGATAACAACGTCGTCGCGCAACTCCTCAAGTGTGGACCTCGAGGGTGATTCCTCCTTCGTTCACCTTGATGATAACATCGAGCGGGAATTCCATCGAGGGTGATTCCTTAGGGTTCCCTTCGGTGTCAGACACACAGGTACTGTTGATGAGTTGAATTGCACTAAACCATGATACTAAAGACGGGTCGGCCCTGAGGGGTACCCGCGCGAGCTTATTGCGAAGTGAGGTGGAGTCGGGTTGACCTGGATGGTGCCCGCGAGATAACCACGAGGCGTGGCCGGGCATTCTTAGCCCTTGCCGCAAGTCCTCGAGACGGGGCGACGGGGTCACATCGATCGTGAGTCTCTGCTCGTTTCCGCGCGCTCCTAATCCACTACGGTTTGGATATTTGATCCGAGGGGCCTCTGGCCCGATAGCACTAACCATCACGTGGGCATAGTATGGGCGTTCTGCGTCGTATACTTCAGCCGGAGCTTAATGGACGTCAGCGACTGAGCGGCGCGCGCTGAATTGGACTGGGAACGCAATCGCGCTTGTATAAGGGGTTGCTAGGTCTGCTTTCAGCCGCGTACGCAACGTGCAGGAGTTCCCGGGGCGAACGCCCAAGACCCCTGGGCGCATAGGTTTAGTCCGGCGTGCTGACCTCTCTGTTAGGTATTCGGTCGGGTTGCGGCGTGTTGCTTAGCCGAGGCCGGGCATGACCCAGAAAAGTGTGTCCGGCCGGAGTTAAGCGAGCGTGGTGGGTAAGTTGGTGCACCCCTGCAGGGAAGAAACTTCTATCGATAGCCTGTCCTACGGTAACGGACACTCGGAGTTGTATCCCGATCGGTACAACTAGAACATGTGATGAGAACTGGATAGTACGGCTCTGGGATTGCTTTCTCGCAGGGAGTCGAGAAAGGATCTCAGGTCGAGGTTGATGATACTACTACTACTACTTTACATTATGTTGATCTGCTCTCTTCTATTGCTGCAAGACTGTCGAAGATTGATGAAGATGCTAGTCTTCGATAGGACTAGGCTTTCCCCTCCATTCTGGCATTTCTGCAGCCCAGTCCACATATACAGCCATTTCTTTGACAATGATGCATATGTAGTGTAGATCCTTGCTTGCTGAGTACTTCGGATGAGTACTCACGTTTGCTTTATTTTCTTTTTCCCCCATATTCCATTTGATGCCACCAGACGACGGAGCCCCTGAGTCAGACGCCCCAGCCGACGACCAGTACTACTACCCGTCTGGCGAGTACTACTACTACGAGGAGCCGACTGACGACCAGGAGTAGGATCGGAGGGTCCAGGGCAGGAGGCCTACGCCTTTCGATCGTAGCTTTTATTTTACCCCGCCTCTGTGAAGGCTTATCTCTCTCTCTCTGTAATATATCTGTACTCAGATATCTGATGCTTCCGCTGACGCTTGTATGCCATCGAGCTATGTATTCGAGCCCTCGAGGCCCTGGCTTGTAATATTAAGCTTGTATGACTTTATTATGTTTTAGTGTTGTGTTGTGATATCTTCAAGTGAGTCCTTAGGCTTGATCGTGCGTATTTGCGTGTATGATTAGTGCACGATTAAGCCGGGGTCGTCACAGGTTGGTATCAGAGCCGACTGCCTCTAGGTGTCCCCCTTCCCAATTCCTTGGCCGAAGTTGAGTCTAGTGGTCAAAAACTGTTTTACTAACTTGGCTGTGTAGCTTACGGGCCCACGTCGCCAACTGGGTGGTATTAGGATCTTTTATTTCTCGTCTTTACTCTGGGACTCTAATCTCTCATCTAATCGGGTTTAATAAAGTTTACTAACACCGACATTTAGGTTCTCGTTAATTCTATCCACCCGGAGAGCTGGATTCAGTGCGATTTCCCTGGCTTTGATCTGATTAGTCTGATAATCATTTTCCTTTCCATTGTTTTGTTTAACCTTTCCTTCTGGGATCGGTTATACTTCTCATTGTCTTATGACAACCTTGAACTTCTCTGTTTTAGATGGATCGACTGTTTCCACCGCGGCCTACGACCCAGCTTGTGTGTCGCACTTGGGCTCGTGACGCCCCTGGATTTCCAGCTGTTCTGATCGCCCTCCTGAGTAGACTGGGTTACCGCTGGTATCCCGAGTACATGGTCTATGAGGTTTACCGCGAGTTCAATCAGGAACAGTATTATGCTGAAGTTCGGATCTATGATCAGCAGAACAACTCAGACACCGAGCTACACCTTTTCCACGGTATAGGCGTGACAATTGAGATGGCAGTACATGATGCCGCCTACTCTGCTGTCGCACGTCTCCGAGGAGAGCACAATGCTAACTTGGATGATACTGTGTTTCGATACATTCCGTATGCACCTGTTGGAGATGCTACTGGATTTTACACAGCTATCTGTGCCCCGTACGAGTCTCGACGCTACGACCCGCAGATTCTGATTCAGTGCACTCAGGCTCTGGATCGCACTGTTCGGGCTCTTGCCGTCGAGTTGTTCGCCACTCGAGCACGCTACTACGAGGCAATGACACAATTGCTACTAGCTGTTCGTGCAGGGATACATCCGGAGGATATTCTCTACCCACGCAGGACCGAGATGCCGCCAGGTATTGATTGGCCTGCAGTGGGAGGTCACACGCCTGCACGTGGACCTCTTCTTACAGTTCGAGACCGGGTTCTGCATCAGAGTGCACATGGAGCACAGGATCCTGCCACGACGAACATTCGTCGTCCGCACTTGCAGTTACCCCGTTTCAGTGGTTTTCTCCGACGCTGATGTAGCCTTTGCTATGTCACATTGTGTACTTCCTTACCGCGTGCCTGCGTGCCGCCTAGTGTGTCTCTAGTTTTTCAATTTGCGCCGTTATGCTGCCCGATTTTAACCGACTGTGTATAGATCTGTATGTCTTAATGACTACTTTAAGCATCTATTGCACTCTTTCAATAATGTCGAGTTACATCATGTTTACTGTTAAACACTTGCATAACCTATTGCTGAAATACCCCTGTTGAAATAGCAGGATGGCTGACAACAACCCGCCACCGCCGCCACCACCTGATTACATGGCAGCGATGATGCAACAATTTGAACTCAACCGCCAGTTTATGACGGGGATTATGCAGCAATTCCCTCGTCCTGATGCTAATCAGCAGCAACCATCCATTACCTTGCCAGAGTTCATGAGGCTCAGTCCATCATTTTTCCGCAATACAGTCAACCCACTGGATGCATATGACTGGCTGCGTGACATCTCTCATGAGATGGAGTCTGCTGGTGTCGCCGAAGTTAACTATGTCACTTTTGCGACTTATCTTCTGAAGGGTCCCGCAGCCCAATGGTGGGCCACCCACCGACAGACTCTGCCGCCTGGTACTGCCGTCACTTGGTCAGAGTTCAAGATTGCTTTCCGAGCCCGCTACATTCCTGTAGCTGTCATAGCTAGGAAGAAGGCTGAGTTCCGTAGCCTTGTCCAAGGAAACAAGACTGTGGAAGTCTATCAGCGCGAGTTTCTAGACTTATCTCGCTACGCTGAAGAGGACATTCCTACTAATGAACGCAGACAGGAGAAGTTTCGTGAAGGACTGCACCATGACATTCAGTTAGCCCTTCTTGTTCAAGACTATCCTGATTTCGCCACCTTGGTGAATAAGGCCATCATGGTTGAAACTGGACTTAAGAAGCACAAGGAAGCGTCCAGACGCACCCGTGAGTCGGGCTCGTCTTCCCAGAAGCGTCGCATCTGGTTTCCCCAAGGCATGTTCCGTTCAGCAGCCCCTGCAAACAGGCCCTCTTATGCTGCACCATGCCTGCCACCTCCACCACCGAGACAGCCTCTACCAACTCTAGCACCTCGAGCTCCAGCACCTCGTCCTGACAGCGGACTATGCTTCAAGTGTGGCAAGCCAGGTCACCGTGCTAGAGATTGTTCTCAGAATCAGAATCAACTGGCTCTCCCTTCTGCTGGCCGTGGTATTGGCCGTGGTATTCCCCAACAGCGCAACTATAATGCCAGACCTTCTTATGGTCGTGGGCAGTACTACCACGTCAACATGTCTGAAGCTCCAGTTCAACCAGATACTGTGATGGGTACACTTCTCGTTAATTCAGTACCTGCATCTGTTTTATTTGATTCAGGAGCATCGCATTCATTCATGTCGGAACATTTTGCGCTCATGCATGACATTAAATGTGTAACGATGCACCAACCGTTAGTAGTAAACACTCCTGCGGGCCAGTGCCAAGCCACCCTATTCAGCCCCGAAGTCACAATTGAGATCGAGCGGTTGAAATTTCAGGCATTTCCCATAATCCTGAGATCTTCCAAGATAGATCTTATTTTGGGAATGGACTGGTTGAAGGCTCATTACGCCTCAATCAACTGTGCCACTAAAGTTGTACACCTCTTACACCCATCGAATGAGATGGTGAATTACCATGCTCATATCACTCAGAACGCCGAGGCTCAAATTTATGCCTTGAATGCGTTGAATGCTTCTCCACTTGATGGGATTGAGAACATCCCAGTTGTCTGTGACTTCCCGGATGTCTTTCCAGAAGAGCTTCCAGGAATACCCCCTGCTAGAGCTGTCGAGTTCGTCATCGACTTGAAGCCTGGCACCACTCCTATTGCGAAGCGTCCCTACAAGATGCCTCCGCACCACCTCATCGAGCTGAAGGAGGAAATTGATAAATCCTTAAGGAAGGGTTTCATTCGCCCTAGTTCCTCTGCCTGGGGAGCACCGTCTCTTTTTGTCAAGAAGAAAGATGTAACGAATAGGTTGGTCCAAGATTATCGTCCTATCAACCAGGCCACCATTCAGAATAAATATCCACTTCCCCGGATCAACGATTTATATGACCAACTCGCAGGATCTTCGGTGTTTTCTAAACTCGACTTGAGGTTGGGTCATCACCAGATCCATGTCCGCGAAGAGGATATTCCGAAGACTGCATTCGTTACTCGTTATGGCTCTTACGAGTACACAGTCATGTCGTTTGGCTTAACAAACGCTCCAGCTACATTCTCCCGCCTAATGAATTACATATTCATGGATTACCTCGACAAATTCGTCGTGGTATATCTGGATGATATTCTGGTTTATTCGAAGAACAAAGAAGAACATGTTGAGCACCTTCGACTAGTTCTGGAGAGACTTCGAGAGCACCAATTATATGCCAAGTACTCTAAGTGCGAATTCTGGCTTTCTGAGGTAACCTACCTTGGACATGTCATCTCCAAGGATGGTATCGCAGTTAACCCGGAGCGAGTTTAGGCTTCTTGACTGGACCCCTCCGAAGAATGTTAAGCAAGTCAGAAGTTTCCTCGGGCTTGCAAGTTATTGTCGCCGTTTCATCGAGAATTTCTCCAAGATTGCCAAGCCCCTGACTAATCTGCTCCACAAAGGCGTTAAGTTTGAGTGGACAGACAAATGTCAGGAAAGCTTCCAGACTCTCAAGGACAAGCTGACTTCTGCTCCAGTCCTTGCTCCTCTAGACTCTCGTAAAGATTTCGTGATCTTCTGCGACGCATCTCGCCAAGGACTAGGTTGTGTCCTAATGCAAGAGCGAAGAGTTATTGCTTATGCTTCGCGGCAACAGCGTCCACATGAAGAGAATTACCCAGTGCATGACCTCGAACTTGCTGCTGTCATTTATGCTTTGAAGCAGTGGTGTCATTACCTCCTTGGTAATCGGTGTGAGATTTACACCGATCATCAGAGCTTGAAGTACTTATTCACTCAACCGGAACTTAATCTTCGTCAGCAGCGTTGGTTGGAAACAATCACTGATTATGACTGTGGAATTTCATACACTCCCGGCAAAGCTAATGTGATGGCTGATGCTTTGAGCCGCAAGTCATACTGTAGTAACCTCATGGTAAAGCAAGCTCAACCCCAGCTATATGAAGAATTGCACAAGCTGAATCTCTGCATTATTCCGCAAGGTTCTCTTAATAACCTTGTGATACAACCAGATCTTGAGAAAGCTGTCAAGATTGCGCAATCTAAAGATGCTGAAATTGATCTAATGAAGAAAGAGCTTCACCTCCAAAAGTACAGGGATTTCTCGATTGCTGAAGATGGAACCTTGTACTTCAGAGACCGCATTGTAGTACCTCGCTTCGAGCTGATGACTGACAAAGTCATGAAGGAGGCCCATGATACACCGCTATCGATCCATCCAGGTAGTACCAAGATGTATCGAGATCTTCGTCAAAGGTACTGGTGGTCTAGGATGAAGCAAGATATTGCTCGCTATGTTGCTGAGTGCGACGTGTGTCGTCGCGTGAAGGCAGAACATCATAAGCCTGCTGGAATTCTGCAGCCGCTTCCTATTCCTCTGTGGAAGTGGGATAAAGTTCAGATGGATCTCATTACTGGTCTTCCTAAGTCTCAGAAGGGTCACGATGCCATTCTTGTCGTCGTTGACCAACTCTCCAAAGTCGCACACTTTCTGCCAGTTAAGGAGACTATCACTGCTAGTCAGTTAGCAGAGTTGTATATCTCCAGAATTGTTTCACTACACGGTATTCCGAAGGAGATTAGCTCAGACCGTGGCAGCTTATTCACTTCCAAATTCTGGGAAAGTTTCCAACAAGCCATGGGAACTCATACTACATGGAGTTCAGCTTATCATCCACAATCACAAGGCCAAGTTGAGCGTGTTAATCAAGTGCTTGAAGATATGCTTCGTGCTTGTGTTATATCTTTCGGTAAGAAATGGGAGGAATCTCTCCCGTATGCCGAGTTCTCTTATAACAACAGCTATCAAGCCAGCTTGAAAATGGCCCCCTTTGAGGTTCTTTATGGTCGTAAATGTCGAACCCCTCTGAATTGGTCAGAAACTGGGGAACAACCTCTTGTTGGACCGGACATTATTCAGCATGCCGAAGAACAAGTCCGAATTGTCCGGGAGAATCTCAAAGCAGCTCAAGACCGTTAGAAGAGTAATTATGATCGTAAGCGATGGGGTGTGATCTATCAACCTGGTGATCAAGCTTATCTTCGTGTCACTCCGATGAAGGGCACACGTCGTTTCGGAATCAAGGGCAAGCTAGCTCCTCGCTATATTGGTCCCTTCCGCGTCGTGGCTAAACGTGGACAGGTGGCATAAAAATTGCAGTTGCCACCTCAATTCTCTCATATTCATGATGTCTTCCACGTATCGCAACTCCGGAAGTGCTTCAAGGAATCTCCGCACCGTGTCGTGGATCACGAGATGCTCCAGTTGCAAGATGATCTTTCTTATAAGGAGCATCCGGTCCGCATCCTTGACGAAGCTGAACGTCGTACCCGTCAGAAGACAACCAAGTTCCTGAAAGTTCAGTGGTCGAATCACACTGAAGATGAAGCCACTTGGGAACGCGAGGATTATCTGCGGAAAGAATATCCCGAACTGTTTCCTTCTACCTCCTAAATTCTCGGGACGAGAATTTCTTTTAGGGGAGGAGAATTTGTAACACCCCCTTGTAATAAGCTCTGTGACATTCTGTTAAAACTGCCAAGTCATGATCATTTGCACTGCCAAGTCATATGGGTTAATGATCCAATTCAAATCCACATCTGAAAATCAACTCAAATTCAAAAGTGAATTATAAAGTTGACCAAACACTGTTAGGAAAATGTTCATTAAATGGCAAATAATTCAGGAACACTTCTAAAATCAATATCAAAATATTTGGAGTTGGACAAGTGACTCTAACTAGATGAAACAACACCCAAAACAGCAATATTAAATTCATTTAAAATCATTACTAAATCAAATGGCTTCCAAAACTGTTCAACCACTTTTTGGTGAGAGCTAATATTGCATTGCAATATTTGGGTCAACTCCCATATTTTACAAAAGTGCAACAGTGGCCTAATCATTTCCAAAAAGAGAAAAGAAATAAAGAACAGAAAAGAAATAAAGAACAGAAAAGAAAAGTGAAAAGCTACTGTGGACTGGGCCTAAGTGCACAGTGCACTTAGACCCGGCCCACTGGCCCATCTAGCTCTCTCTCTCTCTCTCTGTCGCCGTGTCGACGCGCCTCTGGCCGCGCGCGCGCGCCGGCGCGGCGTCGACACGCCGCCCCCACCGATGCTACAGGGAGGCGGGGAGAGGATAAGGAGGAGCCCCTCGAACCCTCCGTCCACTCCTATCCACTCATCCCCTCTCTTCCTCGCTCTGCGGCGCTCCTCCTTCTCCCACCCCCCCCCCCAGATCCACCGGTATTGCGCCACCGCAGCCACCCGCCGTCGTTCGCGTGGCCACCGTCGTCCCCGAGCCCGGCCAGCACGTCTGTGAGCTCCGCCGCTCTCGGCTTCACCGTCCGGAGCCAGTTGGAGGAGCAGGGGAGCCCCAAAGGCGCCGTGCATCGCCGCCCCCTTCTTCTCTGTCTCCGGCGCGATTCCGGCGACGCCGAACCACTACAGCTACTAAACCACTCGCCGGGCCTACGTGTGAGCCTGCACGGTGAGCTCCTCCCCTCCTCTCTCTCGCTACGCCGTAGGAACCGCCGTAGCTAGCCACTGCCGTAGCCGCACTCTGCCCGCCGCCGACGAGCTCGTGCTCGTGGACATGGCCACTGCCATGCCCGGCTGAGCACGGCATCGTGCTCCTGGCAACCCCAGGAATCGAATGCGGCCGCGCCCGGGCTTCCCCATGCCCTCTGTCGTCTAGCTCGATGCGTGCCCGAAGTCGCCGCCGCCCGCACCCGACTCCGGCGAGTCTCCGGTGACCAAATGGTCACGGGACCGCGGCCGTTGAGCTCGCCGCATCGCACAGTGCCTCCCCATTCCCTCTGTGGGGCCTTTAGCTCGCCGAAGCCGCTTTCCCAGCAGGACCCGAACGCCGGCGTCCGCCCCGCCACTCGCCGTCGCTGCTCCTGTGAGATTCCGGTGACGCCACCGCCACGATCGGACGCGCGGCCGAGTGACCGATCCAACGCGCCCAACCGCGCGCCGAACGGACGCCCGTAGGCGTTTTCCGACGATGGCCGAGGCCATCCGCCGCGTTTCTGGTCGCCGGCGGCGAGACGCCGGCCGCCGCTTACGTGGCACAGGCGGGCCCCGCCACTGGGTCACTGCCAGTGGGTCCCACGGGCCCACTTTGACCGCGTTGACCATGGTCAACGCGGGGTACTGTTCACTAGCCGCTGACATGTGGGCCCCGTTCGATAATTAGACTAATTAGACATTTAATTAAATAAAACTAGATAATTAACCTAATGTCTCACTGACATGTGGGGTCCACTCCCTAATTAACCCTGGTAATTAAATTAATTCACTGGTTAGGGAAACAGAGGCTGACATGTGGGTCCCACTGGACCCACATGTCAGGTTTGACCCTGGTCAACCACAGTTGACCTGCTGACGTCACTGTGACGCAGTGATGACGTCATAATCCATTTCTGTGATTTAAAATAATTCTAGAAAATCGAATAAACTTTAAAAATTAATAACTTTTAAACCGTAGCTCGGATTGAAAAAGTTAAAACATGAAAGTTGCTCAAAACGACGAGCCGAGTTTGATCGTGCCGTCTGTTTCTCCATCGGAACCCCCTACGTAGAAGAACTCGTAACTCCGGACCCGAATCCGGCAGATAAATAGTGCACACACGTCGGATATTAAATCCCAGATTAATTCTAAAAATAACTAAAATGACTTAGATGCGTATTTAGGCAACCCTGCACATCATCATAGCATCACACGCACCGTATTGCATTTGTTTGCATTATGTTTACCTGTTTCTTCCCCCTCTTCTCTCTCGGTAGACCCCGACGTTGGCGTAGCTCCCGAGGCAGACGCTGCACAGGAGTACGACTATGTCCCCGACGGTACCACTGAAGACCTTGTCCTTGCCCCAGAGCAAACAGGCAAGCACCCCCATTTTGAGCATGCCTATATCGCCTATTCTCTTCTCTCTTATGCTTGCATTAGAACTGCTACTGCTACTGTTTTCCTATATCTGCTGCATAGCCTGATTATTGTACCCTGCTTTGTTACCTTACTGGTTATCCTAGACTGATTAGTATAGGCTGGGTAGAGACACGACAGAGGCCCCCACTTGATCCCGACTGCCCTGCTGGATATCAGAAGACCCGATCATCGGGATTGAAGACTAGACCCTGGCACCGCACATCACTTCTCCCTATGTTGCTCGACACTGCTGGGTTACCATCGAGTGCCGAGGGTGATACCTCGTCAGCACTTCTGATGTTAACCTTGTAGGTTAGTTACTCGGTCGTGGTAAGCGAGGGTGATTCCTCCTACACCACCCCCGATAACGACGTCGTCGCGCAACTCCTCAAGTGTGGACCTCGAGGGTGATTCCTCCTTCGTTCACCTTGATGATAACATCGAGCGGGAATTCCATCGAGGGTGATTCCTCAGGGTTCCCTTCGGTGTCAGACACACAGGTACTGTTGATGAGTTGAATTGCACTAAACCATGATACTAAAGACGGGTCGGCCCTGAGGGGTACCCGCGCGAGCTTATTGCGAAGTGAGGTGGAGTCGGGTTGACCTGGATGGTGCCCGCGAGATAACCACGAGGCGTGGCCGGGCATTCTTAGCCCTTGCCGCAAGTCCTCGAGACGGGGCGACGGGGTCACATCGATCGTGAGTCTCTGCTCGTTTCCGCGCGCTCCTAATCCACTACGGTTTGGATATTTGATCCGAGGGGCCTCTGGCCCGATAGCACTAACCATCACGTGGGCATAGTATGGGCGTTCTGTGTCGTATACTTCAGCCGGAGCTTAATGGACGTCAGCGACTGAGCGGCGCGCGCTGAATTGGACTGGGAACGCAATCGCGCTTGTATAAGGGGTTGCTAGGTCTGCTTTCAGCCGCGTACGCAACGTGCAGGAGTTCCCGGGGCGAAGGCCCAAGACCCCTGGGCGCATAGGTTTAGTCCGGCGTGCTGACCTCTCTGTTAGGTATTCGGTCGGGTTGCGGCGTGTTGCTTAGCCGAGGCCGGGCATGACCCAGAAAAGTGTGTCCGGCCGGAGTTAAGCGAGCGTGGTGGGTAAGTTGGTGCACCCCTGCAGGGAAGAAACTTCTATCGATAGCCTGTCCTACGGTAACGGACACTCGGAGTTGTATCCCGATCGGTACAACTAGAACATGTGATGAGAACTGGATAGTACGGCTCTGGGATTGCTTTCTCGCAGGGAGTCGAGAAAGGATCTCAGGTCGAGGTTGATGATACTACTACTACTACTTTACATTATGTTGATCTGCTCTCTTCTATTGCTGCAAGACTGTCGAAGATTGATGAAGATGCTAGTCTTCGATAGGACTAGGCTTTCCCCTCTATTCTGGCATTTCTGCAGCCCAGTCCACATATACAGCCATTTCTTTGACAATGATGCATATGTAGTGTAGATCATTGCTTGCTGAGTACTTCGGATGAGTACTCACGTTTGCTTTATTTTCTTTTTCCCCCATATTCCATTTGATGCCACCAGACGACGGAGCCCTTGAGTCAGACGCCCCAGCCGACGACCAGTACTACTACCCGCCTGGCGAGTACTACTACTACGAGGAGCCGACTGACGACCAGGAGTAGGATCGGAGGGTCCAGGGCAGGAGGCCTACGCCTTTCGATCGTAGCTTTTATTTTACCCCGCCTCTGTGAAGGCTTATCTCTCTCTCTGTAATATATCTGTACTCAGATATCTGATGCTTCCGCTGACGCTTGTATGCCATCGAGCTACGTATTCGAGCCCTCGAGGCCCTGGCTTGTAATATTAAGCTTGTATGACTTTATTATGTTTTAGTGTTGTGTTGTGATATCTTCAAGTGAGTCCTTAGGCTTGATCGTGCGCATTTGCGTGTATGATTAGTGCACGATTAAGCCGGGGTCGTCACATTTACCCCCAACATGTAGCTACTGGGCTGGCCGATTTTCATTTTTTTTTCTCGTTCCCTTGTTTTGATCGAGTTCGCTTGTTTCGTTCCCTGGGTTTCATTCACTAAGTTTTTTTTCTTCACTAGTTTACTCGGTTTTTTGGTTTTTTCTTTTTTTCTCGGTTTTCATTGGTTTTTTCTTTTATCTTTTTCCTTTGTTTTTTCACTGTTTTTCTTTTTTCTTTCGCTGATTTTCCTGTTTTCTCTTCGCTTTTCTTTTTTGGTTTTTGTTCTTTGGTTTTCTTCGTATCTTTCTTGGTTTAAACCAGGTTTTTTGGGTTTTATTCATTTTATTAGGTTTTCTCCTCCCTTTTTTTCCTTTCTTTCTTTCTTAGTTTTCTTTGTTTCTTTCTTAGTTCTCATTGATTTTTTTCGTTTTTCTTTCTTTCTTTTATTTTCATTCTACATTTTTCCTATACATCAAGAACATGTTTGTAATACATGTGTGACATTTTTCAAATAAAAATTTAATATTTTTAATACATGGTCACATTTTTTCAATACACATTTTAACATTTTTTGAATGCTTGATTAACATTTTTCAAACAGAAAAATAACATTTTTTAAATAAACGGTCAACATTTTTTCTATACACATTTTAAACATTTTCAAATGCTTGATTAACATTTTTCAAATAAAATATAACATTTCTTTAATAAGTGATCAACATTTTTATATACACATTTAACATATTGAATGCTTAAACAGAATGGAACATTCTATATATATTTAAACAGAATTGTAACAATTTTTTTAATATAAACAAGATTAATTTTTTTAATACATGGTTAACATTTTCTGTATACACATTAAAAATTATCAAATGCTGAGTAATATTTTTCAAATACTGGTTTAACATTTTTTTCCAACACTTTATTAACATTTAAATATATAATCAATTTCCACACACATTGTGTATTTTTGCCATACGTTTTTCGTATAGATGAGAAACATTTTCTCTGTACACATTTAATATTTTTCAAATGCTTGATTAACCATTTTTTTACATCATAAACTTTTCACACACATTGTATGTTTTTTGTATACATTTTCCTATACATGAGATACACTTTCTCTATACACATTTAACATTTTTCATATGCTTGATTAACATTTTTTTCAAATGTTTTATGTAAAGTGTTTTTTATATATTTATTTAGAATATTTGGAAATATAAACGAAAATAAACAAATAGTAATAAAACGTTATAGAAAAAAGATAGGAGGCCCATATAGGTCCTGTCGAGAGCCCCCACCACCACGGCTTCGGCTTCGTGAGGCCCATATAGGTCCGGACCTAAGAAGCTTCGCGAGGCCCATATGCGCCCCGGGCCACGGTAAGAAGAGCCGAGCAGAGAGGCTGCCTCCTCTGTCTGTGTGCTCCACTCCACTCGCCTCTTCCTTTTTCGCCGGCAACAAGAAGACCGCACAGTTCAAAAAAAAAAAAAGAAGAAGACGCGCGCCCCCTCCGTCGTCGGCCGACAAGCCATGGCCGCCGGCCGGTTTCTTCCGCTGGCGGGCCGCCGCATCATCGCGGCCCTGTCCCAGCCGTCCGCCCCCTCTTCCCGTGGTGAGCCCCGCCTTCCTCCCTCCCCCTTCTTGGTCCCCGCTGCTTAAATCCGAGCGCTTGTCCTCGGATCCATTGGATGGGACGCTGCAGCTCCGGCGACCAGGCGGCTAGGATTCTATGTGTCTTCTGTTTTGATTCAGTGAGCCCCCGCCGTGAGTGGTTCTGTCGCGGGATTTGATTCGATTGGGATTTATTTAGATCGTGTGAATTGTGGGCGCTGGTGGGTGGGAGCTGAATTCCCTGTGTATTATTCATTCTAGCACTGTGTACTAGTAGAAATTTAATCTAATTAGGACAGGCCATGTTTTCTTTACGCTGTGTAAAAATGATTCAGGGCTGTATAAATGTAGGCGGCCGACAATCATAGTCTCAGTAAGTTCATGTTTCTCTGTGGGGAATTCTTTGTTGCTGCAAGATTGGCAAATAAATAGCTGAAGCGTTTATCATTTCATCATATGTATGTATGCATGTCAGCTGTTTGCACTTCTGCAACACGAGTGAGCTAACAGCCAGCTGAAGCTGAAGCGTGTTTTCTCCATGGGGAAATTCACAGTTCCTGCAAGATTGGCAAATAAGCTGAAGCATTCTTTTTTTCATTTCATTCCATCATGTGTGTGTCTGATGTTTTAATTCTGCAACGCGAATGAGCTAACGGCCAACCGGATACTCTTGTCATTGCAGGAATTTTCTTCCCTTCTACTGCGACTGCGGGCTTGAGGTCCCTCCAGACGATCATCGAAGCGAGCAGCAACGCATCAAACGAGCATCGCCATGACCCGGAGGATCACAAGGCCGGCACCCCGCCGCCGCCAACTTCGGTCCCTGCAGCAGCAGAATCGAGCTTCATGGTCAGAGACGCGACGAGCCTGAAGATCTCGCAGAGGCACGACATGGCCATGATCTTCACGTGCAAGGTCTGCGAGACGAGGCACGACATCAAGGAACTTGCATATTTGAATTAAAGACATCACACGGAAGCCTTTGAGCTTTCTCAACTAGATGCTATTAGTAACGGATATTCATCTCTTTCAGTACTTAAAAGATAAACATATACAACTATCTGTGTAAATTCCTACCATTTTATTGTCAAAATGGATGGGCGCGGCAACGCGCGCCATCAATGATCTAGTGCATCATTAAGAAGGCCCGTAAGGGGCACCTGTGCAGAGTGTGCACCTGCACAAGGCCCCCAATTTGTTACTCCTCACTCGAATTGCTAACTAGAACTGCTAATTAAGGTTTTGTATCTAACCGTTGGATCCGCTAAAAAAAATCTAATCGTTGGAATCTGTCCACCGATGTAATTCACCAGACCAGAGTCACCCTCAAGCACACCCCTCTCTTTAGAGTTTCCGTCGCAGTTTTACAGTGATAATTTAGTACGCTTACCGTCAGGGTTCAAGTCTTGATGCTCGCATTATTCCTGGATTTATTTCAGGACTTCCAGCGATGTGCTTTCAGTGGGAGGAGACGTTCCCGGCCCAACTGCATGAACAAATTAACGAGCATGATCGCCAGGTCAAGTTCAAACCACACAATGACCATCTCAAGGAACTAGCGCCTGAGCAAATCGAATACAATCTAGGCACAAGAAAAACATAAACTAAGACCATGAAACGAGCAGAGTTGAATGAAGAAACACTCACCAGCGCCATGTTAACACGGCCCGCCGCTAGCTCTGATCGATCTCAGATCTGCACGGTGGCAATAGACAAGGGAAGCCAGCAGTGAGATCGACGAAAGATTATACAACACAAAGCGTTCAAATATTTTCTCGAAGAAACATGTGAGAGGTTCCTGCGGGCGCGGCGGGTCGTACGAGCGGGCCAGGCGAGCTGCAGAGAGAGCAGCAGCAGGCCCGGAAGTGAGCGGCGGCGAGGAGGGGAGCAGCAGGTCGTGCAGGCGGACCAGGTGGGTCGGCAGCGATGGCGGCGTGCAGGGTGGGCGGCAGGCCAGGTCGATGTAGATGGGATCGGAGATCTAATTTATTTACCTTGTCTTTAGTTAACAGGAGGGAAAAGTAAGAGGCAATAAATTGGAGAGTTTTTACACAATGAAAATTAGGCTCGAATACATCGAGATCTGGACGGAATTTTTGCGGGAAGAATCAGGGAGCTGTTTGACATTTTTTTTTTAATTTTTGGAGGAAAAAATCGGATCTAGAAATAATTCGAGAAATGTTTGACAAGGAGAAAATGTGCATATTTTATATTTATTTATTATTGAGAGCAAAATTATATATAGCTTTTTTTTTTGCAAAAATGATCCAGATCTATTATCAAACTTCACCGGAAGTACAAAGCACCTCAAACATAATAAAAATTACATCGAGATTCCGAGACCACCGTACGACCAAACCATATCCATGTTGGCCTTTCTTTCTTCTTGACGCTGACAAGTGGGACCGTGTCCGGTTTTAGTCAAAACCATGTCCACGTTGGCAGAAAACCACCATAGCTTCACAAGGGACTAAACTTATCTGGTTTCGAAAGATGAGGGACTAAGATTCAGTGGTTTTGGAGTTGAGGGACCATTTCTATACTTTCGAGAGTGTTGAAGGACGAAAAATATATTTTTCCTTTTTTTTATTGTAAATTTTGCGGTATCGCTCGTAACACTTTTTCAGTTCGTCACCGTGGATCTCGCCGACGATGTGGTAGGGCCTCGCGATCATACAGTCGATGAGCCTCTGTGACACGAGGTCTGTGAAGATGGCCAGCCGGGACTCGTACGATAACGGGGCGGTACTTGTCGCCCGTTGCATGCTTGGTTTTTTTTAAACATCCATAGACGCGCATATACACGCTCGTGGAAATTGAATATAGACAAGATTTTTCATTCTGAAATCACTATCTACAACTTGTTTGCTCCGCGCTTCCTATGCAGGCCCTTTGAAAAATGCGCTGGACTGGGGATCAAGGCCACCCAACTGCTGGGCTGACAGAGCTGCCGCCATAGTAAGCGCATCAGGGGGGTCTGGTGGCAGCCGGTCGATGTACCATATCCGTCAAGTCGGGGTTTTCTTGGACATCCACTTCATCAACAAACCAGAAGTGTTCATCAAAGCACACTACCCCCAAAACAAGTTCGACGGTGATGGCAATCTGATTGATACAGAGACTAAAGAGCAGCTCAGGAAGGTGGTCCTGTCTTTGCAAGCTTTCACCCTCAGGCTCCAGGGCAAACCTGCAAACTCTGGCCGGCAGGGAAATTAATGATGCTGAATGAAGCTCATTGGATTGTCCGATTTATGTCATCGCACCCCAGTTGTCGGAATGTACGTTCCATGCTTGGTTGAATAATCTTGTGTGACTTGGTCATGTTGGCGTCAACGCTCAATAGCATTTAAAATCACTTTTCCTCCTATAAATGCATTTATCATCTTGATGAATCTAAATTGCAGTTCGGCCCAAAGGCCATGGAGAGGATTTCAAGTGATTTTCCATTTTTATAAATTACAGTTGGATATATGTCGACGGAGACAGTGGAGGCGGCACCTACATTGACGGGCCACTAGTGCAGAACCATCCATCGCACACGGTTAAAACCCCCTATCGCAAACACAGTTCTGAACAGTCGCCTTGCGATGGTGTGGGATAGGGAGGTGCATCGCACACGCTACGGGATAACCGTGTGGGATAAGTCACGTTGAGAACTAAAGGAATGGAAAACATAAGAATGTGTAGTGAAAGTTACTTAGTTCCATCACCAAAAAAAAAAAGTTCCATCACAAGAAAAATACAAGAACTCTACTGAAAGATTAGTACAAAAACGAAGATATTTTCTGTGAGGTTGGAAAGACGGGAAACGTTTATTTGGAAATGCATACATAGTAGACCTCATGGAAAAACATTATATGGTTCATAGTCCTATTATATACTCCCTCCGTCTGGTGAAGAGTGTACATCTAGAAATTTTAGGACAAATTATGGAGTGAAGTAAAAAATGCATTGAAAAGGTGCAAGTCACCATCTCTCTCCTCTTTAATTATCCAACCCCCAATGAGCTAAGTGTATGTAGAAATTAAAAAGAGCATATGTAGATTGCTATTGGTCTTGATTACCGTGTGATGAGAGAGTAGTATTTTTTTCTACTTTAAAGTGCATTGAGAAGATAGAAGTACACTCTTTTGTGGACAAATTTTGAAGCTAAACGTACATTCTTCACCGGACGGAGGGAGTAAAGCTAAAGACCTGAGTGTTGCCCTAGTTTTCCACCACCGTCTCCTCCTTGGCATCGTCAACCTTCGATTCATCCTCAGCGCTTTGTACTGGTCGATGAGGGCCCGCTCATAGGCCACGACCTTGTCGGCAAGAGCACAGACGGAGCCACAAGGGAACATGGGTGTACATATGTACACCCATTAATTCCGGTAACAAATCATAAGCTGAGTGCAAGCACGGACCGGTTTCTCGAGAGCCCATGACTTTGCCTGGGCCCATATATACCCGGAACATTGTAAGAGGAACTCAAAGACTGGTTCCTCTGTCTCTCTCTCTGTGTCTGCTCGCCTCTTTCTTTTTTTCTTCTCCGGCAAGAAGGCACACCACGTTCCTCCATCGCCGGCCGGCCGAACGGCATGGCCGCCGGCTGGAGAACGTAGAAAAATGTGTGGCTAGTTTACGACTCCTTCCTTAAGTTTCGATTCCTCTTAGTAGTTGGAACTCACATGTCCAATTAGCTTCTGAAATGCACGGCTAACTTTAGGTTGTTTAGGGTAATGGTTTGAAGAGTATAGTATATGGCGTGCACTGCCTCTCCCCCCTCTCATCTTTTTTGAAAAACATAGTATGAACACACACGCTCACAAACATGTACATACACTCATCCCTATGAACACACGCACGCACACCCTACCCCTATAAGCACCTCCGAGAGACCGAGCCGACGAGTCTTGAGATTGACAGTTACCACAGACACCTCGCTATGGACTAGAACGTTGCGTCCCACTAAAAGATTATTCCGCTTTTATGAGACACCAAAGCATCAAACCTGGGGTTTGATCCCTGGTGGACTGCGGGTACCACTGTCCTCCTAACCATCCAACCACAGATTAGTTCCCATCAAGCTACTAATGGAGTTGATGTTTCTTTTTTAAGAAAATAAAAGAGCCAATATTTTTTGCAGATAACATGTCATCGTTGAAAGGAGGGGAGAGAGCAACTCGAGTGGAGATGATCGCAATTGCGGCAACAAGATAATCGTCGTCCACACAATGAGTCGGTGAAGATAAGAAAAGAAGCAAACGGCTGCATGGTTACCGCTCCTCTGTACCTGGTTACTACTCTCGTCACTGGCTGCCACCATCACCTTCACCACGAGGCTCATCCCTACCCGGCGATTTCTGGACTGCCAACAACGAGGCGAACCAATAGGTCACCGCCCCTCTTAGTCATGTGTCGTAATTCCCCAAGAGGCACCCGCTCTTTTTATGTAGCAACACTGTCGCCTTCTTCACGTTCTTGGCGGTCATCGGGATGCTCACCAAACACATCGCCATCAGGAACCATTTGTTCATAGCCCTCACATGATCTGTTGTCTCAGCTGGGGATGTGCTACATCATCGGCCTACATGAGTCAACCTCGGTCTATCTCCAGCAGTAGACTCCATTGACACGATGGCAATGACAACGAATTGAGAGATCGACCTTTTTAATTTTTTATAAATAACATATTAATCAACAATACGAAAATAAGGTCCGAGGAGGACATCATGCGTGCTGACCTTTTGATCCCCGAGGAACACCTCGCCTCCGAGGCCGCCGCGCGCACTGACTACATTGCCCGGCTGAAGGCTTCAAATCAGCGGGATCTCGTATGTACGTATCTTATGGGAGCCGGCTATGACATCGAGCTCGTCGACAACGACGACTTGAAGTGGGCTATGACACAGATTAAGTGGCCCATCCCCAACGCCTCGGGCTCTACCGCTGTCAATCTCCTCAATGGCCTCGCCGCTGATCTCCTCCGCCATTTGGTCGAGGATTTGTCATCCTTCCACGCCATTGAGCCCCTTTTGTCATTTCTGATGGACACGTTCTGCGCCGGAGGCCTGTGATCCTCAGCTGCCAAGTTAGAACTCATCGACCACGACCATGAGAAGGGCACCCACTATGACTGCTCTTCCAAGGGGATGGAGCCCATCTACGACAACAGGGAGGGCACCTAGGATCTTTGCTCTTCCAATGGGAAGGAGCCCACCCACAACAAGTGAGGGAACCCATGATTTGTTTTCCCGTGGCTCTTCCAAGGGGGGAAAGAGCCTATGATCATCTTGGATGGCGAGGAGTAACTCGTTTTACCTAATTTTCCTACTTTTTCTAGCTAGTCATCTGATGTTTAACTATGCCATGTTTATTTCAGTTATGCACAATGTGATGTTCAATTATGAAATGTGATGTTTAATTATAAATTGTCCTGTTCAATTTCACGAATACCAGTTTCAATTGCTATATTTGATTGTTTGTAGTAAACATATGCCTTGTTTATTTCAGTTATGCACAATATGATGTTCAATCATGCAATGTGATGTGTAACTATGAACTGTGCAGTTCAATTTTTACCAATACCAGTTTCAATGGATATATTTGGTTACTGTTAAGCTTAGTTTAGTTAACATGCCCCGTGTTTATTTCAATTTTGCACAATGTGATGTTCAATTAGCAATGTGATGTTTAAGAATGAACTGTTCTATTCAATTTCACCGATACCAGTTTTAATGGCTATATTTGGCTGATGTTAAGCCTGTGGCCTTTTCATTTTTTATTATGCTTTACTAGCAAACATGCCCGTGCGTTGCAACGGGAGGAGAAAATCACACGCCGCTAACTCAATAAGCAAGGCTCAAGACAACCCCTCATGCATGGTGTAAATATCTTGTCATGCTATCCTGGCAGACTAAGATGCCTTTCTAATCAATAAGAGAACCATTCGATATTTGATTTTTTCATAAATCAAAAGAATGGGCATTGTCGTGCTACCTTATCATCTGCACGCTTAGTACTCATTGCAATCAGGGCACCAGTTGTATTGCAAGTATGATCACTAAGCTTAATGTTCAGAGAAGTGATATGTGTGACTATGATCTGAATTGCATCATTTGTCATATTATTAATCAACATAAACACATAAAATAATTAGGATGAAATCATCGTCCTTCTATGTAGAAGTAGAAGAATCTAAACAAAAGATTGAGAATTGTTAGTGGACATAGATGAATGCAAAGATTGACAATAATTAGGATCACGGGATTGACCTTGCAAATGACCGAAGAAATGATGCCTTGTATGTGGCTGGGTATTTTGTCGAACATTGAAGGTAATACAGACATGAAACAGATTAACACCAATTTTGCATGGAGCCGAGGCTGCCGAGCCGCCCTCGGCTCTCATGGCGTGAAACTTATAGTTTCTATTGCTAAAAAATAAGCACAGTTTCGTGGAGCCAATATTAGTATTTTTGCAGAAAAATCAGGAATATTGTTATTCCTAGTATAATAAATCATTCTGCAATTTAATTTAGAATAGCAAATCCATATAAGCATGTTTGTGTCACCAATACCACGCTTGCAACGTATCATATATAATTGGCGGGATCGATCACCCAAATTGCCAAAACTATACACATGCAGAATAATATCAAACCTTTCATCTCTGGTATACATAGATGTAGACCAAACCTGGATCCTGTCATTAATTTGCATCTGGAGATTGGAGACAAGAGTTGTAGACGGCACCGGCGGCAACAGGAGGAGGTAGCCGCCTTGCACTCGATCCTCACCACTTCTTCACATCATCGTCTCGTCATGACAAGCGCATCCCATCTGGCTAAGCGCAAAAAATTCCTTGTTAAAAGGATAAGCAAATACCTAATCAGGACTTGGACTTGCAGGGGGAGCACGATGTGTGGGGATTACGATCTCAAATCGATAGGAAACCAAAACCAAAATAAATCAGAAACAACGCTGTCGATTGTTGTATGGTTCCTTGCCTCAAGCCTCCAGCCCCGATCGAATCGACAAGCTACCGGGCGAACGAGCGGCTTGCGGGCTCCCTTTTTTATTAGCGAAGAGTTGCAAGTCGGCGCGCTTGGTCGAGGATTCCGTCCCATACATGGGCCACACGGACCACGCTCAAAACTCACACGGACTACGGACGAAGAAAAAACCTTCCTCGATCCAAGAAACGATCCTTCTTTTAAATCCGAGGTGACGGAAGGAAAACCAAGAAATCTTCCTCCCTTTATTATTAGTATAGACTAGTGTGTTTAAATCTTCACACTCAAGCTATCATTGGAAGATGATGTTTTTTATCATGGCTATATTTGGTTGATGTCAAATCTGTTGTAGTTAACATGCATTTGCATGTACTTACACAGGGCAACAATGGGAAGTGACTCTTGTTTTTCATCGAGATTAGTTTCATCGCATGGCTTATATTATATTAAATTATTGTGCTGTAGTTTAGCTTCTAATATTTATTTGTTACTTGTAGGTACATATGTTAGGGGTACAGATCCACGCTTCAACCCTTTTTACGTATGGGGCAATGAGATATTCATGAACCAGCATCACGTAAGAAAACTAGAAAAGATTGTCAGGAAAAAGAGACGGGTGATGAGAATTCATCTCTTTGTTTACGCTTTATCAAGACAACAGTGAACTGCAGAATGATAAATAAGAACTATATACCCTTCTTTTTACTTCCCAGAATGAGTTGTTGGACAACAATATCTGAATGTTTGTCATTTTCAGTGGTTTTCAAAGCACTTTACTCAAGATTTCCTCACAAACTACATGATTGGTGCCGATGCAATGAAAGTTAAAGTATTTCATCCAAACTACGATGACTATCTAGAAGTCTTCTTGAAGACAGTGAAGGATGGGCGGGCGGCCATCACAAGGGGTTGGACTAAAATTGCGTGTGCTTTCGGCATGGATGAGAGCATAATATGGGCATTACGCTTCACCTTCTCTAGCAACCAGAATGTCTTTCGCCTCTCTATTTACCATGTTTAATACTACTGTGGTTCATCATTGTTTATTTGTGGTGTTTCTGTAATTCTTGAACATATGCTACCTGTGAATATAATTATGCATTGGTTGCTGAACATTTGTAAATTGGGTATGTCTATATGATGGTTATGAAATAAGTGAATGCCTACTTTCAAATTCAAATTCTGGGAAATTTTAAATTGCAGGGATTAAATTACCGAGAAAAATCAGCTTTGCAGGTCATTACGGTGCACACGGTTTGAGAAAGCGAAACGTATGCGATCAACCTCTACAGCAGACACGTTTCTCAGATCACAACGTGTTCGATGAATCCCTACCGCACACACGATTCTCTCAGGACTAACGTGTGCGATGAACAACAGCAGCACACACATTCCTTCCTTGGCAAACGTGTGCGACAAAGCACACACTTTGCATTTACAAAATGTGTGTGATGCTAGATGTATCGCAAACGGCACAGTAGAGTTATAAATGTTTGTGATAGGCTTCTTATCGCACACGCTCTACAATCACAAATCGTTTCTCATGTTGTGCGCAACGTAAGTGTGGCGCCACAGAAAAGCGCATGCAAAAGATATATCATCCCACACGAGTACGACGGATGAAGTGTTTGGGACGTTTCATATATCGCAAACGCGTACCGCATGAGTCACGTGTGGGATAGGTTCGGGCATCACATACGATTAATTTTTCCAAAATGTATGCATGCTTGTGCTCTATCGGAGACGGTTAGCCCGTATCGTGTGCGATGGGCCACCCCTTTCAAACACCTTCGCAAGGCGACGATTTAAAACTGTGTCAGTGAAAAGGGTTTAAACCGTTTGCATTGGACTTGCATGCACTAGTGAGCACACACCTGCTAAAAGCCCAAACCTTCGCGATGCCGCGCCCCTTTAAGTTTTTGTTCCAAGCTCTTCCGAATTTGTCACAGAAAAAAATACCCTATTTTACACGTCATTTTTTTAACACAGTACAATGCAGATGCCCACATACACGCACATATATGAGCAAAGGCAGACATACCCTACCCCTATGAGCACCTCCGAGATACTGAGCCGGCACAACATCTTGAGATTGATGAAGTCACCACAGGCGTCTTCATAGTCGACAGGAACTTCTCCTCCCACTGAACGAACATCGCCGGAAAGCCTGAAATAAATCCAAGAAAATGCGAGCACCAGTGCCAAGTCTAGGACATGAACCATGGTGGATTGATTCCACCACAAGGGATATAACCATCTGAGCTACGCTCAGTTCGCTTGCACGTCATATTTTGATCAGCAGTATGGATTTTTTTTCCTCTGAGAAAAGACACCCAAAATGCAACTTATATGTGATAATGATCAAGGAACACAATAACTAGTATAACGAAAAGACAACAAGACACAAAATAACCAGTAAAAATAAAAGTACATAGAGAACCATATTGCTTGTCTACTTCTTTCGATTGCACGCTGTCCATTGGAGTTTGAAAATTTCACTGAACCAGTAGTAAATGAATGGAACACGTCCAACGCATTTGTCATACTCTTGCAAAAAAAACATTTGTTATACGAGGCTTTGAATCCCGCAATAACCACTCGTTGAATAAATGAGATCTAGTAACCACCGGTATAGATTTACACGTGCCTTTGGATTCACTCGTGGGTACCGTAGAAGTGGTCTTGCATAGGGTTTTCAATCAGTGTAGCATAGTAGATAGGTATGTTGATAACTTGATGGTCAAGTCTTCAAGTCCTCATACGACTAGTTTAGATGCCACGCACACCCGTTTAATTAGCTTGTTAATGCTGTCTGGAGCCACCTCATGCACAGATAACCGACTTTGGGTTAACTTATTAAGTTGCCTGAGACTGTACGCTAATTGGTGGAGTAAACAATAGCTAGATAGCGTATTCGTGTCGTGCACTGCCTTCTACAGTCCTATGTGGCTTTCTGGCCGGCGGCGGCGCGTTGCGGTGGTGCGCGCGGGCCGGTGGTGGCTCGGCGTTCTTTGCGGCGGGGATCGTTCGGGCCAGATCCGCGTCGGCCGGGTGCGGGGGCTGGCTGCCATTGCGCGACGGGAGGATTGGAGCGGCGGTGGACCTGGACAGAACCGGCAACGGCGTGTTGGCGACCTTTGATGGTGGCTACGCCGTTTGGAGGCGGCGGCGCGAGCCCACCGACAGTTGGTGGCGGCGGCGCTGTGGAGGCTCAGTCAAGATGGAGTCTTGGCGAGCAGGAGAGTGCCCGGTCACCTGTGTGCGGTGTGGTGAGCGATGGTGCTCTCCCGGTGGCGCGGCTGGTGCTTTGTGGTGGTGCGGTTCCGGCCGTCGCAAGGTCGTCCTTTTGACGATGACTTGTGCGGATCTGGACCTGGCCGGAGGTGCGGGATGGCTGTGGCTCTTTGTCCAGGCGGCTATGGTGTGGTGGCCGGGGTCTTGGTCGTGCAGCCGGTCGTCAGTTCTCGGCTTTGCAGGCTACTAATGCTTTGAGTTGCGGTGGCGGCAGTGCGAGGCGATTTGGACGGTGTTGCCTAATTCCAGGAGGCGTGGTGATGTGCGATACACAGATGAAAATCTTGCTTGACTTCTATCGGGCCGGCGGCGATGGCACCCGTGGGTGTCATCCCCTTCTTGGAGGCGTCGTCGAGGCGTGTGCGCCATGCCCCTCGGTCTCTTGGAGTTGGTGGCTGTCTCCGGGCGAAAGCCTCGATTAGATGTTGGATCGGCACATTGG
This sequence comes from Thinopyrum elongatum, assembly GCA_011799875.1. Classification (NCBI taxonomy): domain Eukaryota; kingdom Viridiplantae; phylum Streptophyta; class Magnoliopsida; order Poales; family Poaceae; genus Thinopyrum; species Thinopyrum elongatum. The sequence goes on along the minus strand of CM022302.1, from coordinate 551,051,340 downwards.
CGGCGTCCTTGACGTCGCATCTCTGTTGAGAGCCTTGTGTTTCGAGACATGGTTGGGTCCTTACTGCTCTTCTCCGGTGTCTGCCGTTGTCCCCTGTTGGTCCTATGCGGCGCTATGTACGCTCGTTGCCGGTATCTCCAAGACGGTGTTTCCCTCAGATTGAAGCAAGTCCTACCTTCCACTTGCCACTTCTTCTTAGGCGCTCAGGGTGGATGGTGCGTTGATAAGCGATGTTCTTCGGGAGGTGATGGTCTTCGAAGGTGTCCGGAGTCGGTCATGACGCAGTGTGTGTGTCCGCCGAGGATAGGCTCTTATGTGTTGTAGCTTGCTTAGCGGTGTTGTCCATCTGTGGACTTGTTCGTGAGTGGTGTGATGTGCGCTACGCTCGTTGTTAGCAGCAAGTGATAGTTTCTTGTAACTTCATTTCTACCTTCTATAAAAATATGATACGCCTAGGCGTACTCTCAGAAAAAAAAACACTCCAGAAGGTACTCAGGCAATCTCTCTCTCTCTCTCCCTTCATGATTAGCGGAATGGATCCCAGCTTATAAATAGGTTGAGTATGTCGATTGTTACGAAATTACAAAAGTTGCTTATTTTGTTCGTAAGCAACCAGAAAGTGCTCGACTAAATCAATGCGCCATAGAAGCCGTCCGGGTTCTCTCAAACAGGCATCAAATTCCCAATTGGTGATCGAGCTAGCGATCTGGCTAGATCTGTACGAGTAAGGATTCGACCGTCGCTGCTAGCAAACCCCCTTTTCTTTTCACAATAATCATAGCCTATAGTTAAAAAACAGTTGTGAACACTCATATTCTATAGTTGGTGTAGTTATCGGAATACGCATACGGACCCCGGCCAGCCTCTATGGAAGCTGGTTTTAGAAGAAGAAAGAAAAACACATTTTTGAGTTATAGAAAATTCTGAATTTATTTTGATGCGTGTATAGATGCTCATTTTGTGCTTGTTAGAATTTTATGAGAGCGTGTGTTTATCCGGAGCTACATAAAAAGACAAATATGCGATCTATAATGAATAATATGTGTACTATTTGCACTGTAGATCTACATTTTTTGTACGACGCCACATGTTGCAGAGAACATTCTGCATGTACATGTGGGGGCTTCAAAAAAGAATCTAGAACATCTAAATATATTTCTTTTACGTTTAGAAATGGATCCTTGGGAGTCAAAAGACCCAACTCGTGCAGAGATTCTTTTTGCTGAGAAATAGTTGGCATAGTGATAGAAGTTGGAAACTGATACCGCAATCATTTAGCTCTTAATGTGATGTGCCTTTACTAGAGATTTTCTATATCAATATAAAACATATTAGAATTGTATTAACCGAAAACTTGATACATGTGTGGATACATAGACAAAACACCGTGTCCCTAGTAAGCCTCTACTAGACTAGCTCGTTAATCAAAGATGGTTAAGTTTCCTAACCATACACATGTGTTGTCATTTGATGAACGGGACCACATCATTAGGAGAATGATGTGATGGACAAGACCCATCCGTTAGCATAGCATATTGATCGTTCAGTTTTATTGCTATTGCTTTCTTCATGTCAAATACATATTCCTTCGACTATGAGATTATGCAACTCCCGGATACCGGAGGAATGCCTTGTGTGCTATCAAACATCACAACGTAACTGGGTGATTATAAAGATGCTCTACAGGTATCTCCGAAGGTGTTTGTTGGGTTGGCATAGATCGATATTAGGATTTGTCACTCCGAGTATCGGAGAGGTATCTCTGGGCCCTCTCAGTAATACACATCATAAGAAGCCTTGCAAGCAAAGTGACTAATGAGTTAGTTACAGGATGATGTATTACGAAACGAGTAAATAGACTTGCCGGTAACGAGATTGAACTAGGTATGTGGATATCGACGATCGAATCTCTGGCAAGTAACATACCGATGGACAAAGGGAATAACATATGTTGTCATAACGGTTCGACCGATAAAGATCTTCGTAGAATATGTGGGAGCCAATATGAGCATCCAGGTTCCGCTATTGGTTATTGACCGGAGAAGTGTCTCGGTCATGTCTACATAGTTCTCAAACCAGTAGGGTCCGCACGCTTAACGTTCGATGACGATTTAGTATTATATGAGTTATGTGATTTGGTGACCGAATGTTGTTCGGAGTCCCGGATAAGATCACGGACATGACGAGGAGTCTCGAAATGGTCGAGAGGTAAAGATTTATATATAGGACAATGGTATTCGGACACCGGAAGTTTTCCGGAGGGTACCGGGTACATATAGGGTCACCGGAAGGGGTTCCGGACACCCCCCCCCCCCCCCGGCAAAGATATGGGCTTAATGGGCCAAGGGAGGGACAGACCAGCCCACAAGGGGCTGGTGCACCCCTCCACCAGGCCGGCCAGCCCTAGGAAAAGGAAAGGGGGGAGGGCAAGTCCCTCCTTCCTTCCCCTCCTCAAGGGAGAAAGGAAAGGGGGGGCGCCACCTCCCCCTTCCTTCCCCTGGCGCCTATACAAGGAAAGGGGGGGCCGAACCAGGGCAGGAGCCCAAGTGGGATTCGGCCCCACTTGGGGCGCCCCTTGGCCTCTCCCCTCTCCCTCCCACCTATATATATGAGGAGGGGGGCGCCTAGAACACACAACATCAATTGTTAGCCGTGTGCGGCGTCCCCCTCCACAGTCTACACCTCCAGTCATATCTTCGTAGTGCTTAGGCGAAGCCCTGCGCGGATCACTTCACCATCACCGTCACCACATCGTCGTGCTGACGGAACTCATCTACTTCCTCGACACCTTGCTGGATCAAGAGGACGAGGGACGTCATCGAGCTGAACGTGTGCAGAACTTGCAGGTGTTGTACGTTCGGTACTTGATCGGTCGGAGCTAGAAGAAGTTCGACTACATCAACCGCGTTGTCAAACGCTTTCGCTTTCGGTCTACGAGGGTATGTAGACACACTCTCCCCCTCTCGTTGCTATGCATCTCCTAAATAGATCTTGCGTGAGAGTAGGAAATTTTTTGAAATTGCATGCTACGTTTCTCAACAGTGGTATCCGAGCCAAGTCTATGCGTAGATGATATGCACGAGTAGAACACAAAGAGTTGTGGACAGTGATCGTCATACTGCTTACCACCAATGTCTTATTTTGATTCGACGGTATTGTTGGATGAAGCGGCCCGGACCAACCTTACATGCCCACGTTCATGAGACCGGTTCCACTGACAGACATGCAACTAGTTTTGCATAAAGGTGGCTGGCGGGTGTCTGTTTCTCCTACTTTAGTTGAATCGAATTTGACTGCGGCCGGTCCATGTTGAAGGTTAAAATAGCAAACTTGATAAATCACCGTTGTAGTTTTGATGCTGTAACACCCCATGTAATTAGCCACAGTGATCATCCTTAGTTAATGTCATGTCAGCAAGGTTAACAGTGCCTAATCATCATTTGCATCATATTGCATTTCAACTCCCAATTTAAACTTCAAATTAGATCAAAGTGGAAAATAAAAGTTGTTCAAATCAGAAACTAAAATGTTCATTAAATAGCAAATAATTCAGAGGCAATTATAAAATTGTAACCAACTTTGTTGAGATTTCATAAGTGGCTCTACCAACCTCAAACAGTAGCAAACATCCACCTATAGTAACCTTTTATTTAGTCTAAAATTAAATATGAAATTATGTTTTGCCCAAACTAGTTTTTGGTGTTAGGATATAATGCGCTGTGATTTATGAACTAGGTCTCACTTTTTACAAAATTCATTTAGTACCCAAACAATTAACAAAACAGAGTTAAATAGGAAACAGAAAAGGAAAAATAGAAAAAGGCCTAAAGCTCTATTGTGCACCTAGGCCTGCTTGCAACAGTGCCCGGCCCAGCCCCTCTAGCGCCTCCTCCCACCTCCCGCACTGCTCACGCGGCCGCTGTCGAGCACCTAGCGCGCGCATCGCCTGAGCCGGCCCCCCTCTCTCCCTGCTCGACAACGCACCCGCGCCCGCAGCGAGGATAAGGGCGAGCCCCGCAGCCCCCCCTGGCGCCTCCCTCACCCCACTCTCCCCCTCCCTCGCTCGCTCTCTGCCATGGCCGACGCGGCCATCGCCGTTGCTCCCTCGCCCGCGTAGCCACCGCCTCCGCCACGCCGTTCCGCCTAGTCCAGCGTCACCGCCGTGCTCCTCTACGTCGCCTGCGCCAACGAGCCGAAGCCGAGGAGCTCTGCATCGCCGGCCTACCTCGTCTTCTTCCCTACGGCCGCCATCGAACGCCTCCACGATTCGCCGCCGTCGCCCTTCCTCGAGCCGTTCCCGGGCCTTCCCTGCAACGCTAGTGAGCTGCTGCGTCGATCCCTCCTCTCCCCGCTCTCTCTCCGTAGCCGTAGCTGCCGCCCCCTTCTCACCCGAACGCGCCGCCGCCTGGCCTCGTCGCCGGCGTGGCCTCGGCGACCATAGGACCCCGTGCGTGCTACCATCGCACTCACTGCGTCGCGTAGACGTCATAGCCACCTTGCGCTGCTCATTTGGCCACCGTAGCCCCGATTCCGTCGCACGCCCGAATCACCTCGCCGCCGGCGAGCTCGTGGAACTCAGCTCTGGCCACCACAGCCCCTCGCTCCGCCACCATACGACGTGCGACGACGAGCCGCGTCGAACGCGCCCAACCCCAGCCCCTTAGACCCCCTGTGCGCGAATCCCGACCACCTCCCGAGCCGCGCCGCCGCGTATTTGGTCGCCGGCGTCACTCCGGCCGCCGCACTGACCTGGCGCTGGTGGGTCCCGCCCTGTGCCACTGACTGTGGGCCCCGGCGGGCCCTTGTTGACTCGTTGACTTGGGTCAACGCTGACGTGGCCGCCCCTGTGTCTATGACATGCGGGCCCCACTCCATTAAACTGTTTAAAATAAATAGATAATTAGTTACTTAACCACTCACTGACAGTAGGCCCCACCCACTAAATAATCCTATTTAGTTTAAATTAACTCTGTTTAAACTAATCAGAGGCTAACATGTGGGTCCCACTGGACCCACCTGTCTGGTTTGACTGGTCAACCGATCAGTTGACCTGCTGACGTCACTCTGATGTCATGCTTGCGTCATCATACACTATTCTGGATAATGTTGGATTAAATGGATTAAATAATTTCAGAAAATAATTAAAACTTTAGAAAATCATATAAAATAATCCGTAACTCCGATGAAAATAATTTATATATGAAAGTTGCTCAGAATTTCGATACGAATCTGAATACACCCTTCGTATTCCTGTCAGATGCCTCTAGCTAGATGAACATAGAACTTTTAGACCGATTTCAGTGCTCAACTTTAATTAAATAAATCCAAATTAATTCCTAAATTAACTAACTTATTTAGTTAGGCAGTTGAACACCCCGGCATAGCATTTAGGCATGTCATACATATTGTTTGCATTTTTGTCGTGAATTTATTGTTTCTCTCCCCCTCCTTCTCTCTCGATAGACGCCGAGACCGACGACGTTGCAACTGAGTACGACTACGCTACAGACGAGCAGCCCGTTGACGACCCCTCTTTCTTGCCAGAGCAACCCGGCTAGCCCCCCCCCCCCCCCCCCCCCCTTGAGCATCCAGATATCGCCCATTCCATTTCTACTGTTTGCATTAGATTTTGCAACTGTTAATGTTTGCTCCTATTCTGATGCATAGCCTGCTTTTGTAACCTGTTATTGTTACCGTACCTGCCTATGTTAAACTGCTTAGTATAGGTTGGTAGTGAACCATCAGTGACCCCCACCACCTTACCCTTGTTGCCCCTGCTTGATCATCGACGACTCGATCAATGTGATCGTTGACCAGAGACTGACACATCACTTCACCCCCTTAGTTGTACGACTCTGCATAGTTACTATCGAGTGACTAGGGTGATACCTCGTAACACACTCCTGATGAATACTCTGCAGTGTAGCTGTTCGGTCGTGGTCATCGAGGGTGATTCCTCCTTCTCCACTTCCGAGACGACTCTGTCGTGCAACCCCTCAGTGTGAACCTCGAGGGTGATGCCTCATACATTCACCCTGATGATTTCATCGAGTGGAATCCACCGAGGGTGATTCCTCGGGGTTTCCCCCTTGATGCTATGACCACACAGTTACTTTGACCTTTGTTACAGGCGGGTCGACCCTAATGGGTACCCGTAGGGGATCTATGTTGTCGGGTGTGCCGGAAGGGCACTCGAGTGTGATATTGTGGTGGAGCTTCAGAAACTCTGATCGTCTCCGCGTGTTACTAAATCAGCCTATCGGATTTGGGTGTTTGATCTGAGTGGGTCGACGTGCCCTATACGCACTACCACCACGCGGGATTGTGGTTTATGGGGCCCTCTACGTCGTACGTTTCTCCCGAAAGCTCTTCAGACGTCACGGTTCACCGTGCGGGCTCATTGTTGGGATTGGGCTGGATACTTCACTGACGAGTTCAGTGTCGCGCCTGCACCCCGGCCAGTCTCGCAACGCGCAGGGTGCCCAGGGCGATGGCCCAAGACCTCTGGGTGCATAGGTTAGTCCGGCGTGCTGACCTCTCTGCTGAGCCTAGGTAGGGCGCTGCTTCGTGTTGATCTTCCGAGGCCGGGCATTACCTAGCAAGTGTGTCCGACCGGAGTTGATCGAGCGTGTTGGGTAATAGTAGTGCACCCCTGCAGGGAAGAATAATCTATCGATAGCCGGTCCTACGGTAAAGGACGCTCAGTTTGTATATCTTGATCTACTAATTGAACTGGATACTTGTTACTTAATTGAAGCTTCGGGATCGCTTTCTCGCTGGGAGTCGAGGAAGGATCTCTAGGCTTGCTTCAACATGCTTCCTTAATAAAATGCTATTCTACTCTCTCCTATTGCTGCGAGATGGTGGCTCCGTGAAGATGCTTGAAGATGCTAGTCTTCGATAGGACTAGGCCTTCTCTCTACTCTGGCATTTCTGTAGCCCAGTCCACATATACAGCCTTTCTCCTTTGATAATGTTGCATATGTAGTGTAGATCCTTGCTTGCTGAGTACTTCGGATGAGTACTCACGGTTGCTTTGTTACTTCTTTTTCCCCATACCCCACTTTGATGATACATCAGACGATGGAGCCCTGGAGCCAGATGCCACAACAGGAGCTTACTATCAGGAGGGTCCAGACGGCACGTACTACTGGATCGAGTCAGCCGACCAGGAGTAGGATCGGAGGCTCCCAGGCAGGAGGCCTACGCCTTTCGATCTAGAGTCGTTGTTTGTGCTAGCCTTCTTAAGGCAAAACTTGTCTAACTATGTCTATACTCAGATAATATTTGTATGACTGACTTATGTATTCGGATCCTCGTGATCCCTGGTCTGTAATATTGTGGATTTCCATTTATTTGTGTTAGAGTTGTGTTGTGATATCTTCCTGTGAGTCCCTGTGCTTGATCATGCATGTTTGCGTGTATGATTAGTGCACGATTGAGTCGGGGGCGTCACAAGTTGGTATCAGAGCCGACTACCTGTAGGATGCCCCCTTCCAAATTCCTTGGCTGAAGTTGAGTCTAGACATCGAAAAACTAATTTACTAACTTGGTTGTGTGGCTTACGGGCCCACGTCGCCAATTGGGTGGTATTAGGATCTTTTATTCCTCGTCTATACTCTGGGACTATGATCTCTCTTCTATTCGGGTTAAATAAACTTTACTAACGCCGACACTTAGGATCTCGTAAATCCCGTCTACCCGGAGAGCTGGATATCTGTGCGATTTCCCTGTCATTGATCTGATTAGTCTGATAATCATTTTTCTTTCCATTGTTTTATTTAACCTTTCTCTCCGAGTTGTATTAAACTTCTCACTGTCATTTGACAATCCTGAATTTCCTCTGTTTCAGATGGATCGCTTGTTTCCCCCACATCCTACGACACAGCTTGTGCTTCGCACTTGGGCTCGTGATGCCCCTGGGTTTCCAGCTGTCCTGATCGCCCTCTTGACGAGACTTGGCTACCGTTGGTACCCCGAGTACATGGTCTACGAGGATTACCGCGAGTTCAACCAGGAGCAGTACCATGCTGATGTTTGTATCTATGATCAGCAAGATGACTCAGACACTGAGCTGTACCTTTTCCACGGTATCGGCGTGACGATTGAGATGGCAGTCCATGATGCCGCCTACTCTGCTGTCGCACGTCTCCGAGGAGAGTTCAGCAATATCTTGGATGCCTCTGAGTTCCGATACATTCCGTATGCCCCTGCTGGAGATGCTACTGGATACTATACAGCTATTTGTGCCCCGTACGAGCCTCGTCGCTACGACCCGCGTGTTCTGATTCAGTGCACTCAGGCTCTGGATTGCACTGTTCAGGCTCTTGCCGTTGAGTTGGTTGCCACTCGAGCACGTCTCTACGATGCTATGACGCAGTTGCTACTCGATGTTCATGCAGGGATACATCCGGAGCACATCCTTTACCCACGCAGGACTCAGATGTATGCTTGTATTGATTGGCCTGCTGTTGGAGGTCACACACCTGCACGTGGACCTCTTCTTATAGCTCGAGACCGGGTTCTGCATCAGAGTGCACATGGAGCGCAGGATCCTACCGCGACGAACATTCGTCGTCCGCACTCGCAGTTACCCCGTTTCAGTGGTTTTCCCCGACGTTGATGTAGCCTTTGCTATGTCTCGTTGTGTACTTCCTTACCGCGTGCCTGCGCGCCGCCTAGTATGTCTAGTTCTAAATTTGCGACGTTATGCTGTCCGCATGTACCCGACTCCGTGTATGGATCTGTATGTCTTAATTGACTACTGTTAAGTATCTGTTACACTACTTAATTGTTGTCGAGTTACATCATGCTTGTCGCTAAACACTCGCAATTTCTTTTTACTGAACTGCCCCCTGTTGATACTTAGCAGGATGGTTAGACCAGGTGGTCGTGGTCGTGGTCGTGCCCCTGAACGCCCACCACCGCCAGACTATATGGCAGCTATGATGCAACAATTCGAGCTCAACCGCCAGTTCATGACTGGGATCATGGCTCAGTTTCCGCATCAGAACAACCAGAACCAGAACCCTCCTTCAATGACTTTGACAGAGTTTATGCGACTCAACCCCACTCAGTTCCGCAACTCTGACAAGCCACTGGATGCTGATGACTGGCTCCGCGACATCACTCACGAGATGGAGTCTGCTAATGTCGCCCCTGCCAACTTCGTCACCTTCGCGGCCTTTTTCCTAAAGGGTCCCGCTGCTCAATGGTGGGACACACACAAGCATACACTGCCTGCTGGAACAGTGGTTACCTGGTATGAGTTCCAGGCTGCTTTCCGTGCCCGTTATATTCCTCAGGGAATTATGGAACGGATGAAGACCCAGTTCCGCAACCTCACTCAGGGCAACAAGACTGTCGAAGCTTATCAGCGGGAATTTCTTGACCTCTCCCGCTATGCTGAAGAAGATATCGCCACAGATGCTCATAGACAAGAGAAGTTCCGTAGTGGACTCCACCCAGACCTCAAGCTTGCACTTGCTGCTCAAGACTTCAACGACTTTTCTACTCTGGTGAACAAGGCTATTCTGGTTGAGACCGCTCAGATGAGGCATAAGGACTCGCAGAAGCGCTATCGTGATGCTGGCTCATCTTCGGGCTCAGCATAGAAGTGTCGAGTCTGGATTCCCAACAACATGTTCTGTCCAAATGCCCCTGCGCCAAAGAACAACTATGCTGCACCACGTCTGCCTCCTCCACCACCGAGGCAGCCAAGAGCTCAAGCTATTCAACAAAATGCTCCTCTTCGTCCTGAAGATGGTATGTGCTTCAAGTTCCGCAAACCAGGTCACCATGCTAGAGACTGCCGCCAGACTCAGAATCAGTTGGCTTTTCCTCGTACTGGTCGTGGCAATGGTCATGGCAACAATCAGACCCGCAACTATAATACTGGGTCTGCTGCACATGGTCGTGGACACGCTTACAACATTGATATTGAAGAAGTCCAGGATCAACCTGCTACTGTGATGGGTACCCTTCTCGTTAACTCAGTACCTGCTTCTGTTTTATTTGATTCAGGAGCATCACATTCATTCATCTCTAGAAAATTTGCATTCATGCATGTCATTCGATATGAGAAGATGCATACTCCGTTAGTCATTAAAACTCCCGGAGGTCATTGTCATGCTGACGTGATAGCACCTGATGTTACCGTCGAAATTAAAGGGTTGGAATTCCTTGCCTCACCCATCGTCTTGAAGTCTTCCACCATAGATCTCATACTCGTAATGGATTGGCTGAAAGCTCACATTGCTTCGATCAATTGTGCCACTAAAGTCGTCCAACTTCTTCACCCCTCCGATGAGATAGTGAACTACACCGCCTGAATTACTCGAGATGCTGAAGCTCAGATATATGCTCTGAATGCTTTGAACACCTCACCTCTGGAAGGAATCGAGAACATTCCTGTCGTTCAAGATTTTCCAGACGTCTTTCCAGAAGAACTTCCAGGAATACCCCCGGTTAGGGCTGTCGAGTTCGTCATCGACTTGAAGCCTGGCACTACCCCTATTGCGAAGCGTCCTTATAAGATGCCGCCGCATGAACTCCTTGAGCTTAAGGAAGAAATCGACAAGTCACTTAAGAAAGGTTTCATCCGCCCTAGTTCCTCTGCTTGGGGAGCACCTTGACTCTTCGTTAAGAAGAAGGATGGAACTAACCGATTGGTTCAAGATTACCGGCCCATTAACCAAGCCACAATCCAGAATAAATACCCACTGCCCCGGATCAATGATCTTTATGATCAGCTTGCTGGATCCGCTGTCTTCTCGAAACTCGACTTGAGGTTGGGTTATCATCAGATCCGTGTTCGCGAAGAGGATATTCTAAAGACTGCCTTTGTTACTCGATATGGCTCTTATGAGTACACCGTCATGTCATTTGGCTTAACAAATGCTCCAGCAACCTTCTCCCGGTTAATGAACTATATCTTCATGGATTACCTCGACAAATTCATCGTGGTTTATTTGGATGATATCCTTATATATTCCAAGAATGAAGAAGAACATGCTGAACATCTTCGGCTTGTATTGGAGAAGCTACGAGAACATCAGTTGTATGCTAAATTCTCCAAGTGTGAATTCTGGTTATCTGAAGTGACCTACCTTGGTCATGTGATTTCCAAGAATGGCATTGCTGTTAACCCCGAACGAGTTCAGGTTATTCTTGACCGGACTCCCCCGAAGAATGTCAAGCAAGTCAGGAGTTTTCTCGGACTAGCTAGTTATTGCTGTCGATTCGTTGAGAACTTTTCCAAGATTACAAAGCCACTTACTGATCTGCTCCACAAAGGTGTTAAATTTGAGTGGACAGAAAAATGTCAAGAAAGCTTTCAGACACTAAAGGATAAGTTAACATCTGCCCCAGTGCTAGCACCCCCGGATTCCCAAAAGGATTTCGTGATATACTGTGATGCCTCTCGTCAAGGATTAGGTTGTGTCCTAATGCAAGATCGTAAAGTGATTGCTTATGCCTCTCGACAATTATCCAGTGCATGATCTTGAACTTTCTGCGGTTATTTATGCTCTGAAGCTATGGGGACATTACCTTCTCGGTAAGCGTTGCGAGATATACATGGATCATCAAAGTTTGAAGTATTTATATACTCAACCAGATCTGAACCTTCGTCAACAAAGATGGCTCGAAACAATTGCCGATTATGATATGAATATCGCATACACCCCTGGCAAGGCTAATGTAATGGCCGATGCTTTGAGTCGCAAGGCTTATTGCAACAATCTTATGGTTCAGGAAGCACAACCTGTTCTTTATGAAGAACTTCGCAAATTGAACCTCCATATTGTTCCACAAGGTTATCTCAATACCCTGGTTGTCGAACCAGATTTAGAACACAGCATTAAGACTATGCAACGGTATGACTCTGAAGTTGAAAGGATTAAGCGATACCTCGAAAAAGGAAAGCCGCCAGAATTCCATCTTGATAAGGATGGGATCCTATTCTTCCAACGCCGTCTCTTCGTACCCAAATTCAAGGATGAGAGGGAACACGTTATGAAAGAAGCTCATGACACTCCTCTGTCAATTCATCCTGGTAGCACAAAGATGTACCGTGACATTTGTCAGAGATATTGGTGGCCTAATATGAAGCGAGACATTGCTCGTTATGTTTCTGAGTGTGACGTTTGCCACCGCATTAAAGCAGAACATCAAAGGCCTGCTGGAACTCTGCAACCACTTGATATTCCTGAATGGAAATGGGACAAGGTCCAAATGGATTTCATTACTGGTTTTCCTAGATCTTAGAAGGGTCATGATGCTATCTTTGTCGTCATTGACCGATTCTCAAAGGTTGCTCACTTTCTGCCAGTTAGGGAGACAATCACTGCTAGTCAGTTAGCAGACTTATATGTTTCCCGAATTGTGTCACTCCACGGTGTTCCCTTGGAGATCAGTTCTGATCATGGCAGCCTCTTCACCTCCAGATTCTGGAATAGTTTCCAAGAAGCTATGGGAATTCACCTGTCCTTCAGTACCGCTTTTCACCCTCAGTCACAGGGTCAAGTCGAACGATTTAATCAAGTGCTCGAAGATATGCTTCGAGCTTGCGTCATCTCCTTCGGTAAGAAATGGGAGGAATCTCTTCCGTATGCCGAATTCTCTTACAACAATAGCTACCAAGCTAGTCTGAAGATGGCATCGTTTGAAGTCCTATACGGTCGTAAGTGTCGAACCCCTCTGAATTGGTCAAAAACTGGGGAACGCTCACTCGTCGGACCGGACATTGTTCAGCAAGCAGAAGAACAAGTCCGCATCGTCCGTGAACATTTGAAAACTGCTCAGTCTCGTCAGAAGAGCAACTATGACCGAAAGCACCAGGAAATGGTCTATCAGCCTGGCCAGCAAGCTTACCTTCGCGTCACTCCGTTGAAAGGCACTCATCGGTTCGGAATCAAAGGCAAGTTAGCTCCTCGCTACATTGGTCCGTTCCGTATTCTTGCCCGTCGAGGAGAAGTGGCATATCAGTTGCAATTGCCGCCAAATCTTTCTCAAGTGCATGATATCTTTCATGTATCCCAACTCCGTCGCTGCTTCAAGGATCCAATTCGAGCTGTGGATCATGAAATGCTTGAATTGCTGGAAGATCTGTCTTATCCAGAATATCCCATTCGTATTCTTGATCAAGCGGAACATCGAACCCGTTAGAAGTCAATCAAATTCTTGAAAGTCCAGTGGTCGAATCATTCTGAAGATGAAGCTACTTGGGAACGCGAGGATCGTCTTCGCGAAGAATACCCCGCTTTCTTTCAGTCTTCCTCTTAATTCTGGGGACGAGAATTCTTGTTAGATGAGGAGAATTGTAACACCCCATGTAAATAGCCACAGTGATCACCCTTAGTTAATGCCATGTCAGCAAGGTTAATAGTGCCTAATCATCATTTGCATCATATTGCATTTCAACTCCCAATTTAAACTTCAAATTAGATCAAAGTGGAAAATAAAAGTTGTTCAAATTAGAAACTAAAATGTTCATTAAATAGCAAATAATTCAGAGGCAATTATAAAATTGTAACCAACTTTGTTGAGATTGCATAAGTGGCTCTACCAACCTCAAACAGTAGCAAACAGCCACCTATAGTAACCTTTTATTTAGTCTAAAATTAAATATGAAATTATGTTTTGCCCAAACTAGTTTTTGGTGTTAGGATATAATGCGCTGTGATTTATGAACTAGGTCTCACTTTTTACAAAATTCATTTAGTGCCCAAACAATTAACAAAACAGAGTTAAATAGGAAACAGAAAAGGAAAAATAGAAAAAGGCCTAAAGCTCTATTGTGCACCTAGGCCTGCTTGCTACAGTGCCCGGCCCAGCCCCTCTAGCGCCTCCTCCCACCTCCCGCACTGCTCACGCAGCCGCTGTCGAGCACCTAGCACGCGCATCACCCGAGCCGGGCCCCCCTCTCTCCCTGCTCGACAACGCGCCCGCGCCCGCAGCGAGGATAAGGGCGAGCCCCGTAGCCCCCGTGGCGCCTCCCTCGCCCCACTCTCCCCCTCCCTCGCTTGCTCTCTGCCATGGCCGACACGGCCATCGCCGTTGCTCCCTCGCCCGCGTAGCCACCGCCTCCGCCACACCGTTCCGCCTAGTCCAGCGTCACCGCCGTGCTCCTCTACGTCGCCTGCGCCAACGAGCCGAAGCAGAGGAGCTCTGCATCGCCGGCCTGCCTCGTCTTCTTCCGCTACGGCTGCCGTCGAACGCCTCCACGATTCGCCGCCATCGCCCTTCCTCGAGCCGTCCCCGGGCCTTCCCTGCAACGCTAGTGAGCTGCTGCGTCGATCCCTCCTCTCCCCGCTCTCTCTCCGTAGCCGTAGCTGCCGCCCCCTTCTCACCCGAACGCGCCGCCGCCTGGCCTCGTCGCCGGCGTGGCCTCAGCGACCATAGGGCCCCGTGCGTGCCACCATCGCACTCACCGCGTCGCTTAGACGCCGTAGCCACCTTGCGCTGCTCATTTTGCCCACCGTAGCCCCGATTCCGTCGCACGCCCGAATCACCTCGCCGTCGGTGAGCTCGTGGCACTCAGCTCCGGCCACCACAGCCCCTCGCTCCACCACCATACGACACGCGACGACGAGCCGCATCGAACGCGCCCAACCCCAGCCCCTTAGACCCCCTGTGCGCGAATCCCGACCACCTCCCGAGCCGTGCAGCCGCGTATTTGGTCGCCGGCGTCACTCCGGTCGCCGCGCTAACCTGGCGCTGGTGGGTCCCGCCCTGTGCCACTGACTGTGGTCCCCGGCGGGCCCCTGTTGACTCGTTGACTTGGGTCAGCGCTGACGTGGCCGCCACTGTGTCTATGACATGCGGGCCCCACTCCATTAAACTGTTTAAAATAAATAAATAATTAGTTAATTAATTAGTTAGTTAATTAGTTACTTAACCACTCACTGACAGTAGACCCCACCCACTAAATAATCCTATTTAGTTTAAATTAACTCTGTTTAAACTAATCAGAGGCTAACATGTGGGTCCCACTGGACCCACCTGTCTGGTTTGACTGGTCAACCGACCAGTTGACCTGCTGACGTCACTCTGATGTCATGCTTGCGTCATCATACACTATTCTGGATAATGTTGGATTAAATGGATTAAATAATTTCAGAAAATAATTAAAACTTTAGAAAATCATATAAAATAATCCGTAACTCCGATGAAAATAATTTATATATGAAAGTTGCTCAGAATTTCGATACGAATCTGAACACGCCCTCCGTATTCCTGTCAGATGCCCCTAGCTAGATGAACATGGAACTTTTAGACCGATTTCAATAAATGAATAGTGCTCAACTTTAATTAAATAAATCCAAATTAATTCCTAAATTAACTAACTCATTTAGTTAGGCAGTAGAACACCCCGGCATAGCATTGAGGCATGTCATACATATTGTTTGCATTTTTGCCGTGAATTTATTGTTTCTCTCCCCCTCCTTCTCTCTCGATAGACGCCGAGACCGACGACGTTGCAACTGAGTACGACTACGCTACAGACGAGCAGCCCATTGACGACCCCTCTTTCTTGCCAGAGCAACCAGGCAAGCCCCCCCCCCCCTTGAGCATCCAGATATCGCCCATTCCATTTCTACTGCTTGCATTAGATTTTGCTATTGTTAATGTTTGCTCCTATTCTGATGCATAGCCTGCTTTTGTAACCTGTTATTGTTACCTTACATGCCTATGTTAAACTGCTTAGTATAGGTTGGTACTGAACCATCAGTGACCCCCACCACCTTACCCTTGTTGCCCCTGCTTGATCATCGATGACTTGATCAATGTGATCGTCGACCAGAGAACGACACATCACTTCACCCCCTCAGTTGTACGACTCTGCATAGTTACTATCGAGTGACTAGGGTGATACCTCGTAACACACTCCTGATGAATATTCTGCAGTGTAGCTATTCGGTCGTGGTCATCGAGGGTGATTCCTCCTTCTCCACTTTCGATACAACTCTATCGTGCAACCCCTCAGTGTGAACCTCGAGGGTGATGCCTCATACATTCACCCTGATGATTTCTTCGAGTGGAATCCACCGAGGGTGATTCCTCGGGGTTTCCCCCTTGATGCTATGACCACACGGTTACTTTGACCTTTGTTACAGGCGGGTCGACCCTGATGGGTACCCGCAAGGAATCTATGTTGTCGGGTGTGCCGGAAGGGCACTCGAGTGTGATATTGTGGCGGAGCTTCAGAAACTTTGATCGTCTCCACGTGTTACTAAATCAGCCTATCGGATTTGGGTGTTTGATCTGAGTGGGTCGACGTGCCCTATACGCACTACCACCACGCGGGATTATGGTTTATGGGGCCCTCTACGTCGTACGTTTCTCCCGAAAACTCTTCAGACGTCACGGTTCACCGTGCGGGCTGATTGTTGGGATTTGGCTGGATACTTCACTGACGAGTTCAGTGTCGCGCCTGCACCCCGGCCAGTCTCGCAACGCACAGGGTGCCCAGGGCGATGGCCCAAGACCTCTGGGTGCATAGGTTAGTCCGGCGTGCTGACCTCTCTGCTGAGCCTAGGTAGGGCGCTGCTTCGTGTTGATTTTCCGAGGCTGGGCATTACCCAGCAAGTGTGTCCGACCGGAGTTGATCAAGCGTGTTGGGTAACAGTAGTGCACCCCTGCAGGGAAGAATAATTTATCGATAGCCGGTCCTACGGTAAAGGACGCTCAATTTGTATATCCTGATCTACTACTTGAACTGGATACTTGTTACTTAATTGAAGCTTCGGGATCGCTTTCTCGCTGGGAGTCGAGGAAGGATCTCTATGCTTGCTTCAACATGCTTGCTTAATAAAATGCTATTCTACTCTCTCCTATTGCTGCGAGATGGTGGCTCTGTGAAGATGCTTGAAGATGCTAGTCTTCGATAGGACTAGGCCTTCTCTCTATTCTGGCATTTCTGCAACCCAGTCCACATATACAGCCTTTCTCCTTTGATAATGTTGCATACGTAGTGTAGATCTTTGCTTGCTGAGTACTTCGGATGAGTACTCACGGTTGCTTTGTTACTTCTTTTTCCCCATACCCCACTTTGATGATACATCAGACGATGGAGCCCCAGAGCCAGATGCCACCACGGGAGCTTACTACCAGGAGGGTCCAGACGACACGTACTACTGGATCGAGCCAGCCGACCAGGAGTAGGATCGGAGGCTCCCAGGCAGGAGGCCTATGCCTTTTGATCTAGAGTCGTTGTTTGTGCTAGCCTTCTTAAGGCAAAACTTGTCTAACTATGTCTGTACTCAGATAATATTTGTATGACTGACTTATGTATTCGGATCCTCGTGATCCTGGTCTGTAATATTGTGGATTTCCGTTTATTTGTGTTAGAGTTGAGTTGTGATATCTTCCCGTGAGTTCCTGTGCTTGATCGTGCATGTTTGCGTGTATGATTAGTGCATGATTGAGTCGGGGGCGTCACAGAAGCATAGGTAAGAACGGTTCTTGCTAGAAGCCCGTAGCAGCCACGTAAAACTTGCAACAACAAAGTAGAGGACGTCTATCTTGTTTTTGCAGGGCATGTTGTGATGTGATATGGTTAAGACATGATGTGATATACGTTGTTGTATGAGATGATCATGTTTTGTAAAAGTTATCGGCAACTGGCAGGAGCCTTATGGTTGTCGCTTTATTGTATGAAATGCAAACGCCATGTAATTGCTTTACTTTATCACCATGTGTTAGCGATAGTTCTAGAAGCAATAGTTGGCGAGACGACCACGACGCAACGATGGAGATCAAGGTGTCAAGTCGGTGACGATGGAGATCATGACGATGCTTTGGAGATGGAGATCAAAAGCACGAGATGATGATGGCCATATCATGTCACATACTTTGATTGCATGTGATGTTTATCTTTTATGCATCTTATTTTGCTTAGTACGGTGGTAGCATTATAAGATGATCCCTTATCTAAATTTCAAGGTGTAAGTGTTCTCCTTGAGTATGCACCGTTGCGACAGTTCGTCGTGTTGTGACACCACGTGATGATCGGGTCTGATAGACTCTACGTTCAAATACAACAGGTGCAAGACAGTTTTGCACATGCGGAATACTCGGGTTAAACTTGACGAGCCTGGCATGTACAGACATGGCCTCGGAACACTGGAGACCGAAAGGTCGAACGTGAATCATATAGTAGATATGATCAACATAGAGATGTTCACCATTGATGACTACTCCATCTCACATGATGATCAGACATGGTTTAGTTGATTTGGATCATGTATCATTTAGATGACTTGAGGGATGTCTATCTAAGTGGGAGTTCTTAAGTAATTTGATTAATTGAATTTAATTTATCATGAACTTAGTCCTAATAGTATTTGCATATCTATGTTGTAGATCAATAGCTCACGTATAGCTCCCCTGTTTTATTTTGATATGTTTCTAGAGAAAACTAAGTTGAAAGATGATAGTAGCAATGATGTGGACTGGGTCCGTGATATGAGGATTATCCTCATTGCTGCACAGAAGAATTATGTCCTTAATGCACTACTAGGTGGCAGACCTATTGCAGGAGCAGATGTAGACGTTATGAATGTTTTGGCAAGCTCGATATGATGACTACTTGATAGTTTAGTGCGCCATGCTCTACGGCTTAGAACCGGGACTTCAAAAACGTTTTGAATGCCACAGAGCATATGAGATGTTCCAAGAGCTGAAATTGGTATTTCAGACTCATGCCCTTGTCGAGAGGTATGAGACCTCTGACAAGTAATTTGCCAACAAGATGGAGGAGAGCTTAGCAAGTGAGCATGTGTTCAGAATGTCTGAGTACTACAATCGCTTAAATCAAGTGGGAGTTAATCTTCCAGATAAGATAGTGATTGACAAAATTCTCTAGTCACTATCACTAAGCTACTAGAACTTCGTGATGAACTATAATATGCAAGGGATGACAAAAACGATTCCCAAGCTCTTCGCGATGCTAAAATCGGCGAAGGTAGAAATCAAGAAAGAACATCAAGTGTTGATGGTTAACAAGACCACTAGTTTCAAGAAAAAGTGCAAGGGAAAGAAAGGGGAACTTCAAGAAGAATGGCAAGCAAGTTGTCACTCCCGTGAAGAAGCCCAAAGCTAGACCTAAGCCTGAAACTGAGTGCTTCTACTGGAAAGGAAATAGTCACTGGAAGTGGAAGTGGAACTGCCCCAAATACTTGGCGGATAAGAAGGATGGCAAAGTGAACAAAGGTATATTTGATATACATGTTATTGATGTGTATTTTACTAGTGTTCATAGTAACCCCTGAGTATTTGATGCCGGTTCAGTTGCTAACATTAGTAACTCGAAACAGGAATTGCAAAATGAACAGAGACTAGTTAATGACGAGGTGACGATGTGTGTTGGAAGTGATTCCAAGGTTGATAATATCACCATCGCACACTCCCTCTACCTTTGGGATTAGTGTTGGACCTAAATAAATAAATGTTATTTGGTGTTTGCGTTGAGCATGAATATGATTGGATCATGTTTATTGCGATACGGTTATTCATTTAACTCAGAGAATAATTGTTGTTCTGTTTACATGAATAAAACCTTCTATGGTCATACACTCAATGTAAATGGTTTATTGAATCTCGATCGTAGTGATACACATATTCATAATATTGATGCCAAAAGATGCAAAGTTGATAATGATAGTGCAACATTTTTGTGGCACTGCCGTTTAGGTCATATTGGTGTAAAGCGCATGAAGAAACTCCATGCAGATGGGCTTTTGGAATCACTTGATTATGAATCATTTGATATTTGCGAACCATGCCTCATGGGCAAGATGACTAAAACTCCATTCTCCGGAACAATGGAGCGAGCTAATGATTTATTGGAAATAATACATACCGATGTATACGGTCCAATGAGTGTTGAAGCACGCGGTGGGTATCGTTATTTTCTAACCTTCACAGATGATTTAGGTAGGTATGGATATATCTACTTGATAAAACACAAGTCTGAAACATTTGAAAAGTTCAAAGAATTTCAGAGTGAAGTGTAGAATCATCATCACAAGAAAATAAAGTTTCTACGATCTGATCGCGGAGACGAATATTTGAGTTACGAGTTTGGCCTTCATTTAAAATAATGTGGAATAGTTTCACAATTCACGCCACCTGGAACACCACAGCGTAATGGTGTGTTCGAATGTCGTAACCGTACTTTGTTAGATATGGTGCGATCTATGATGTCTCTTACCGATTTACCACTATCGTTTTGGGGTTATGCATTAGAGACAGCTGCATTCACGTTAAATAGGGAACCGTCTAAATCCATTGAGACGACACCGTATGAACTGTGGTTTGGCAAGAAACCTAAGCTGTCGTTTCTTAAAGTTTGAGGTTGCGACGCTTATGTCAAAAGGCTTCAGCCTGATAAGCTCGAACCCAAATCGGAGAAGTGCGTCTTCATAGGATACCCTAAGGAAACAATTGGGTACACCTTCTACCACAGATCCGAAGGCAAGATCTTTGTTGCCAAGAATGGAACCTTTCTAGAGAAGGAGTTTCTCTCGAAAGAAGTGAGTGGGAGGAAAGTAGAACTTGATGAGGTAATTGTACCTTCTCTCGAATTGGAAAATAGTTCATCAGAGAAAACCGTTCCCGTGATGCCTACACCAACTAGAGAGGAAGCTAATGATGATGATCATGAAACTTCAAATCAAGTTACTACAAAACTTCGTAGGTCAACTAGAACACGATCCGCACCAGAGTGGTACGGGAATCCTGTACTGGAAGTCATGTTACTAGACCAAGACGAACCTATGAACTATGAAGAAGCTATGATGAGTCCAGATTCCGACAGATGGCTTGAGGCCATGAAATCTGAGATATGATCCATGTATGAGAACAAAGTGTGGACTTTGGTGGACTTGCCCGATGATCGGCGAGCCATAGAGAATAAATGGATCTTCAAGAAGAAGACTGACATCGATGGTAATGTTACTACCTATAAAGCTCGACTTGTCACAAAAGGTTTTCGAAAAGTTCAAGGAGTTGACTACGATGAGACTTTCTCACCCGTAGCGATGCTTAAGTCCGTCCGAATCATGTTAGCAATTGCCGCATTTTATGATTATGAAATCTAGCAAATGGACATCAAAACTGCATTCCTTAATGGGTTTCTTAAAGAAGAGTTGTATATGATGCAACCAGAAGGTTTTGTCGATCCTAAAGGTGCTAACAAAGTGTGCAAGCTCCAGCGATCCATCTATGGACTGGTGCAAGCATCTCGGAGTTGGAATATACGCTTTGATAAGGTGATCAAAGCATATGATTTTATACAGACTTATGGTGAATCCTGTACTTACAAGAAAGTGAGTGGGAGCTCTGTAGCATTTCTGATATTATATGTGGATGACATATTGCTGATTGGAAATGATATAGAATTTCTGGATAGCATAAAAGGATACTTTAATAAGAATTTTTCAATAAAAGACCTCGGTGAAGCTACTTACATATTGGGCATCAAGATCTATAGAGATAGATCAAGACGCTTGATAAGATTTTCAATGAGTACATATCTTGACAAGATTTTGAAGGAGTTCAAAATGGATCAGTCAAAGAAGGAGTTCTAGCCTGTATTGTAAGGTGTGAAGTTGAGTAAGACTCAAAGCCCAACCACGGCAGAAGATAGAGAGAGAATGAAAGTCATTCCCTATGCCTCAGCCATAGGTTCTATATGATATGCCATGCTGTGTACCACACCTAATGTGTGTCTTGCCACTTATCTGGCAAAGAGGGTACAAGAGTGATCCAGGAGTAGATTACTAGACAGCGGTCAAAATTATTCTTAGAGGACTAAGGAAATGTTTCTCGGTTATGGAGGTGATAAAGAGTTCGTCGTAAAGAGTTACGTCGATGCAAGCTTTGACACTGATCTAGATGATTCTAAGTCTCAATCTAGATACGTAATGAATGTGGGAGCAATTAGCTAGAGTAGCTCCATGCAGAGCATTGTAGACATAGAAATTTGCAAAATACATACGGATCTGAATGTGGCAGACCCATTGACTAAACTTCTCTCACAAGCAAAACATGATCACACCTTAGTACTCTTTGGGTGTTAATCACATAGCGATGTGAACTAGATTATTGACTCTAGTAAACCCTTTGGGTGTTGGTCACATGGCGATGTGAACTATGGGTGTTAATCACGTAAATATGTGAACTATTGGTGTTAAATCACATGGTGATGTGAACTAGATTATTGACTCTAGTGCAAGTGGGAGACTGAAGGAAATATGCCCTAGAGGCAATAATAAAGTTGTTATTTTATATTTCCTTATATCATGATAAATGTTTATTATTCATGCTAGAATTGTATTAACCGGAAACTTGATACATGTGTGGATACATAGACAAAACACCGTGTCCCTAAGCCTCTACTAGACTAGCTCGTTAATCAAAGATGGTTAAGTTTCCTAACCATAGACATGTGTTGTCATTTGATGAACGGGACCACATCATTAGGAGAATGATGTGATGGACAAGACCCATCCGTTAGCATAGCATATTGATCGTTCAGTTTTATTGCTATTACTTTCTTCATGTCAAATACATATTCCTTCGACTATGAGATTATGCAACTCCCGGATACCGGAGGAATGCCTTGTGTGCTATCAAACATCACAACGTAACTGGGTGATTATAAAGATGCTCTACAGGTATCTCCGAAGGTGTTTGTTGGGTTGGCATAGATCGAGATTAGGATTTGTCACTCCGAGTATCGGAGAGGTATCTCTGGGCCCTCTCGGTAATACACATCATAAGAAGCCTTGCAAGCAAAGTGACTAATGAGTTAGTTACAGGATGATGTATTACGGAACGAGTAAAGAGACTTCCCGGTAACTAGATTGAACTAGGTATGTGGATACCGACGATCGAATCTCGGGCAAGTAACATACCGATGGACAAAGAGAATAACGTATGTTGTCATAACGGTTCGACCGATAAAGATCTTCGTAGAATATGTGGGAGTCAATATGAGCATCCAGGTTCCGCTATTGGTTATTGACCGAAGAAGTGTCTCGGTCATGTCTACATAGTCCTTGAACCCGTAGGGTCCGCACGCTTAACGTTCGATGACGATTTAGTATTATATGAGTTATGTGATTTGGTGACCGAATGTTGTTTGAAGTCCCGGATGAGATCACGGACATGACGAGGAGTTTCGAAATGGTCGAGAGGTAAAGATTGATATATAGGACGATGGTATTCGGACACCGGAAGTGTTTCGGAGGGTACCGGGTACATATAGGGTCACCGGAAGGGGTTCCGGACACCCCCCGGCAAAGATATGGGCTTAATGGGCCAAGGGAGGGATAGACCAGCCCACAAGGGGCTGGTGCGCCCCTCCACCAGGCCGGCCAGCCCTAGGGGGAGGAAAGGGGGGGCGCCACATCCCCCTTCCTTCCCCTGGCGCTGATACGTCTCCAACGTAGCTATAATTTTTTATTGTTCCATGCTGTTATATTATCATTCTTGGATGTTTTACAATCATTTTATAGTCATTTTATATCATTTTTTTGGTACTAACCTATTGACATAGTGCCTATGCTAGTTGCTGTTTTCTGCATGTTTTTTACATCGCAGGAAATCAATACCAAACGGAGTCCAAACGCAGCGAAACTTTTTGTGGATTTTTTTTGGACCAGAAGACATCCAGTGGGCCGGAGAAGCACCTGGGGGTGCTCTGAGGGGAGCACAACCCACCAGGGCGCGCCTGGAGGCCCAGGCGCGCCCAGGTGGGTTGTGCCCACCTCGGCCGCCTCCCGTGCCGGCTCTTTGCTCTATAAATACCCCAATATTCTAGAAACCCTACGGGAGTCGACGAAAATCAATTCCAGTCGCCGCAAGTTCCAGAAACACCAGATCCAATCTAGAAACCATCTCGGAGGGGTTCATCATGTCCATTGGTGCCTCTCCGATGATGCGTGAGTAGTTCTTTGTAGACCTACGGGTCCGTAGTTAGTAGCTAGATGGCTTTCTCTCTCTCGTTTGATTCTCAATACAATGGTCTCTTGGAGATCCATATGATGTACCTCTTTTTGCGGTGTGTTTGTTGGGATCCGATGAACTTTGAGTTTATGATCAGATCTATGTTTTTATCCATGAAAGTTATTTGAGTCTTCTTTGATCTCTTATATGCATGATTGCTTATAGCCTCGTATTTCTTCTCCGATATTTGGGTTTTGTTTGGCCAACTTGATCTAGTTATCTTGCAATGGGAAGAGGTGCTTTGTAATGGGTTCGATCTTACGGTGCTTGATCCCAGTGACAGAAAGGGAAATGACACGTATGTATCATTGCTATTAAGGATAACAAGATGGGGTCTATTTCTACATAAATAGATTTTGTCTACATCATGCCATCGTTCTTATTGCATTACTTCGTTTTTCCATGAACTTAATACACTAGATGCATGCTGGATAGCGGTTGTGTGGAGTAATAGTAGTAGATGCAGGCAGGAGTCGGTCTACTAATCTTGGACGTGATGCCTATATAATGATCATTGCCTGGATATCGTCATGAGTATTTGAAGTTCTATCAATTGCCCAACAGTAATTGTTTTCCCACCGTTTGCTATTTTTCTCGAGAGAAGCCACTAGTGAAACCTACAGCCCCCGGGTCTCTTCTTTAATATATTTGCCTTTGCGATCTATTTTTATTTGCTTTTGTTTTCAGATCTATATTACCAAAAACCCAAAAATACCTTGCTGCACTTTATTTTATTTTGCATTTATTCGAGATCTATTTATCGAATCTATTACAACTTTTTCCCGTCCACTAGCCATTTCTGTCGCCGTTGCCCGAAAGGGATTGACAACCCCTTTGATATGTCGGGTTGCGAGTATTTGTTATTTGTGTGCAGGTGCCGTTCATGTAGTGTTGCGTGGTTCTCCTACTGGTTCGATAACCTTGGTCTCATCACTGAGGGAAATACCTACCGTCGCTCTGCTGCATCATCCCTTCCTCTTTGGGGAAATACCGACGTAGTTCTCGCAGACATCAAGAGGAGTTTCTGGCGCCGTTGCCGGGGAGACATCATCATCTACCAGGTTCCTAATCACAAATCTCATCTCCTCGCAATTTACATTATTTTCCATTTGCCTCTCGTTTTCCTCTCCCCCACTTCACAAAAATTTGCCGTTTTATTCGCCCTCTTTTTCGTTCGCCGTTTTCTTGTCAGATCTGTTTTTGAGTGCAATCTTGTTGCGAAGTCACCATGACTCAAGAGAACACCAAGTTGTGTGATTTCTCAAATACCAACAACAATGATTTTCTTAGCACTCCGATTGCTCCTCCCGCCACTAGTGCGGAGACTTGTGGTATTAATACTGCTTTGCTGAATCTTGTTATGAAAGATCAATTTTCTGGTACTCCTAATGAGGATGCCGCGTCCCATCTTAACACATTCGTGGAATTATGCGATATGCAAAAGAAAAAAGATGTGGACAATGATGTTGTGAAGTTGAAATTATCCCCGTTTTCTTTGCGAGATCATGCCAAAATTTGGTTTTCTTCTTTGCCTCGCAATAGTATCGATTCTTGGAATAAGTGCAAAGATGCTTTCATTACTAAGTATTTTCCGCCCGCAAAAATTATTTCCCTTAGAACCTAGATCATGAATTTCAAGCAACTTGAACATGAGCATGTTGCACAATCTGGGGAAAGGATGAAATTGATGCTAAGGAATTGCCCAACTCATGGGTTAAATCCTTGGATGATCATACAAAAATTTTACGCGGGGTTGAATTTTGTTTCTCGTAATCTTTTAGATTCCGCCGTGGGTGGTACTTTTATGGAAATTACTTTGGGTGAAGCCACTAAATTGCTTGATAATATCATGGCAAATTATTCACAATGGCATACCGAAAGAGCTCCTACTAGTAAAAAAGTTAATTCGGTTGAAGAAATTTCTTCTTTGAGTGAAAAAGTTGATGCTCTTATGAAATTGGTTGCAAATAAAAGTGCTCCTATTGATTTTAATGATGTGCCTTTGTCTACTTTGATTGAGCAAAATAGTGATGCCATAGATGTGAATTTTATTTCGCGAAATAATTTCAATAACAATGCTTATAGAGGTAATTTTAATCCTAGGCCTTTTCCTAGTAATTTATCTAATAATTATGGTAATTCCTATGGTAATCCTTCTTACAATAATAATAGGAACACCTCTGATCTTGAGAATAATATAAACGAATTTATCAATACTCAAAAAGTTTTCAATGCTACAATAGAAGAAAAGTTGAATAAAATTGATGATTTGTCTAGAAGTGTTGATAGAATCTCTCATGATGTAGAAAGTCTCAAGATGAAAATTTTTGTGCCTAAGGTTGAAGAATCAATTAAAGCTCTTTATGTTTCCATGGATGAAAGTAAGAAAAGAACCGCTATGCTTAGAGCTAGAAGAGAATTTTTAGAAAAGGCGTTTTCTAGTGATTGCTTTCATAAAAGTGATGAAGATCTTAAAATGATTGGTGTTTCTTCTATTGATTCTTTGTTTAGTAAAATTAAGATTGATGAAAAAGGGACTGGAGAAGAGTCAACTTTAGTTAGAAGGCGTCCCAATAATTCGGAGGGTGAAAATCTTGTTGAGAAAATTGATAAAAGTGGGTTTGAAGAGGTCAAAACTTTAACTAGTGATGTGCCCACTCTTTTGGATTACAAAGACTTTAATTATTATAATTGCTCTTTGATTGATTGTATTTATTTGTTGCAATCCATGATAAATTCACCCCATGCTTATGAACAAAATAAAGCTTTTACTAAACATATTGTTGATGCTATGATGAAAGCTTTAGAAGAAAAGTTGGAATTAGAGGTTTCAATTCCTAGAAAATTACATGATGAATGGGAACCTACTATCAAAGTCAAGATTAAAAATTATGAGTGTTTTGCTTTATGTGACTTGGGTGCTAGTGTTTCTACAATTCCGAAATCTTTATGTGATGTGCTTGGTCTTACCGATATTGAAGAATGCTCTTTAAATTTGCACTTGGCGGATTCTACTATTAAAAAGCCTATGGGAAGAATTAATGATGTTCTTATTCTTGCAAATAGGAATTATGTGCCCATAGATTTTATTGTTCTTGATATTGATTGCAATCCGTCTTGTCCAATTATTCTTGGTAGACCGTTTTTACGTACTATTGGCGCCGTGATTGATATGAAAAAAGGCAATATTAAATTTTAATTTCCACTAAGGAAGGGTATGGAACACTTCCCTAGAACAAGAATTAGGCCACCATATGAATCAATCATGAGGGCATCTTATGGATCTAGAACCAAAGATGACAATACTTAGATCCTTGCTTTATGCCTAGCTAGGGGCGTAAAACGATAGCGCTTGTTGGAAGGCAACCCAATGAATAAAATTTATTTTTTGCCTTTTGCTTTCTGTTCCTGAGTGTTAGCATAATAATGCTACTGTTATAATTGAGTTTTTTGTGTTTTAATTAGTGTTTGTGCCAAGTAAAGCCTTTAGGATTGATTTGGGTGATAGTTGATTTGATCTTGTTGGAAAATAGAAACTTTTGCGTCCAGTAAAACAATTTTGAAAATTCAACGAAGATACGAAAAATTCTGAATTTTTTACACAAGATTTATATACAAATTTCTCTGTTTTCCTAATTTTTCAGAATTTTTGGAGTTACATAAGTATACTAAATATTCAGATTTCTACAGACTGTTCTGTTTTAGACAGATTCTGTTTTCTTTGCATTGTGTGCTTGTTTTAATTATTCTATGGTTTTCTTTGAAGATTTTTTGCCATAGAAAAGTTGGAATACAGTAGATATAATGCAAGAATAAAATATGAATTGGTTTTATACAGCACTTATAGTAGTGATTTGTTTTCTTATACTAACGGATCTCACGAAGATTTTGTTGAGTTTTGTGTGATTGAAGTTTTCAAGTTTTGGGTGATTTTACGATGGATGAAGGATTAAGGAGTAAGAAGAGCCTAAGCTTGGGGATTCCCATGGCATCCCAAGCTATTATCCAATGAGAATCAAGCAACTAAGCTTGGGGATGCCTGAGTGGCATCCCCTCTTTCTTCTAACGACCATCGGTATTTTACTTGGAGCTATATTTTTATTCGTCACATACTATGAGTTTTGCTCGGAGTGTCTTGTATGATATGAGTCTTTGCTTGTTTTGCTTTTTGTTTTAAGTCTTGAATCCTTGCTGGACACACCTATTTGAGAGAGCCAAAATTATGCCATGACTTGTTAGAATTGCTCTCTATGCTTCACTTAAATCTTTATGAGCTATGGAATTGCTCTAGTGCTTCACTTATATCTTTTTGAGTACGGTGTGCTTTATTATTTTTGAAGAAATGCTCTCATGCTTCACTTAGATTTATTTGCGAGTTAGTAAATTTTTTAAGAAATTATCTCTTGCTTCAATTAAATTAATTTGAGAGAAAGAAATATTATGCTCATGATCTTCACTTATATTTGTTTGAGCTTATCAAAAGCAACACATGAAAATTAGTCCCAAAGTGATAGATATCCAAGAAGGATATAATAAAAGCTTTCATGAAGATCATTGGACAAAATAAACTTGATTCCTTGTAATAGTTTTGAGATATGATGATGTGATATGTGAGTTATGTTGATGAGTAATTATGCTTTAGTAAGAATATTGGTGTTAAGGTTTGTGATTCCCTATGCATGCACGAAAGTCAATAGTTATGCAATGAAATTATATCCTACTTGTGGTGCATTATTCGGTGTTAATTATGCTTAATGCTCACTTATGAGATTTTTCGTTTCTTGGTTGGTCGCTTCTCAATCTTTTGCTAGCCTTCATTTTGCACTAAGTATGATCACTACTTGTGCATCCAAAACCCTTTAAACCAGTTTTGCCATATGAGTCCACTATATCTACCTATATGCGGTATTCTTTTGCCGTTCTAAGCAAATTTGCATGTGCCATCTCTAATTTTCAAAATAAATTTCTCTTTTGTGTGCTCGTACCGCTCGCAAGGCGGTGAGGGGTGGCCGATATTTTCCATGCTAGATGTGTTATTCTCATGATGAGTGTTTATTCACTTGTCATTGCACGAGAGTAAGGCAAAGGTATTAGGGATGCCTAGTCCCAAAATGAATAAATGAATTTACTTTATGTGGTCAAATCATAAATTACTTGGAAAGTGTTGGTATGGAGGGCACCCATGGATACGGCTAGCCATGAAAGGTGAAAGAAATGGTGGAAAAAGGAATAAACTTTATTTTCTATTTGGGAACCGCCTATGATATATCTAGCATGGAAAGTGTGGGGAACTCTAAGTCGTTTTCGTTGGTGGGAAAAGTATACCTCCCAAAATGTTTTTATCTCTCAATTTTCGCTTTGAGCTCTGGCACCTCTACAAATCCCTACTTCCCTCCGCGAAGGGCCTTTCTTTTACTTTATGCAATTTTTATTTTGAGTCTCCATCTTCTCTTATAAAGCACCAACTAAGGGGCACTATGATCGTACTTGAGCATTGGGTGTAGCTAATATGCGAGTGTATTTCATGAATGGATCAATGATTGAGCATAATGGGCTAGGGATAACTTATTTTAGCGTTGATATTTTGAAAGACATGGTTGCTTGTTGATATGCTTGAGTATTTAAGTTATCATGTCAAAACTAGACTATTGCTTTGAACCATATAAAAGTCCAAATGTCCATGCTATAAAGAAAAGAATATGTGATGAACATGTTAGGCAGCATTCCACATCAAAAATTCGGTTTTTATCATTTACCTACTCGAGGACGAGCAGGAATTAAGCTTGGGGATGTTGATACGTCTCCAACGTATCTATAATTTTTTATTGTTCCATGCTGTTATATTATCATTCTTGGATGTTTTACAATCATTTTATAGTCATTTTATATCATTTTTTTGGTACTAACCTATTGACATAGTGCCCAGTGCCAGTTGCTATTTTCTGCATGTTTTTTACATCGCAGGAAATCAATACCAAACGGAGTCCAAACGCAGCGAAACTTTTTGTGGATTTTTTTTTGGACCAGAAGACATCCAGTGGGCCGGAGAAGCACCTGGGGGGTGCTCCGAGGGGAGCACAACCCACCAGGGCGCGCCTGGAGGCCCAGGCGCGCCCAGGTGGGTTGTGCCCACCTCGGACGCCTCCCGTACCGCCGCTTTGCTCTATAAATACCCCAATATTCCAGAAACCCTAGGGGAGTCGACAAAAATCAATTCTAGTCGCCGCAAGTTCCAGAAACACCAGATCCAATCTAGACACCATCACGAATGGGTTCATCATGTCCATTGGTGCCTCTCCGATGATGCGTGAGTAGTTCTTTGTAGACCTACGGGTCCGTAGTTAGTAGCTAGATGGCTTTCTCTCTCTCGTTTGATTCTCAATACAATGGTCTCTTGGAGATCCATATGATGTAACTCTTTTTGCGATGTGTTTGTGTGGATCTGATGAACTTTGAGTTTATGATCAGATCTATGTTTTTATCCATGAAAGTTATTTGAGTCTTCTTTGATCTCTTATATGCATGATTGCTTATAGCCTCGTATTTCTTCTCCGATATTTGGGTTTTGTTTGGCCAACTTGATCTATTTATCTTGCAATGGGAAGAGGTGCTTTGTAATGGGTTCGATCTTACGGTGCTTGATCCCAGTGACAGAAAGGGAAACGACATGTTTGTATCGTTGCTATTAAGGATAACAAGATGGGGTCTATTTCTACATAAATAGATCTTGTCTACATCATGTCATCGTTCTTATTGCATTACTCCATTTTACCATGAACTTAATACACTAGATGCATGTTGGATAGCGGTCGATGTGTGGAGTAATAGTAGTAGATGCAGGCAGGAGTCGGTCTACTAATCTTGGACGTGATGCCTATATAATGATCATTGCCTGGATATCGTCATGAGTATTTGAAGTTCTATCAATTGTCCAACAGTAATTGTTTTCCCACCGTTTGCTATTTTTCTCGAGAGAAGCCACTAGTGAAACCTACGGCCCCCGGGTCTCTTCTTTAATATATTTGCCTTTGCGATCTATTTTTATTTGCTTTTGTTTTCAGATCTATATTTCCAAAAACCCAAAAATACCTTGCTACACTTTATTTTATTTTGCATTTATTCGAGATCTATTTATCCAATCTATTACAACTTTTTCCCGTCCACTAGCCATTTCTGTCGCCGTTGCCCGTAAGGGATTGACAACCCCTTTAATACGTCGGGTTGCGAGTATTTGTTATTTGTGTGCAGGTGCCATTCACGTAGTGTTGCGTGGTTCTCCTACTGGTTTGATAACCTTGGTCTCATCACTGAGGGAAATACTTACCGTCGATGTGCTGCATCATCCCTTCCTCTTTGGGGAAATACCGACGTAGTTCTAGCAGACATCAGGCGCCTATACAAGGAAAGGGGGGCCGAACCAGGGCAGGAGCCCAAGTGGGATTCGGCCCCACTTGGGGCGCCCCTTGGCCTCTCCCCTCTCCCTCCCACCTATATATATGAGGAGGCGGGCGCCTAGAACACACAACATCAATTGTTAGCCGTGTGCGGCGCCCCCCTCCACAGTTTACACCTCCGGTCATATCTTCGTAGTGCTTAGGAGAAGCCCTGCGCTGATCACTTCACCATCACCGTCACCACGCCGTCGTGCTGACGGAACTCATCTACTTCCTCGACACCTTGCTGGATCAAGAGGACGAGGGACGTCATCGAGCCGAACGTGTGCAGAACTCGGAGGTGCCGTACGTTCGGTACTTGATCGGTCGGAGCTAGAAGAAGTTCGACTACATCAACCGCGTTGTGAAACGCTTCCGCTTTCGGTCTACGAGGGTACGTAGACACACTCTCCCCCTCTCGTTGCTATGCATCTCCTAGATAGATCTTGCGTGAGCGTAGGAATTTTTTTTAAATTGCATGCTACGTTTCCCAACACATGCCCTGGGTTCTGGATTTCATCGTCTGGATGCAATGCCGTGCTACATAAAGTGAAAGATCGATCCCCGGAACCATAGGTTTGTTGCTATGAGTGAGCTATGTAAGAACAAATTTTTGTTATCAGACCCCGTCTTGTATCTGTAAATCCCAGCCCTGGTTTTGCTGCACATGCTCCTATTTTGACACCATGGAGTTGTAATTTAGATCTCCCAAACGCAGGAAAAGAAAAACATTAAAAGAAATTGGGATGTTTATGCCACGTTGAGAACTAGAGGAATGGAAAACATATGAATGTGTAGTTGAAGTTACTTAGTTCCATCACAAGAAAAATACAAGAACTCTACTGAAAGATTAGCGCAATACAAAGATATTTTCTGTGAGGTTAGAAAGAATGAAAACGTTTATTTGGAAATGCATACATAAAAGACCTCGTAGAAAAACATTATATGGTTCATGGTCCTATAATATGTACAGAAGCATGCTGGCTGCAAAGCATAATTAGCTACAGAGGTAAATTAAAGAAAAGATACAGTATTAAAGATGCCATCCAAATTACATACTTATATTGTTGTGTGATTTGAAGATGATGATTGAGTTCATTTAATACTCGTTAGCATCCCACATCTACTTGTGTCTCTCATGGTGTTGGTCTTTCTGCCTGCTAGCTAGGTTGTGCCTTCTCCTGGGCATCAATTTTTTTCTCATCTTCTGTAACCTTGTTACTTGGTTTTCGGCCCTGTTCCCCTCATTAACGGGGTCAATTTGTTTAGGTTTTCGATCTTGTT
This sequence comes from Thinopyrum elongatum, assembly GCA_011799875.1. Taxonomy (NCBI): domain Eukaryota; kingdom Viridiplantae; phylum Streptophyta; class Magnoliopsida; order Poales; family Poaceae; genus Thinopyrum; species Thinopyrum elongatum. The sequence goes on along the minus strand of CM022302.1, from coordinate 551,018,608 downwards.
TCCCTTATAAACCGGATCAGCCAAAGTTTAAGGGATAACTCTTAGCTTTGGCAGCTTTTTGAGCAATATATTCAGGTGGGAAGCACCCTCCGGTGACCGTTCAGAAAAACAAAATAGAAAACGCGGGATCTCGCAAACACATGAACAAAAAACAAAACAAAACAAAAGGATGTCTATGGCACGTTGAATACAAGAGAAACAAAAACATGAAAATGTGTAACTGAAGCTATTTATAACACAAGAAAAAAAATCATGAACTCTCATGAAAGATTAGCACAAAAACAAAGAATCATTTTCTATGGGGTTGGAATCAATGGAAACATTTCTTTAGAAATAATGCATTTGAGTAGTCCCATGAACCAAACAAACTCTTTAGAAACAAAGTCTCGAAGGGTAGAATCCTCCAAAATTCTTGTAAAATTCGTATGGAACAGTGTTTCTACTATAGATTTTACAAGGAAACAAAACATCAACTCTGAGATCCCACCAAGATGATGGTTGCAGATTATTGACCCCCTTTAATCGATGCCCTAGTTGTCAACCGCCTCCTCATCCTCGTTGTCGGTGACCTCAGTCTCGTCCTCCGCATAGCCCATGGCTTCATACTGGTCGAGAAGGGCGTGCTGGTAGGCGACGATCTTCTCCGTCATAGCTTTTTTTCAGTGTAAAGTTGGCGGAAATCCTCAATACAATTTGCCAGTTGGTCATCTAACATGTCGTCGACGATGTGGTAGGGCCTCGCCTTCATATGGTCGATGACCCCATGCGGCAGCCTCCTCTTGACCACCTTCGTCCTCTTCTTCTCCGCGGTGCCCGACGACTGATCCCGACTCCTCCTCGCCGCCGGAGCCTCCATGATCACCTTCTTACTCCACAGGATCTCTGACATCTCCCTCTCCGAGCAGGCTAGGGCCGGTGTTTTCTCACGGCCTCCAGCGAGCGAGCACAGGCTTGTCGAGAGCCCACACCACCACGGCTTCGGCTTTGTGAGGCCCATATACTATATACACCTTGGGCCTAAGCTTTGCGAGGCCCATGCGCAGCCCGGGCCACGGTAAGAAGAGGCGAGCAAGAGAGGCTGGCTCCTGTGTCTGCTCTGCTCCGCTCGCCTCTCTCTTTCTTTCTTCGCCGGCAAGAAGAAGACGCGCTCCCCTCCCCCTCCGTCGCCGGCCGACACGCCATGGCCGCCGGCCGGTTTCTGCCGCTGGCGGGCCGCCGCATCATCGCGGCCCTGTCCCAGCCGTCCGCCCCCTCTTCCCGTGGTGAGCCCCGCCTTCCTTCCTCCCCCTTCTTGGTCCCCGCTGCTTAAATCCGAGGGCTTGTCCTCGGATCCATTGGTCGGGGTACCGCAGCTCTCGGCGCCCCGGTGGTCGGGATTTTAGGTCTTCTTGGTTTTGATTGATGCTATGAGCCCCCGCCGTGAATGGTTCTGTCGCGGGTTTGATTTGATTGGGATTTATCTAGGTCGTGTGGATTGTGGGCGCCGGTGGGTGGGAGTTGAATTCCCTGTGTATGATTCATTCTAGCACTGTGTAGTGTAGAAATTTAATCTAATTATTAGGACAGGACATGTTCTCATTACGCTGTTAAAATGATTGATGGCTTAGGATGCTGTAAATGTAGGCGGCCGACAATCATATCATAGTCTCAGTCAGTTCATGTTTCTCTGTGGGGAATGAATTCTTAGTTGCTGCAAGATTGGCAAATAAATAGCTGAAGCGTTTGTCATTTCATCATATGTATGTATGCATGTCAGCTGTTTGCACTTCTGCAACACGAGTGAGCTAACAGCCAGCTGAAGCTGAAGCGTGTTTTCTCCATGGGGAAATTCACAGTTCCTGCAAGATTGGCAAATAATCTGAAGCATTCTTTTTTTTTTCATTTCATCATGTGTGTGTCAGATGTTTTTACTTCTGCGGCGCAAATGAGCTAACGGCCAACCGGATACTCTTGTCATTGCAGGACTTTTCTTCCCTTCAACTGCGACCGCAGGCTTGAGGTCCCTCCAGACAATCATCGAAGCGAGCAGCAACGCGTCGGACGAGCGACGCCATGACCCGGAGGATCACAAGACCGGCACCCCACCGCCGCCAGCTTCGGTCCCTGCAGCAGCAGAGTCGAGCTTCATGGTCAGAGATGCATCGAGCCTGAAGATCTCGCCGAGGCACGACATGGCGATGATCTTCACGTGCAAGGTCTGCGAGACGAGGTCCGTGAAGATGGCCAGCCGGGACTCGTATGACAACGGAGTGGTGGTCGCCCGCTGCGGCGGCTGCAACAACCTGCACCTGATGGCGGACAGGCTCGGCTGGTTTGGCCAGCCGGGGAGCATCGAGGACTTCCTGGCGGAGCAGGGGCAGGACGTGAAGAAAGGCGACACGGATACTCTCAGCTTCACCCTGGAGGACTTGGCCGGGTCTCAGGTCAAATCGAAGGAACCTTCTGGTGAAAATTAGGCCTTACTGCTGTAATATCTTGGCCTTCTGGTCCAGCAGCAGCTGTAAAACTGTCACCTCCTTGCTGAAACTTTGCGAGTTATTCGCTCAGTTTCATGTCTTCTTAAGTGGAGTACAAGCTGTTAAGTTCTAGATTAAAGCTGCGATAGTGAAGTGAATTTTCTGTAGTGGAGTACCCACACTCTAGTATTTTGTGCTTTATCCTTTCTTGTCCAAGCATGTTTCCGATCGAGAGAACAAAGATATTGAGATGTGACCTTCTTGAACCTCTAGTTTAACTGGAATATTGTGTCATTTCTTTTATGTGCAAGTATGATGATGAATGGTTGCCGCTGAATAGAGCTACAAATCCTGACCATGTAGTATCCTGACCATGTAGTACAGTACAGCCAGAAATAATTTGACATTTGCACTTGAAATGTTACACTGACTGAAGGACAAGTTCCTGTGCTATCATCATCAGCTAATCTGAAATGGATAACGCCTCTACATAAAAATTAGGGCATTCCTGACCAGCTGCCTGCTGCTACTCAACATCCTGCTCTTTACATCTCCACAACAAGAAAAAGGTAAATCTGTTGTTCTTATCTACACCTCATGCATGTTGTGGAAGACAGAAAGCTCTAACAATTGTACATTTTTCTGTTACGCAGAGAAAGAAAGAATCGATGAACGGATCTATCGACAGAGGGGTCAGTGCTTCTGGAAGACTACCATGCAGAAGAAGGCTACGCAGCGGAAGATCACCCCGTTGGCCACGAGGACCCATAAACAGAGACTCCTGTTGCTGATGTCGTAGCCGTTACTTTGCAGAGAGCCGCACCGTGTTATCAACCACACCCCGGTGTAGCTGCAACCACGAACGAGCAATCGGGTGTTTGGTCAGAGACAATTTTACTTGCGAGCTCATTTATGTCAGGGAGGAATTTGATGGGAGGCATACGCACTTGTGAGCGTTGGCGATCACGAACGCCTCCAGAGCCCACTTTGTGTAGCAAAGATCAGCTATGATAGTGTCCTTCTGCTGAGTTGCTATCAAGGTGAGAACGACTGGGAGCAGTGCAGACCACTGCAAACAAAAGCATGTATCATGAGCAATGATGAGCAATCCACAAGGGAGCGTCAAGAGCTTTTTTTGATTTCATGGTCATCAAAATACAATTGAGGAATGGAAGCATGTTTCAGTACCAGTTGTGCGGAGCCTGGCTGGAAGAAGATGGCGAAGGTGTACCCGATTCCCGTGACGCAGTACACAAGCGCGACGAGGACGACGTAGTTCTCCCAGATGGACGACCTGGGGTTGTTGAAGAAGTAGAACATGGAGAGGTAGACGATGGGCTTGACGATGGTGTTGAAGTGGTCGATGGTGTCCTTGGCCAGGAAGTAGGCCATCGAGCTCATCCCCGAGGCCCTTTCCCTCCAGTAGTATATCTTGTCCAGGGCGAACGATCTTAGGGCTCCGATTTTGCAAAGCAGGGCTGCGTCATGCATGCAGCTTGGCATGAGTGAACCTCGAGAACTGGTCAGCTAGACATGCAGATTCGGGGCTCGCTCGAGAGAAAGAGAAGGCAGGCCAGACTTACAGACGGCGATGACAGTGTAAGTGTACCCAAGCGCTCCAAACGTTTCGTCGCTCACTTTGGCCAGCGTCCCCAGGCATATCCCAGCGAGGCAGAGTATCAGGTAATCGACAGCCAGTATCCTTGCTTCCCGGAGCCTCTGCTTGCCAACCCTGAAGACATAGACACCGAGATGAACTGGAGAAGAATTCCCCAGGAAATGAGATCTTCAAAACACAGATGAGAGAGGCCTTACCTTCCCAGGAAGTACCTGTACTGCCTAAGGATGCCGGGAGTGTTGCGGTTTGACAGATCTAAGGTCGACTTGTTATAGTCAAACTCATCCTTCTTCTGCATGATGGTGTCCTTGATATTGGCCCACATTTCTGATACAAAGGATGGGCCCGAGTCCGCACCAGAAGAAGAAGGGTCTGCACCTCCTCTGGACGAAGATTCAGATCCGGAGGTGCTCTGCAGCATGTCCCGTGGAACGTCATAGCCGTTGTGCAGCATCCATCTGAGCGGCAGGTCCTTGACGGTTACGCCCGCGCTCATGTTTGGCTTCACGATGCCCTCCAAGATGTCAATGTAGTAGTCGGGTGGGTTCACGCGATCCGGCACGACAATGCCCAGCCCCGAGAAGTATTCTTCCACCTTCTTTACTGGACCGTGGTAGACGGTCATCCCCCCTTTCGCGAGAAGTATCAAGTCATCAAACATTCTGTACAGCGTGTAGCTGAGACGGCAAAGGGCTTTGTTTTAGTCAGGGAGAATTGTAGGCGATGAGGCAAACATATACCGTTCTGTACTTGAGGTTGGAAGCAAACCTAGGCTGATGAACAACCATGGAGATGTTGACGCCTTCGAGAGCTTCCCGGCGAAGGGCGCGGAGAAGCAGCAGGGAGGATGCACTATCCAAACCTGAAGTCGGCTCATCTAAGATCAACACCGAAGGTTCCATGACCATTTCTACACCGACGTTGACTCTCTTGCGCTGGCCACCGGAGATGCCACGCTGCTCCACCGTCCCGACCAGAGAATCCCGAACTGGCTGCAGCCCCAAAGACTCAATGACCCTCTCCACGACGAGGACCTTTTCGGCTTTCGACATGTCTGCTGCAAGCCTGAGATTCAACAAACATACAGTAAGTTCACTTGTGTTAGCTGAAAAGGTAGATGACTAACTCTACTTGGGCAAATACCTGCATCTTGCATTGAACCAGAGATTTTCTTCAACGGTTAGGTTGCCATGGACAATGTCATCTTGGGGAACAAAGCCGATAATCCTCTTGTACGCACGAATCGGCTCAACTTTACCATTGATGAGCACCAAGCCTGATGTGTCACAGCCAGTTGCCTTGCCGGCGACAGCACTCAGAAATGTGGTCTTGCCAGCACCAGATGGGCCCATGACGGCAGCTACGCGGCCAGGCATGAGCTTTCCTGTCACGGACCTCAAGATCTTCTTCTTGCTCCCCGTCAACGTCAGGGTTAGGTCCTTGAACGCGACCTCAATGGGCATTCTCGAACCGACTTCGTGCTCTTTGGCCATGCTTACCACACCAGACAAAGTCATGTTGTTATCGTTCTCCTCCATCTCCTGTTGAATTGCCTTTTCCTTCTCGATCTGACCGTATGCATACTTGAAAATCTGGCTCCGGCTGTGCATCTGCTTCCCTTTCGGCATCTTCTTGCCGGCCTTGTCTCCTATTTCCACTTGGAATCCTTCGGGCCCGTCTGGGTTCTCTTCGAGGGAGCTCATCATGTCGGGGAGGTTGCTCTTTTTTCCAGCCCCATCCGTTCCAACTGAAGGCAGGCCTTTCGATGACATCCCCCCTGCTTGTCCCGGCCTCTGCTTGCGCGAGAAGGTGCGAGACAGTTGTGACTGAAGGCCAGTGCTAGCCTTCTTGGCGACATCTCTAGCTGTTTTCCACCTCTCGCGAGCCTGCGCCGTCTCTTTCGCATACCTTGCAGCAGCCTCTCGAGATTTTGCTTGCTTTTTCTCACGGTTGGTTAGAAGTTGGCCAGAGAAATTGTAGATGATCAGAAGGACCAAACAAGAGGCAATCTACGGAGCCGCGGAAAAGAACAGAAGACAAGTGTTAGTTCAACCAAAGCAGCTGCGGCTTCCAAAAGGATAATAACCATGATATTGATTCGCTTAGCGGCATTACCACTAGCAACATGCCAAAGATCGTAATGTCCTGATTGACAGAGTTGGGCGGACAGGCGCTCTTCTTGTAGCATCCTGCAGGGAAGAAGAAGAAGAAGAAGAAGAAGAAGAAGAAGAAGGCCACATTCAGGACGCGCACGGATCAAAAAGACCACGGAGGGTATGGATTCCAACTCCTCTGCAATCAGAAGTAGTTGAGCTTACTGGTTTGCGTAGTCGATCCCTTCCTGCAGTAATACCTGCAAAAGCACACCTGATTCTCTCAGCATCTGAACAGATAAACACCCGAGCAAGCAATCGACTGCAGGAAGAGCATGCGCACTAAATATACCACTGGCGCGGGGTATATGATTACGATCAACGGTTGTGATGGAACTACAACATTGAAACATCAGATAGATAGGATTACCCACTACTACAAGGGAGCTTCTGGGTCGTGCTCGGGCAGTAGAATCCAGCCGGGCAGAAAACGTCGTCGGTGCTCATCACATCTGCCCAATTGTCAGCACTGCCACAGGTGTGGTTTGGGTTCCCGGCAGGCGGTTGGTAGTTGTATCTGGAATGCATCTTCAGCATCAAGGAATGATGAAACTATTATACTTGTGGACTTTTAGAAATTCCGAGGACAGCCGACTTACGGGTCGCAGATGCCGGTAGTCTTGTTCAGGGTGGACAGTGGGCAGTATGCTCCAAGAGGGCAAGCTGCACATGACAGAATTAACAGAGAGAAATCAGTATGACAATTTCCTCCCAATCAAAAAATTAAATAACAATTTCCTTTCTGTTTGCATTTGAGTTAGCATAACTGCATATTTCCTGAAACATCCAATTCGCTTCTTTCTGAACAACTCAGAAATGGAAAAAGTTTGCTGGAAAACAGTGGTGTTCTTTTTCTCAGTGATGTTGCCACATGGGTTGATGAGAGCTAACTTACGTATCATGCAGGTGAGGGCATGGGGGCAGAAGAAGCCGGGGCAGCAGGCCTGGCAGTCGTCGGCACGGTAGGGGATGTCCTTGGCGTCCTGGAGGTCCACCTTCTGCTCGCCGGCGCTGCAGGCCCAGCCGGGCTCGCAGCCGTCGATCCAGGAGGAGAGGTTGCAGTTCTTGTTGGGCCTGACGTAGCTCTTCTCCCACCTGGTCTCCTCCCCGCTCTCGATCAGGCTGTTGAAGTAGAACTTCATCTCCGCCGCCGTGCACACGCGCTGGTGCAGGTCACCTGTCGACGGACAACGGCCCATCGGTCATCACACATCGATCGAGCAGAGTCGGAGACATGCAGGTTTCAAATGGCGTTCCGTTGACTTTTACAGTGAAATGTGACAATAGTTCGAAGCTGATCATCATGGATTTGGTACTACCATTGGTCTGCTTCATGCAGTTGTTGAGGAAGGAGGTGTCCTTGGTGAAGTTGAAGGCCGCGTCCCACTCCGAGTCCCTGCGGAATCGGAATCCGAATCCGAGATCACCACACGTGATCGATCGATCCCACGGGAAAAACGAAGAAGAAGAAGAATGGAGAGGATATATATGCACGTACGTGTCCTTGATGCAGTAGCCGAGCTGGCTGCGGATGGAGCGGGCGAAGGTGGCGGTGAGGGCCTTGAGGCGCTTGTTGACGATCTCGGCGACGACGGGGTTGCCGACAAGGCCCTTCCCGCCGGCGCCCGAGGCGGCGCCGCCCCCGACCCCGTCCCCGCCGTAGTCGTCCTCCTCGATGGCGTGCTCCGCGAAGGAGAGCCGCGGGACGACGACGGCGTGCTCCTCGAAGGAGAGCCGCCGGACGAGGGTGTCGGCGGGGCTGCCGATGGCGATGGCGCGCGCGGCGGCGGCCGAGGTGAGGAGGAGCAGCGCGGCGGCCAGCTGCTGCCCCGCCACTCGGGCCATGGGTTGGGCGGACGGGCGGAGGGAGGACGCTCGGTGGAGCTGCAGGGTCGGCGCCTTGGGGCCTAGGTGGTAGGCATTGGTGGTGGCTGGCATTGGGAGGGCTCTCGGCTGGCTGGCTGGGATGGGAGGAGGGGAGGGGAGCTCGCGGGGCGGTGGTGGTGGAGAGCAGAAATAGGAGCGCGCGAGGAAGGGGCAGGGTGGTCGGGAGACGGGCCATGGGCCTCGCGCCTCGTTAATCTGAACTGGACCTTGCTTTCTTCTTGTGGCCCTTTCGGCCTTTTATACCAATGATCAAGTGTGGTGGCGTCTGTTTCATAATTCGTGCTGTTATGAAAGATGAGTAGTTTTCTTTTGCGATGAGAAAGAGAAATGGGAGAGCGGTAACATTTTTGTATTTTGTAGCGTACAAACGACATTTTGTATTCTGACATCCCAGTATCTCAATCACTACAAGCTACTCCCTCCGTCCCATACTAGTGTCAAAACACTTCTACTCCCTCCGTACATGCTACCACCAAATCACTACAAGCTACCACTGCACGGGGGCCCCATGTGGCAGCCCCCACGATGTTCACAACACTTCAAAAATGACTCATGAATGATATTATAGCCAAGGGTGCAAAGGCATCAAATAGACTCACAAATTTGATGTTCTTACAGACACTTTCCTGAATATGTGCACATTTTTTAAGTGCTATGAACATTTTTCTAAATGGTACGGATATTGTTTTTATGTAATAAACATTCAAAAAATCATCTGAGCAACTTTTTACATTTTCATTAACATTTTAAAGTGTTACAGACATTTGTCGTAAATCCAATGAATATATTTTTATATGTCATGAACATTTTTAAAATTATATGAATATTTTTTACATTTTATGAAGTTTTTAAAATATAACATGAATAAATTTTTAAACCTGCGAACATTTTTGTTGAATGGCATGAACATTTTTTAAACTGCATGAACATTTTAGTCAGCATGCATGAACACTTTTTAAGCTGCGTGAACACTTTTACAATATAAAAAGTGTTTGTGAAAATAAAAACTTAAAAAAAAAGTTTTAGTATACCTCTAAAATACATTATTTTTTTACATCAAAATATTTTAGAAAATAAAGAAACAACAATAGACAATGGAAAAGATGTAATCATGTGTTCTCCATTCGTCTTACTAGGGGACATAGATGCCCCCATAGTTTCTGTTTGAGAATGTGATGTCACGAAAAAATGATGGTTCTTTTTGTTTTGTTTTGCGGGGAACGGAAGACAGATAGTTGGTTGAACCATGGTTTAGCATGTTTTAATCTTGCCTTGCATCCGATCAAATGCAAAACTTAGCCTCTGGTAAAAATCATGTGAACTAGACCCAAACAATCCTAAGGCCATGAAGCCTGAGCAAAAGCACCCCACCGAATCAAATCATGGAAGTTGAGAACTCTGAGGAACCTGAAGCTCGTGGTAGTTAATAGCAATGCCACACGAAAAAAATCCTTCGATCTTGAGAAGAGGAGGTGGGTTACAATGTTGCATAGATTACTAGATACAACCACTAACCAGTGTAGTTATACTCCCTCCGTCCCGAATATTTTTATCCATTTCTGCGACAAATAATTACGGACGGAGGGAGTATGTAACAACTCTACTCGCCCTCTCATGAACGGAAGGGGAATATCAAACCCGAAAGAGAACACACTACCACAACATTTTTGGGTTATGTCATGTGTGATGTAAAACGTGTAGTCTTAGGAAACCACACAATTTTAGTAATATAAGAGCGTTTAGATCACTAAAGTAGTGATCTAAACGTTCTTATATTTTTTTTACGGAGCGAGTACTATGTTTATGCCCTTCACCCTTTTGTTATGAAGTGTTCAGTTCTTTCGAGGCATATGAGAGTTTCTGAGTTCTAAACAGGAAGTCAGTGTTCAGATAGTGTCAGTTTTGTTAATGCTTTTGTAATCAGAAATGAAGCCGCACACAGTGCGAATAAGTTTCTGCCTGATTTGTATAGGAACACAGGGACATGATCTATTTTTTTTACAGCAACAAAAACAGCACATACATTCTCGTCGACATAGTTGTTGATCTTCAAAGTCCGTGGCTCGTATCCCCAGAATATATCAATATGTGAGTGTATACAGATGCTTGTGTTCTGGAAAAGGAAAAGCAATGAGTACTTCAGAAAAAGGAAAACGATGAAAAAGACAAGCATGGTCCCTTACTGTGGCATCAAGAGAGATGTTCATGCAAGCATCGCATAAAGCAACATCTTCTTACATCTTGTAGTTGACGCACTTTGAGCCTTCCTCCTCATTGTTTGAGTGTCGGGCTCCTTGGCCTCCTCGACCTCCTCTTCCACCTCTACCTCAACATTCCTTCTCATTTCTTGGCTATAGGGTATGAACATGCAACGTCGTCGAGACCAATAGTGTGGCTTGTGTCCAATTGCGACATTTACTCAGGCATCTCATACGGCTCCCTTTGCTCACCACAATAACAACAAACATCATAGCAATGAGCATCATATCATTCATCATTCAGTTGAGCCATTGAAAAACAATAAGGAAAAAATAGAAGAAGAAAAACTTGTTGGAATTTCAATGAGCGGGCTGGCCTCTCTCCTTGTCTCCTCGGAATCCGACTCCTCAACGAGCTTCGAAGGTGGAGGGGTGACAACATGGTTTAGGTACTTCGCACGGAGGGGGGATGAGCAACGCCTTCTTCTTCATTGATGCCACCGCCTTGGCCAAAGGTAGTTTCGAGGTCGCGGTGGTATGTGCAGCAATTGACGCCGAGGAGTTCCCCATGATGAGCTTCCTTTGCCGCTGTTGTTTCAGTTCTTGCGAGCCCAAACTTTTAGCTAACTATGGGTCTCCGGAGCCGGGGAAGTTGGCCAGGAGTGGGGCTCTCCACTCTTTCGATCATCGAAGCAACGAACGATCGACGACGAGGTGAGCGCCGACGACATCAGGGGTCGTGCGGGAACGAAGCGTTCGAGGGGGAAACGTCGGATCTTCCATGTTTTCATTAAGAAAGCCCTCTCCTAGAGCAAATATGGGATAGTAAAAATATTGGGGAAGGGGTTAAATATGTGTGAGAAAGATATTAAACATCTTTTGGAAAGGAATGAAAGGATGGAGACATGCATTTTGTAGTGTGTTTTTAAAAATGGTAGCGCCTCAAGCGACGAACCTGATGGTGAAGAAGGTTGAGCGTCGTGATTTCCATAGGGTGCAAGAGCACCTGTGAAAGAGCTCCAATCCATGGGCGGAAAGTGGCCTGATTTTATGGACAACACAAGCATTAACGACTGGGATAGAGCGCCTGTGAAAGAGCTCCAATCCATGAGGTTTTAGGGAACGAGGCTTTGGTGGGAGATGAGAGATCACTGCCGGCGGCAATTGAGAGTTAGAGGGCAGAGGCCGCCGATGAAACAATAAAGGTTTGGTACGTACACTCTGCACTTCCTACAAGAAGGCCCCCCCCCCCACCCCCCCCCCCCCCCGCCGCACACACACACACACACTTCTCTCTCCCAAATGTACTGGCGGACACCCCGGACAAAAAAGTGCCACTAAGGCCAACCGAAGCGTCCTGGTTGTCCACCATCCCTCAAACCCAACCTATATGTGGAGCAGATATGGGGAAACTCGGACGCGTCGACCACGTTAGATTGGATAGTTCGAACGCATCCTAAATCTCTCCAAATAGTCACCAACCCTGGCCCGACCTCCCCTCTTCATCTCTTCTCTTCCACGTTGTATGTGTCGTCCATTCCCCAGCGTCGCCGCTGTCCCCAACCCATAGCGCCGCCACCATCGGCCCCAAAACCCTCCTGGTCGTCCTTGTCGCCCCGGACACGGTCGCGGCAACCGGACACCGCCTCGATAAGTCCTACTTCCCCAGACATACACCTATCTCTTTGTGCTCTATGAAATGTAGGATCTGTTCTTTTAGTTTCTTTTGCTCATTTGTAGGCAAACGACGGATTCGTTGGATGATGACTTTCAAAATGAGGAGCTTGATGAAGTTATATACAAAGAGTTCATCGATTCGTCGGATTCAGACGACGAACATGCTGAAATAATGTTGACGATGAGCATAGATTGCTTTCTTTTAGACTCATATTCCAAGATCATTTGTTGCATAATAACACCATATACCATGTCCCATTGAGCCATTCACACCATCTATATGTCCGGTTTACATGATTACCAGTTTGTGTCCCTTTTAGCGCGGGCATTCTACAAATCTTTAGTTTTTGTTAGTTTTCATTGGTTTTCTTCTATTCTCTTTGATCCTTTCTAGGTTTTCACGTTTTCCATTCTTGTGCAGTGGTTTTCTTCCGGATTTTCCCTTTTTACTTTAATTTACGTCATTTCTTTTCAGTTTCCTATTGTTTTCCTTGGGTTTTTTCTTCTTTTTGTGGGTTTCTTTGTTTTTTCTATGATTTATTTGGTTTCTTTGTTTCTTTCTTGGTTTTTATTGGCCTTTTTCGTTTCTTTTTTTTTGTTTTATTGGCTTTTTATTTCTTTTCTGTTTTCTTTGTTTCTTTTTCAAATTTTTTACAATTTTCATTCTTTTGCATTGGTTTTCACCTGTTTTCTTTGTATCTTTTTTTACTTTCATTGATTTTCTTCAGTTTTATTTGTTTCTTTGTCGTTTTTTGTCGGTAACTTTTTTGTTGAACACACGTCTAATTTTCCAAAACACAATGTACATTTTTATTGCACACGTGAAACATTTTTGTTGACACACCTTGAACATTTCAAATACTTGATGTACACATTTTTTAAATACAAGTTTTGAAAAAAAATTGAGTACATGCTTTACAATTTTTAAGGGCAATAAAAAAATTTACACACAATATTCATTTATAGTATACATCAGGAACATTTTTATATGCATGTTTAATATTTTTTAAATACAAAATTAACTTATTAATTTTTTTTATGTCTACTTTCATTCAATGTATGTTATATTTTTTATATATCAGGAAATTTTTATACACGATTAACATTTTTAAGTACATGACAAAAAAATTATACACATTTTATGCACTTTCCATATACACATTTAATATTTTCTGAATGTTTGATTATCATTTTCAAATGTTTTATGTAAAGTTCTTTTGTAGTATTTATATTTAGAATATTTGGAAGAGAAAAATGAAATAAAAAGCGCTAAAGAAAACATAAAAAATTGTGGCTGTGGCGTGGCCTCCCGCTCGCGTGGCCAACCCAGTCTCGCCCGCGCCCAAGCGAGGCTGTCCTACGTCTTGCAGTAAGCGAGACATAGGCGTGCTCTAGTGACGCACGGAAACATAGTATGGTTCTGCTCTTGTTTTTCTGTTAGTTTTACTTCTTTTTTCTTCTTCGTACTTTTTTTTATTTTCTTTTTTATTTTTTATTTTTCTTTTTCCTTCCCAAATAAGCGATGTTTTAGAAATTTGTGAACTATTTTTAAATCAAGATTTTTTCTATATTCATGAACTTTTTCCTAAGTTGTGCATAATTGTTTTATTCATAAACTTTCATGATAATTGAGAAGAATTTTGAAATTAATTATTTTTTCAAATAAGAGAACACTTTTATATTCATGAACAAAATTTACACTTATGATTTTTTTTTATTCTTGAACATTTTCCTTAATTTTCCAAAAAAAGAAATGTGTGAACTTTTTAGAAACTTGGAAGCATTTTCCGAAATGTTTGGAAAAGAATCGTACTCATGAACATTTGAATTGTTGAATATGCTTTGAGTTTCTGGAACAATTTTTTATTTTTTTCAATCAGTGAACATTTTTTGAATCAAAGAACAGATTTTGGAATTTGTGAACATTTCTTGAATTGATCAGCATTTTTTGCAATTTCGGATCACTATTTTAAACTCAATATTTTTTAGAATTAGTGAAATATTTTTGAATGGGAGACCTTTGGTAGAAATTGGTGAAGGTCTTCTTGAATTCATTAACAATTTTTGAAATTTGGTAGAATTTCTAATTTGTTGAACATTTCTCAAATCCAGGATCATTTTCCATATTACTTTTTTGAAAACTTGGGGATTTTTTGGAAATGCAGGAAGAAAATTAAATTTTGTGAATGTCTTTGAAGTTTGTCAAGAAAATCAAAATGATGAACATTTTTAAGTTGATAACTTTTTCTCAAACCCCCAACATTTTTAAAGAAGCAAAAAAAAGGAAGAAGAAAAAGACATGACGAAAGAAAAAAGCAGGGTCCACTCGAACCACACATGGGCTGGCGCGGGGCAGGGGGCTGCGCCTTTACGTGTCACCCACCCAACGCCTGAAATCACTAGTTAAGGAGTACTCATTGCAAAGATCACTCCCACCTTCCTAGGTTGCGACAAGTGGCGCGCTGCATGCGCGCCACTTGTCGCAACCTGGGAGTTTTCCCTTTTTTCGTAGATTCATTGATTCAAAACGTTTTTATCTCTTAAACCGTGCGTCTAAATCTCGAACCATTTTCACCGTTGGATTCCTCGCGTCGAGATCTTCAAAACTAGATCCCATGTTGATAAGTTTTAACGAAAAAAAAATTCACAAAAAACCGAACAAAAAACCAAACCGGGAGCACGGGTTTTTTCCCTTTCCGAAAGAGGCACGCCCGTGCCTCTCGCGAAATCACAACCGTTTCTCTCATTGAAGCAAAACCATGCCTCTCGCGGAAGGAAAAAAAAGAAAAAACACGTTTTTTTTCGTTTCCGAGGAGGCACGGTCGTGCCTGTCGCGAAAGCACAACCATGCCTCTCGCGGAAGAAAAACCGTGCCTCTCGCGAAAGAAAAAAAAATAGAAAACACGTTTTTTTTCGTTTCCGAGAGGCACGGTCATGCCTCTCGTGAAAGCACAACCGTGCCTCTCTCGGAAGAAAAAAAACAGAAAACACGTTTTTTTTTGTTTCCGAGAGGCACGGCCGTGAAAGCACAACCGTGCCTCTCGCGGAAGCAAAATCGTGCCTCTCTCGAAAGGAAAAAAAAACAGAAAACGCGTTTTTTTTTCGTTTCCGAGAGGCACGGCCGTGACTCTCGCGAAAGCAAAACCGTGCCTATCGTGGAAGCAAAAAGAAAAAAGAAGACGCGTTTTTTCGCGCAAAAAAAATTTCGATATTTTTTTTTGGTCCAAAAGTTAAGGAAGACCGATGAAAAACCGAAACGTTGAAAAAAACCTGGAAAATACCATTTAAAAAGTCGAAAACGCCTGCGGAAAAATTAAAAAAAATCTGAGGGAGCGCCCAGAGCGCGACACGTGGCGGGCGGCCGAGAGCGCGCCAAGTGGCGCTGATCGTTACGAGGCTTCCGAAGGAGTGTTCGTTAACTAGTGCCTCCCCCCAACGCCATGTGTGCTTGAGGGCACTAGTATAGGATCTGGCTTTAAGGGAGATCAATTTTTTTAAAAATACGAGACATGTTCCAAAATTCTGAAAATATATGCAGACACACATCCATGCTTGATGTACAACCTCAAAATTTCAGCTCCTACTTTGACCTACACTTGTAGATAAAAAAAAAAAAACAATCGGATATGAATAGCGTCAAATGCTATTCGTCCAAAGCTGACCCTATTCACAGTTAAATTGAGTTTTGAGCTGATTTTTTTTACGCCATAGGTATGTCAGCAAATAATTTCAAAAAAAATCGAATTGCCTAAATATGAATTTTTTGGGTCGATCTCACATAAAAGAGCAAATCCTACGATCATATAGTGCATCCCCGTCCACAATCGAACCAGCTGGACGACTCAAAACGCTGGGCACGTCTAGAAGAAGGAAAAACAAGAGAATGTAAGCAGACTATACGTGGAATTTCCAGGGTCCACAAATCAGCATCTAGCCCCATTCGATGGATGCCTCAGGTACGATATCAGACAGTTGATAATTCTCAAGGGAAGTGACTTGGATTACACTTGTGATCAGTCACGTACGATTATCCGCTTGGAATATACGTGGAATTCCCAGGGTCGGCACGTGTGATCGACTTGGATTACACTTTGATTCCCGGCGGGCAAAGCTAGGTTTGGTTCTCGCGCGCCGTACGCACATGCCGCTCACGCAACTCGAATTACCGGCCGGTCTTGAAACAAGCAGCAAGACAGTACGTACGTAGCCATCACATCATTAGTTTTTTTTAGATTAATCACATCATTAGTTACACACACGGACAAATTTCAAAAAAAAAAAGTTACACACACGGACACGGTTGGCTCACAGTAACACGTGGACGTATGCTGTTAGAATGCATGGGCTTGGCCCATCAACAAATTCGAAAATCTCAAATGAACCCATGATAAAAATGGCAAGTGGTGGTGTCGTGCTAAGTTTAGTCTCACATGGCTAGTTGAGTAAGTGTTGGAACTTTTTAGAATGATCCCTTAAACGCCCGGTAACATTATTTGTCCGTTTTAAGCTCCTATTTGTCCGTCCGCGCAGCCACACTCCTTATTTTTTTTCTCATATGTTCGCTCACGATGAAGAGACAGAAAGAAAAGAATGAATAAAGAAAGAGAAAAGGTGGTCCTAGATGGGACCGCATCCTACGTAGCGAACTGACCGGGCACGCCCAGGCGCGTCCGCGAGCCCTCATATCCTCCCTCCCTATATTTGAGATGGATATGAGGGTTCGCGGACAGCCCGGATATATAGGGATGATATGAGGGATCTGGTTGGGTCAGTTTTTTACTTCTCTCTCCTGACCAGGCACGTCCGCGGGCGTATGAGAGATGGTTTGAGATGTCCGGCTGTAAATGCTCTTATATAGTGAGTTCTTTACATCACAACATTTAGATTTAGTGAGGTGTGATGGAGAGGAAGTCAAGATGACATGCGTGTTGTGTATGGAGGTAGATAGTTTGGGGTGGTTAATCGACTGTGTCATATGGTCGAACAAGGTAATAGTTAGTTGCATCTTTTTTTCTTTTTTTTTTGAAAAATAATATCTCTTACTCAATCACCAAAACAGTGGCATCATTTACAAGCAAAGGAATGACAGCACTAGGGGCAGTATCTTTGGTACGAGCACGGGAGACGGAGCTAGATAGTTGGGGTGGGGTGGTTAATCGGCGAGCCTAATTTTCCTGCCCCACCAACCGAGCGGCGTGCGTGTGCAAAAAAAAAAAAAACTGAACGGATCGAAGAAAAAAGAAGTTGACACAGGAATGGACGGGACGGGAGTGGGAGCAGTAGCAGCAAAGCTAGCATCGATGGCCGTTTCGTCAAGCAGAACCATATCAGATTTGTGATGCTGACGCTGTTATTACTGTAGTGAATTAAAGAAGCATCTCGTCACGTGTACCCGGGCCCATGTGAGCGAGCAGCGGTGCACCCCCGCTGGTGCTCACCCTGATTTTTGGTGCCGACGGCCTTGTTCACAAGCGAGCGAGCGAGCGAGCCAGCGCCGACGACGACCAAGACTCGATCGGGCCCACTTGTGTGGCAGACAGAGCCAGGGGGCTTCCTTCCCCCTTGCGCCTGCTCTCCCATCTCTTTCGTTCGCCAGTACCAGTAGGAATGCTGCACTGGACAAGAGCAGAAAAGAAAATACGTCCATTCCAGGTTTGACCGCTGCCTCTGGCCTGCTCCCTTCCTTTCACTTCCGCCGTGAGTGACTGCCGGTGCCGGTCATGACCCGAACTAAAAAAGGGATGGACAATCAACCGGGTCAGCAGACCCCGGAACGAAAAAGGCGCACTTATGGTATGGATTAAAGCGAGTCGGTGGATGTGGATGCATGGAGCCCGCCCGTGACGACCTTCATGGCCGGCCGATGAGGCTGTCCAGCTGCTCGTCTGGTAGCCACGTACATCACGTACGCTAGTGCTACCTGTGATGTTCGTCCACTTTTTCTCGAGACCGTACGATGGCACACGCGGCTTCCAAGCGTTGGAACGACGAATGTCAAGAGGTACAAGACAAGACGAATATATGGAGAGTGTACACAGAAAAGGCAGCTAGTCCAGTTGGGGTGGTTGATCGGTGAGCCGAATTTCCCGACTCCCACCAACCAACCAACCAACCAACCAACACCACAGTCCCACAAGTGTAGTAACCTGGAACAAAAGGGAGGTGAGTACACACGAGACGGCACACGGGAGTGTTGCTTGCTTGCAAGCATCCATCTCACTAATTAATCATCACAGGGCCGATTAATTAGCCAACAAAGTTTCGTTTATGGCGCGGTCGAGAGAGTCTCGGCGACAAAAAGAAATTTGTACTAATACATCGCGTGATCAAGGCCCTCCCATCTCCCATCCAATGTGATGCACCCACAGCTACTCCTAAACCCTAAACCCTAAACGTGAGGAGCTTAGAGCGTCTCTAGCAGATCCCTTATATTGGCGTTGACCCGTAAAATAACCGTCGGTTTACGGTTTTGCGCCAAAAAAATAGTCTGAACACACACCGTAAACGCGTCCGACCCTTAAAAATTTTTGAGGGGCGCGGTAAATTGCCCCCTCCAACCCGCGAAAACTCAGTCCCTCCCCTCCCCCCCCCCCCCCCCCCCCCCGGTCGGTGCCCTATATCTGACTAAAGCGGTTGGCGGGAGGGACATTTCAGCGCGCGCGTTCCCCACCCCCATCCCACAGCCACCCGGCACCATCGCCGCCCGCCCGCCGCCTGCGATTCCAGCCATTTTCCGCCGACGGAATCACACCGCCAGGCCGCACTAGACCCAGGTCCACCGCGCCGCTTCGCCGATGCCCCGGATCCACCGAGCCGAGCCGCCTCCGGGTCGCCGCCGCCCCGGAACGACCGCCGCCGAGTCGCCGCCCGCCCCGGATTCGCCGAGTCACCCCCAGGTCGCTGCCGCCCCGAATCCATCGCCACCGGTGAGCCCCCTTTTCTGCCCCTTCTAGTTCAACTTAGCGAACGATTTTGTAGATGAATTTCTGTTCATGCGAGCTCGGGTGCGATTTGTAGATGGATTTGAGCCCTTGCGAGGAATTTTTGCTCGAGGATTCGTCCTCGTCCGACGACTCGGACGCAGAGTCGATGCTCGAGCGCCATCGGCAGCAGATGGTGGTGGCGGTCCTGGCCGTGAAGGAGCTCCAGGATCGGAACCGCAAGAGACGGCGAGGATCGACCATCAGCTGTCTTTGCATCCCTCGCAACCGCCATCTCGGGAACATGATGTTGATGCAAGACTACTTCGCGGACAATCCTACGTATCCGCCGCACCTCTTCCGAAGAAGGTATCGAATGTGCCGATCCCTCTTCGTAAAAATACTGCAAGCCTGCGAGGCCAATTCTTGGTTTTTTACTCAAAGGAGAAACATAGAGGCCTTGTTGGGTTTTAGCGCATATCGGAAAATCTCGGCAACTATGCGGGTGATTGCATATGGCATTCGGGCTGACTATGCCGACGAATATCTTCGCATTGGCGAAGATACTAAGATTGAGTCAGTGCGTAGGTTCGCCAAAGTGATCATCCGCATCTTTGGGCATGTCTATCTTCGTGCACCCAACGAGGAAGACACAAAAAAGTTGATGGTAGCAAATGAGAGGCAAGGTTGGCCCGGCATGCTAAGAAGCATTGATTGCATGCATTGGACTTGGAAAACTGCCCGAAGGCATGGCACTGGCAGTATTGTGGCAAGTCTCATGATGCAACAATTGTGTTAGGGGCCGTAGCATCCGAGGATTTATGGATTTGGCATTGCTTTTTTTTTTATATGTCGGGTACTCTCAATGATACTCCAATGTGTTGCAACGGTCTCATTTTGCTAGACTTGCTAGTGATGATGCTCCTGCTTGCAACTACACGGTGAATGAGCATGAGTACATAAAGGGGTATTATCTTGTAGATGTTATTTACCCTTCTTGGTGTACATTTGTCAAGAGCATCAAAAAGCCCGCAACTAGGAAGCATATTGAATTTGCAAAGGTACAAGAGATTGTCTGTAAAGATATTGAAAGAGCCTTTGGAGTTTTGCAATCTAGGTTTGCCATTGTTCGTGGTCCTGCTCGTTTTTGAGACAAGCGAACACTGAACAACATCATATGACATGTTGTATGATTCTTCACAACATGATCATCGAAGATGAGAGGGACATGAACTTAAAGTTCTTCTACCACAATGTCGGTAGCCGTCAGGGGCGGAGCCAGAAAATTTGACTATTGGGTTCGCTCATTCACTCTTTATAAGAATTTAACTTTTTTTTCAACCATTAATTGCAAATGCATCACTCCCAGCTGTTTGTTACTCACTGTAATCTCTTAAAAGGTAGTGATACGCCCATTTTGCATCATGTTTTCTCACTGTTATTTATGATGTTTTTATGCATAATAATGCTTTTTGGAGTAATTCTAATGCCTTTTCTCTCATAATATGCAAGGTACACACAAAGAGGGAGAATTTCGGCAGCTGAAAATCTGGACCTGAAAAAGCTACGTCAGGCTACCTATTCTGCACAACTCCAAATGAGCTGAAACTTTACGAGGATTTTTTATAGAATAAATGAGAAATATTGCATCCAATAAGTACCAGAGGGGGCCCACCAGGTGGGCACAACCCACCTGGGCGCGCCAGGAAGCCCAGGCGCGCCAGGAAGCCCAGGCGCGCCAGGAAGCCCAGGCGCGCCCTGGTGGGTTGTGCTCCCCTCGGCCCACCTCCGGTGCCCATCTTCTGGTATATAAGTCATTTTGACCTAGAAAAAAATAAGGAGAGGACTTTCGGGATAGAGCGCCGCCGTCTCGAAGCGGAACTTGGGCAGGAGCACTTTTGCCCTCCAGCGGAGCGATTCCGCCGGGGGAACTTCCCTCCCGGAGGGGGAAATCATCGTCATCATCGTCACCAACAACTCTCCCATCTTGGGGAGGGCAATCTCCATCAACATCTTCAACAGCACCATCTCCTCTCAAACCCTAGTTCATCTCTTGTGTTCAATCTTTGTACCAGAACTATAGATTGGTGCTTGTGGGTGACTAGTAGTGTTGATTACATCTTGTAGTTGATTACTATATGGTTTATTTGGTGGGAGATTATATGTTCAGATCCAATACGCTATTTAATACCCCTCTAATCTTGAGCATGATTATCATTTGTGAGTAGTTACTTTTGTTCTTGAGGTCACGGGAGAAATCATGTTGCAAGTAATCATGTGAAATTGATATATGTTCGATATTTTGATAGTATGTGTGTTGTGATTCCCTTAGTGGTGTCATGTGAATGTCAACTACATGACACTTCACCATATTTGGGCCTAAGGGAATGCATTGTGGAGTAGTTATTAGATGATGGGTTGGGAGAGTGACAGAAGCTTAAACCCTAGTTTATGCGCTATTCCGTAAGGGACCGATTGGATCCAAAAGTTTAATGCTATGGTTAGAATTTATTCTTAATACTTTTCTCGTAGTTGCGGATGCTTGCGAGGGGGTTAATCATAAGTAGGAGGTTTGTTCAAGTAAGAACAACACCTAAGCACCGGTCCACCCACATATCAAATTATCAAAGTAGCGAACACGAATCGAACCAACATGATGAAAGTGACTAGATAAAATTCCCGTGTACCCTCAAGAACGCTTTGCTTATTATAAGAGACCGTTTTGGCCTGTCCTTTGCCTCAAAAGGATTGAGCTACCTTGCTGTAATTTTGTAACTACTATTGTTACTTGCTCGTTACAAATTATCTGGCTATCAAACTACTCTACTACTTACAATTTCAGTACTTGCAGACATTACCTTGCTGAAAACCGCTTGTCATTTCCTTCTGCTCCTCGTTGGGTTCGACACTCTTACTTATCGAAAAGGCTACAATTGATCCCATATACTTGTGGGTCATCAAGGCTATTTTCTGGCGCCACTGCCGGGGAGTGAAGCGCTTTTGGTAAGTGGAAATTGATAAGGAAAAATTATTACTACGTGCTGAAATTTATTGTCACTTGTTACTATGGAAAACAATCCTTTGAGGGGTTTGTTCGGGGTATCTTCACCTCGACCGGAACCACAATTAGTTACCCCTCAACCTACTACACCTACTGAAAATATTGAATATGAAATTCCTTCGGGTATGATAGAACAACTGCTAGCTAATCCTTATGCAGGAGATGGAACCGAACATCCTGATATGCACTTGATATATGTGGAAGAAATTTGTGGATTGTTTAAGCTTGCAAGTTTACCCGGGGATGAAGTTAAGAAGAAGGTTTTCCCTTTATCTTGGAAGGGAAAGGCATTGTCATGGTATAGGCTATGCGATGATATTGGATCTTGGAATTGGAATCGATTGAAATTGGAGTTTCACCAAAAAAATTATCCTATGCATCTAGTTCATCGTGATCGGAATTATATATATAATTTTTGGCCTTGTGAAGGAGAAAGTATCTCTCTAGCTTGGGGGAGGCTTAAGTCAATGTTATATTCATGCCCCAATCATGAGCTCTCAAGAGAAATTATTATTCAGAATTTTTATGCTCGGCTTTCTCGTGATGATCAATCCATGCTTGATACTTCTTGTACTGGTTCCTTTATGAAGAAGAACATTGAATTCAGGTGGGATCTTTTGGAAAGAATTAAACGCAACTCTAAAGATTGGGAACTCGACGAAGGTAAAGAGTCAGGTATTAAGCTAAGTATGATTGTGTTAAATCTTTTATGGATACCGATGCTTTTCAAAAGTTTAGCACTAAATATGGACTTGACTCTGAGATAGTAGCCTCCTTCTGTGAATCATTTTCTACTCATGTTGATCTCCCTAAGGAGAAGTGGTTTAAATATCACCCACCTATTAAAAAGGAAGTTAAAGAACCGGTACCAGCTAAAGAGGAAACTATTGTTTATAATGTTGATCTAGTTATTCCTACTGCTTATATTGAGAATCCACCTTTCCCTGTTAGGATAAAGGAACATGCTAAAGTTTCAACTGTGGTCAACAAGAGTTATATTAGAACACCTAAACCTGATGAACAAATCAAAGTAAAACCTAGTGTTGCTATGGTTAAAGATCTCCTGGAAGAAAATATAGATGGGCATGTTATCTACTTTTGTAATGAAGCCACTAGAATTGTCAAACCTGATAAAACAGATAATCATAGACCCGTTGTTGGTATGCCCGTTGTCTCAGTTAAAATAGGAGATCACTGTTATCATGGTTTATGTGACATAGGTGCTAGCGTGAGTGCTATTCCCTTTACCTTATATCAAGAAATTATGAATGACATAGCATCCGCAGAGATAGAAGACATAGATATTACTATTAAGCTTGCTAATAGAGGTACCATATCACCAATCAGGATTGTTAGAGATGTTGAAGTCTTGTGTGGGAAAATAAAATATCCTACTGATTTTCTTGTTCTTGGTTCCCCGCAAGATGATTTTTGTCCCATTATCTTTGGTAGACCCTTCTTGAACACCGTTAATGCTAGAATAGATTGTAAGAAACAAACTGTCGGCGTCAGCTTTGGTGATAAGTCTCACGAGTTTAACTTTTCCAAGTTTAGTAGAAAACCTCATAAAAAAGAATTGCCTAGTAAGGATGAAATAATTGGTCTTGCTTCTATTGTTGTGCCTCCTACTGATCCTTTAGAACAATGCCTGCTAGACCACGAAAATGATTTACATATGCATGAAAGAAATGAAATAGATGAGATTTTCTTTGAACAACGTCCTCTGCTTAAACACAATTTGCCTATTGAAACTCTAGGAGGTCCTCCTCCACCTAAAGGCGATCCTGTGTTTGAATTAAAACAATTGCCAGACACTTTGAAATATGCTTATCTTGATGAGAAAAAGATATATCCTGTTATTATTAGTGCTAACCTTTCAGAACATGAAGAAGAAAGACTATTGAAAGTTCTAAGGAAGCACCGAGCTGCTATTGGATATACTCTTGATGATCTTAAGGGCATTAGTCACACTCTATGTCAGCACAAAATTAATATGGAACCTGATGCTAAACCCGTTGTTGATCACCAACGTCGGCTAAATCCGAAGATGAAAGAAGTGGTAAGAACGGAAATATTAAAACTTCTGGAAGCAGGTATAATCTATCCTATAGCTGATAGTAGGTGGGTAAGTCTTGTTCATTGTGTCCCTAAGAAGGGAGGAATTACTGTTGTTCCTAATGATAAAAATGAACTTATCCCACAAAGAATTGTTACAGGCTATAGAATGGTAATCGATTTTAGAAAATTAAACAAAGCAACTAGAAAAGATCATTACCCTTTGCCTTTTATTGACCAAATGCTAGAGAGATTGTCAAAGCACACACATTTTTGTTTCCTTGATGGATATTCTGGTTTTTCACAAATACCTGTTTCTCAACCTGATCAAAAAAAGACCACTTTCACTTGTCCCTTTGGAACTTATACTTATAGACGTATGCCTTTTGGTTTATGCAATGCACCTGCTACCTTTCAAAGATGTATGACTGCTATATTCTCTGACTTTTGTGAAAAGATTGTTGAGGTTTTCATGGATGACTTTTCTGTTTATGGGAAGTCTTTTGATGATTGTTTAAGCAATCTTGATCGAGTTTTGCAGAGATGTGAGCAAACAAATCTTGTCTTGAATTGGGAGAAGTGCCACTTTATGGTTAATGAAGGTATTGTTTTGGGCCATAAAATTTCTGAAAGAGGTATTGAGGTGGACAAAGCTAAGGTTGATGCAATTGAGAAAATGCCATGTCCTAAAGATATCAAAGGTATTCGTAGTTTCCTTGGTCACGCTGGTTTCTATAGGAGATTTATCAAAGACTTTTCTAAAATTTCTAGGCCTCTTACAAATCTTTTGCAAAAGGACACTCCTTTCGTTTTTTATGATGATTGTTTAGAAGCCTTCGAAACACTCAAGAAAGTTTTAATTACTGCACCTATTGTTCAACCGCCTGATTGGAACTTGCCTTTTGAAATTATGTGTGATGCTAGTGATTATGATATTGGTGTTGTTCTAGGACAAAGAGTTGATAAGAAACTAAATGTTATCCATTATGCTAGTAAAACTCTAGACAGTGCCCAACGAAATTATGCTACTACTGAAAAAGAATTCTTAGCAGTTGTGTTTGCTTGTGGAAAATTTAGATCCTACATTGTTGATTCCAAAGTGACTGTTCACACCGATCATGCTGCTATAAAATATCTTATGGAAAAAAAAGATGCTAAACCTAGACTCATTAGGTGGGTTCTCTTGCTACAAGAATTTGATTTGCATATTACTGATAGAAAAGGAGCAGAGAATCCCGTAGCTGATAACTTGTCTAGGCTTGAAAATGTCCTTGATGACCCACTACCTATTGATGATAGCTTTTCTGATGAGCAATTAGCTGCAATAAATGTTTCTAATAACACTCCTTGGTTTGTTGATTATGCTAATTACATTGTTGCTAAATATTTACCACCTAGCTTTACATACCAAAAAAAGAAAAAATTCTTCTATGATTTAAGAGATTTAAGACATTACTTCTGGGATGACCCACATCTTTATAAAGAAGGAGTAGATGGTATTATTAGACGTTGTGTACCTGAGCATGAACAGGGACAAATCCTACGGAAATGTCACTCCGAAGCTTATGGAGGACATCATGCGGGAGACAGAACTGCTCATAAGGTATTGCAATCTGGTTTTTATTGGACTACTCTCTTCAAGGATGCTTGTAAGTTCGTCTTATCTTGTGATGAATGTCAAAGAATAGGTAATATCGGTAAGCGTCAAGAAATGCCTATGAATTATTCTCTTGTTGTTGAACCATTTGATGTTTGGGGATTTGATTTCATGGGACCTTTTCCTTCCTCTAATGGGTATACTCATATTTTGGTTGTTGTTGATTATTTTAATAAGTGGGTAGAAGCTATTCCAACCAGTAGTGCT
Organism: Thinopyrum elongatum; assembly: GCA_011799875.1. Lineage (NCBI taxonomy): Eukaryota > Viridiplantae > Streptophyta > Magnoliopsida > Poales > Poaceae > Thinopyrum > Thinopyrum elongatum. Next base: position 550,992,719 of record CM022302.1, on the reverse strand, counting down.
GATCACTACACCTCTATTAAAATGCTTAAGGAAGTTATTTTCCCAAGGTTTTGAGTCCCTAGATATTTAATGACTGATGGTGGTACACACTTTATTCATGGTGCTTTCCGTAAACTGCTTGCCAAGTATGATGTTAACCATAGAATTGCATCACCCTATCATCCTCAGTCTAGTGGTCAAGTTGAACTTAGCAATAGAGAAATAAAATTAATTTTGCAAAAGACTGTCAATAGGTCCCGGAAGAATTGGTCTAAGAAATTAGATGATGCATTTTGGGCTTATAGAACAGCATATAAAAATCCTATGTGTATGTCTCCTTATAAAATGGTTTATGGAAAACCTTGTCATTTGCCTCTTGAGTTAGAACATAAAGCATATTGGGCAATTAAAGAACTCAACTATGATTTTAAACTTGCCGGTGAAAAGAGGTTATTTGATATTAGCTCATTAGACGAATGGATAAACATAGCATTAGTCAATGATGCAACTCATGAAAGAATTAATAAGGGAAGAGAAGTTTCACATATAAATACACTATCATGGAAATCTTTTGTGATTGTGAGCCCCCATCAAAATATTATATGCCAAAATTGTGGACGTTGGACAAGGAAGACAACTTAATGATTTATGTTTGTTCATATTCACATAGAAGTTATATTGTCATAGATCCTTCAACATGTGGTGCTTGCTCCCCATCTTTGCTAGCCAAAAATTCCGCACTAAGTAGAGATACTACTTGTGCATCCAAAAAACCCTTAAACCAAAATCTTATTTTCGAGAGTCCACCATATCTACCTATGGATTGAGTAAGATCCTTCAAGTAAGTTGTCATTGGTGCAATAAGGCAATAAAAATTGCTTCTAAACGTGTGAGATCATTTAGTGTAAGAGAAAATTGAGCGCTGTACGAACTTGTGATGGTGAAGAATAAAAGCGACAGACTGCATAATAAAGGTTGCCATCACAAGGGGCAATATAACGTGACGTTCTTTTGCATTAAGGGGTTGAGCATACAAATAAATAAGTGCATGGCAACCTCTGCTTCCCTCTGCGAAGGGCCTATCTTCTACTTTTATGTATTTACTTTTATGCGAGAGTCAAAGTTCTTCTCTCTTTTCCTTTTATTTTCCTCCTTTGGCAAGCATCATGTGGTGAGGAAAGATCTAGGCACATATGTAAAGTTGAATATGGGCAGCATGAGTTATTATTGTTGACATCACCCTTGAGGTGAATACGTTGGGAGGCGAAACTATAAGCCCCTATCTTTCTATGTGTCCGGTTGAAACGTTTTGCTCATGTGTATGCGGTGAGTGTTAGCAATCATTGAAGACTATATGATGGTTGAGTATGTGGACTTGCCTAAAGGCTCCGATACGTGACCCTTCCTGAAAAGATGATGAATTGTAGTTGCAAAGTTGACTGAGAACATAGTTTGTTGGATTCTAATAGAGTTTATGCTTTATACTTCGATTGTGTGATGAATTGTTACTTATTCATGAGAAGTCTATGATAAAAGTTTTATGTTAAAGTTTGTTGCTGTTATAATAAAATTACATGATGCTTCTATGTCCGTATTTTGTTTTTATCGACACCTCTCTCTCTCTAAGCATGTGGACATGTTTTTCGATTTCGGTTTTCGCTTGAGGACAAGCGAGGTCTAAGCTTGGGGGAGTTGATACGTCCATTTTGCATCATGTTTTCCCACTATTATTTATGATGTTTTTATGCATAATAATGCTTTTTGGAGTAATTCTAATGCCTTTTCTCTCATAATATGCAAGGTACACACAAAGAGGGAGAATTCCGGCAGCTGGAAATCTGGACCTGAAAAAGCTACGTCAGGCTACTGTGACGACCCCGGCTTAATCGTGCACTAACCATACACGCAAATGCACACGATCAAGCCTAAGGACTCACTTGAAGATATCACAACACAACTCTAAAACATAAATAAAGTCATACAAGCTTTATATTACAAGCCAGGGCCTCGAGGGCTCGAATACATAGCTCGATGGCATACAAGTGTCAGCGGAAGCATCAGATATCTGGGTATAGATATAACAGAGTTACAGATAGGCCTTTAGAAAGGCGGGGCAAAACAAAATACTACGATCGAAAGGCGTAGGCCTCCTGCCTAGGACCCTCCGAACCTACTCCTGGTCGTCGGTCGGCTCCTCGTAGTAGTACTCACCGGGAGGGTAGTAGTAGTAGCCGTAGTCATCGACAGGGGCAGCTATCTCAGGGGCTCCGTCATCTGGCGGCAACAATTGTATATGGGGAGAAAAAAAAAGTAAAGCAAACGTGAGTACTCATCCGAAGTACTCAGCAAGCAAGGATCTACACTACATATGCAACATTTTCAAAGGGTGGCTGTATATGTGGACTGGGCTGCAGAAATGCCAGAATAGAGGGGAGAGCCTAGTCCTATCGAAGACTAGCATCTTCATCGGTCTTGCAGCATTAGAAGAGTGCAGTTTAACATAATGTAAAGTAGTAGTAATGTCATCAACCTCGCCCTGAGATCCTTTCTCGACTCCCTGCGAGAAAGCAATCCCAGAGCCATACTATCCATTTATCACCTTAAGTGTCCAGTTCTAGTTGTACCGATCGGGATACAACTCCGAGTGTCCGTTACCGTAGGACAGGCTATCGATAGATGTTTTCTTCCCTGCAAGGGGTGCACTAACTTACCCACCACGCTCGCTTAACTCCGGCCGGACACACTTTCCTGGGTCATGCCCGGCCTCGGCCAAACGATACGCCGCAACCCGACCAAATACTTAACAGAGAGGTCAGCACGCCGGACTAACCTATGCCCCCAGGGGTCTTGGGCCATCGCCCCGGACGCTCCTGCACATTGCGTACACCGCCGGAGAGCAGACCTAGCAACCCCTTAATACAAGCGCAGTTGCGTTACCAGTCCAACCCAGCGTGTGCTGCTCAGTTGCTGACGTCTATTAAGCTTCGGCTGAAGTATATGACGCAGAATGCCCATACTATGCCCACGTGATTGTTAGTGCTATCAGGCCAGAGGCCCCTCTGATCAAATATCCAAACCGTTAGTGTGTTGGTAGTGCGGTAACGAGCAGAGACTCACGAAAGATATGACCCCGTCGCCCCGTCTCGAGGACTTGCGGCAAGGGCTAAGAATGTCCGGCCACGCCTCGTATTCATTACTCGGGCACTGTCCAGGTCCACCCGACTCCATATCACTCTCATCATATACTCGTGCGGGTACCCCTCAGGGCCGACCCATCTTTATCCAGATTAAACAGTATCAACAGTAATGTAAAGGCATCCGTGTGGCTACCTTATCAAGAAGGAATCTGAGGCATCACCCTCGTTGGATTCCCACCTGACGTAAACATCAAGGTGAACTATAGAGGCATCACCCTCGAGGTCCACACTTGAGCAGTTGCGCGACAGTGTCGTTATCGGGGGTGGTGTAGGAGGAATCACCCTCGCTGACCACGACCGATTAACTAACCTACAAGGCAATCATCAGAAGTGCTGACGAGGTATCACCCTCGGCACTCAATAGTAACCCGGTAGTGTCGAGCAACTAAGGGGAAGTGACGTGCGGTGCCGGGGCCTGGTCTTCGATCCCGTTGATCGAGTCTTCTGATGATCCAGCGGGGCAGTCGAGGTAAAGTGGGGTCTCTGCTGGGTCTCTACCCAACCTATACTAAACAGTTTAGGATAAGCAGGTAGGTAACAATAACATCTTACAACAAACAGGCTATGCAGCAGAAATAGGATAACAGCAGCAGCAGTAACTTCTAATGCAAGCAAAAGAGGGAAGAGAGTGGGCGATATCGGAATGCTCAAAAGGGGGGTACTTGCCTGGAAGCTCGGCGGCGAGGATCTGATCGACAGGAGCGTAGTCGACCACTGGAGCTGCGTCGGTCTCGGGAGCTACGTCGACGTCGAGGTCTACCGAGAGAGAAGAGGGGGAAGAAACATATAAATACACAGCAAACAATGCAATACAGGGCATGCCATGCCTAGGATGCAGTGCAAGGTTGCCTAAAGTATGTCTAAGTTGTTTTTAGTTTCTTTAGGATTTAAGTTGGATTTATCAACCGGTGTATATGCACTATTCATATACCAGAATCGGGCTAAAAGTTACGGGTTCTCCTACGTAGGGGGTTCCGGCATGGAAACAGACAACACGATCAGATTCGTCTCGTCGTTCTGAGCAACTTTCATGTAGAAAGTTTTTTGATCTGAGTTACGGTTTAAAAGTTATGAATTTTTAAAGATTTAAATGATTTTCTGGAATTACTTTTATTTAACAAAAAAGGAAATATGATGTCAGCATTGCGTAGAAGTGACGTCAGCAGTCAACAGAGCTGACCAGAGTCAAACCTGACATGTGGGTCCAGTGGGACTCACATGTCAGCCTCTGTTAGACTAATTGTGGGCTAATCTAATTAACAGACTAATTAGGGGAGTGGGCCCAGCCTGTCAGTGACTCAATAACTTAATTAATTAACTCTTATTTATAAAACATTTTTATTTAATCTAATAAGCGGTGGGGCCCGCGTGTCAGTGACACTAGGCTGCCCAGTCAGCAGTTGACTGGGTCAACCCAGTCAACTGGGACCCGCGGGGCCCACTGTCAGTGTCTCAAGGGTGGCCCCAGGTGGTGCCACGTCGGCGCCGTCGCCGGAGTTGCTCCGGCGACCAAATTTCACGGCGGCGCGCTCGGGAGGTGGTCGGGTTTCATCTACGGGCATCCGTTTCGCGCGTGGGAGGGCGCGTTCGAACGAGCGGAGCAGGCCGCGTCGAACGGTGGCGGTGGCATCGTCGGAGAAGCTCTACAGCGACGGCGGCGACGAACGCGGCGGACGGCGGAGTTCGGGCGCGAGGGGAAACAGCGTTAGGGGGCGCGGCAAGTGGCGTGTGCGGTGCCGTTCGAACGAGCGGACGGAGCCGCGTCGAACGGTGGTGGCGCCGAACCAAAAGGGTCGCCGGAAATGGGAACGGCGACGAGATCAGCGGCGTTGCGTACGGGAGCCCATCGAGCTAGACGATAGAGGGCACGAGCGGGCACGTGCGTGTGCGCGTTGGACTCGCACGAGCTCCAGGAGCATGGTGATGCGCTCAGGCGAGCACGACAGCGGCTGTGGCGACGGCCACGAGCTCGTCCGCGGCGAACAGAGTACGGGCGCGGCGGCAGGCTAGCTACGGCGCGCGGGGAAGCAAACGGAGAGGAGCAGGAGGTGGAGGAGCTCACCGCGCGGCTAAGAAAAGCCTTCGAGAGCTTAGAAGCAGCAGCGGGTCGCCGGAGACGTCGGGGATCGCCGACGGCAGCAGCAAAGGGGGCGGCTCGATCCACTACTTGCGGTGCTCCCCGGCTCCCGTTCGAGGAAGAGGACGACGTGGCCAACGATGACGAAGGCGTAGGACACGGTAGCGAGGCACGAGGGCGACGGTGGACGCATGAACGACGGCGAGTGGCTGCGATGGCGCTCGACGCTGGATCTGAGGAGGAGGAGAAGCGACGAAGCGAGCGTGTGAGTGGGGAGTAGTGACGGAGGGGGCAAGGGGGATGGACTGGCTTCGGCCTTATCCTCCCCTACGTCGGTGGGGCGCCGCGGTGTCGCGCGCTCGCCGATGCGCGCCGGCGCAGCCACGGGGAGATCGACAGCGCGAGAGAGAGAGAAAGAGAAGGGCCGGCTGGGCCGGTTCGGGGCACTGTGCACTTAGGCCCAGTGCACAGTGCCTCTTTGCATTTTATTTTCTGTTTTATTGTTTTTCTTTTTACAGAGTTGGGTTTTGCTTTAGATGAGCTGCCAAATGAATTTGCAAAAATGTGAATCTTGCTCACATTAATATCTTGCAATATCCAGCACTGCCACAAAAAGTTTGGGCATTTTTGGATGCCATTTGAAATTATTCAAAAATGAATAGGGCATTTAATTGTTGTTTTGGCTCTGATTTAAATGCTTAGACCCTTCTGTGGTTGATGGTGATATTGTGTTCCTTAATAGCAGTTAGTTTTAGATTATTTGCTATAATGTGAACATTTTTCCCACAAGTTTTGAGCAACTTCATATTTCACTTTTGAATTTGAATTGATTTTCAGAACAGAATTTGAATTGGATATTGAACCAAAGTGTTTAGGCACTGTAAATGAAAGCGATTTGGCATTATTAGCAGTTGATCACCGTGGCTATTACACAGGGGTGTTACAAATTCTCCTCCTCTAAAAGAAATTCTCGTCCCAAGAATTTAGGAGGTAGAAGGAAAGAGGTCGGGATATTCTTCCCGAAGATGATCCTCGCGTTCCCAAGTGGCTTCATCTTCAGTATGATTCGACAACTGCACTTTAAGGAACTTGGTCGTCTTCTGATGAGTTCGACGTTCAGCTTCGTCGAGGATGCGGATCGGATGCTCCTTATAAGAAAGATCATCTTGCAATTCGAGCATCTCATGATCCACTGCTCGGTGAGGGGATTCCTTGAAGCATTTACGAAGCTGTGACACATGGAAGACATCGTGGATATGAGAGAATTGCGGCGGCAACTCCAATTTATAAGCCACCTGTCCACGTCTGGCAAAAATGCGAAAGGGGCCGATGTAGCGTGGAGCTAGCTTGCCCTTGATTCCGAAACGACGGGTGCCCTTCATGGGAGTGACACGCAAATAAGCTTGATCACCTGGTTGATAGTTCAAACCCCATCGTTTGCGGTCATAGTTGCTCTTCTGGCGGTCCTGAGCCGCCTTGAGATTTTCTCGGACAATTCTGACTTGTTCTTCGGCGTGTTGAATAATGTCCGGTCCCACAAGTGGTCGTTCCCTAGTTTCTGACCAATTCAGAGGGGTTCGACATTTACGTCTATATAGCACTTTGAAGGGGGCCATTTTCAAGCTGGCTTGATAGCTGTTGTTATAAGAGAATTCGGCATACGGGAGAGATTCTTCCCACTTCTTACCGAACGATATAACACAAGCCCGAAGCATATCTTCTAGCACTTGATTAACTCGCTCGACCTGGCCTTCGGATTGTGGATGATATGCTGAACTCCAGGTAATGTGAGTTCCCATAGCTTCTTGGAAACTTTCCCAGAATTTGGAAGTGAAAAGACCGCCACGGTCCGAACTGATCTCCTTCGGAATACCATGGAGTGAAACAATTCTGGAGATGTAAAGTTCTGCTAACTGACTAGCAGTGATTATCTCCTTGACAGGTAGAAAGTGTGCAACTTTAGAGAGTTGGTCGATGACGACAAGAATAGCATCGTGACCCTTCTGAGACTTGGGAAGACCAGTAATGAAATCCATTTGAACCTTATCCTATTTCCACAAAGGAATAGGAAGTGGTTGAAGAATTCCAGCGGGCTTCTGATGTTCTGCTTTGACGCGACGACAAGCGTCACATTCAGCAACGTATCGAGCAATGTCCTGCTTCATTTTAGACCACCAGTACCTTTGACGAAGATCACGATACCTCTTGGTGCTACCCGGATGAATAGACAGTGGGGTACCATGTGCCTCCTTCATGACCTTGTCAGTCATAAGTTCGAAGCGAGGTACCACAATGCCGTCTCTGAAATACAAGGTTCCATCTTCAGCAATCGAGAAATCCCTGTACTTCTCAAGGTGAAGTTCTTTCTTCATTAGATCTACTTCGGCATCTTTAGCTTGCGCAATCTTTACAGCTTTCTCAAGATCTGGCTGTACCACAAGGTTATTAAGAGAACCCTGCAGAACGATACAGAGGTTCAACTTGCGCAGTTCTTCACATAGCTGGGGTTGAGCTTGCTTAATCATGAGGTTGTTGCAATAGGACTTGCGGCTCAAGGCATCAGCCATGACATTGGCCTTGCCAGGGGTATAAGAAATACCACAGTCATAGTCCATGATTGTTTCCAACCATCATTGTTGACGGAGATTAAGATCCGGTTGGGTGAACAAATACTTCAGACTCTGGTGATCGGTATAGATCTCACACCGGTTACCAAGAAGGTAATGTTGCCACTGCTTTAAAGCATAGATCACAGCAGCGAGTTCGAGATCATGCACTGGATAGTTCTCTTCATGTGGACGCAATTGTCGCGAGGCATATGCAATTACCTTTCGTTCTTGCATTAGGACACAACCTAATCCCTGACGAGAGGCATCGCAATATATCACAAAGTCCTTGCGAGAATCAGGATGAGCAAGCACTGGAGCAGAAGTAAGCTTGTCCTTGAGGGTCTGGAAACTCTCCTGACATTTGTCTGTCCACTCAAACTTAACGCCTTGGTGGAGCAGATTAGTCAGGGGCTTGGCAATCTTGGAAAAGTTTTCGACGAATCGTCGACAATAACTTGCAAGGCCGAGAAAACTTCTGACTTGCTTGGCATTCTTCGGAGGAGTCCAGTCAAGAATAGCCTGAACACGCTCCGGGTTAACGGCGATACCGTCCTTGGAAATCACATGTCCAAGGTAGGTCACTTCAGAAAGCCAGAATTCGCATTTGGAGTACTTGGCATACAACTTGTGTTCTCGAAGCCTTTCTAGGACAAGGCGAAGATGTTCGGCATGTTCTTCCTTATTCTTCGAATATACTAGAATATCATCCAGATAAACCACGACAAACTTGTCGAGGTAATCCATGAATATATAATTCATCAGGCGGGAGAACGTAGCTGGAGCATTTGATAAACCAAAAGACATGACCGTGTACTCATAGGAACCATAACGAGTAACAAAGGCGGTCTTCGGAATATCCTCTTCGCGGACACAGATCTGGTGATAACCCAACCTCAAGTCGAGTTTAGAGAACAACGATGATCCAGCAAGTTGGTCATATAAATTATTAATCCGAGGAAGCGGATATTTATTCTGAATGGTTGCCTGGTTGATAGGACGGTAATCTTGAACCAACCTATTCGTACCATCTTTCTTCTTGACAAAGAGAGACGGTGCTCCCCACGTAGAGGAACTAGGGCGGATGAAGCCCTTCTTAAGTGACTTGTCGATTTCTTCCTTAAGCTCGAGAAGATGGTGCGGAGGCATCTTATAAGGACGCTTCGCAATAGGGGTAGTGCCTGGCTTCAAGTCGATAACAAACTCGACAGCTCTAGCAGGGGGTATTCCTAGAAGATCTTCTGGAAAAACATCCTGAAAGTCGCAAACAATGGGAATGTTTTCGATCCCCTCAAGCGGAGAAGCGTTTAACGCATTCAAGGCATAAATTTGGGCCTCGGCGTACTGAGTGAGGTGAGCATGATAATTCACTAGTTCATTTGATGGGTGTAGAAGATGAACAACTTTAGTGGCACAATTGATTGAGGCGTAGTGAGCCTTCAACCAATCCATTCCCAAAATAAGATCAATTTTGGAGGATCTCAGGATAATTGGGAATGCTTGCAACTTCAACAGCTCAATCGTCACGCCGATACCGTGGAAAAGGTACAGCTCAGTGTCTGAGTCATCCTGCTGATCATAGATGCGAACATCAGCATAGTACTGCTCCTGGTTGAACACGCGGTAAACCTCGTAGACCATGTACTCAGGGTACCAGCGGTAACCCAGTCTGGTCAGGAGGGCGATCAGTACAGCTGGAAAACCAGGGGCATCACGAGCCCAAGTACGAAGCACAAGCTGCGTCGTAGGACGTGGTGGAAACAGACAATCCATCTGAAACAAAGGAAATTCAGGATTGTCATTTGACGATGAGAAGCTTAACAGATCTCGAAGAGAAAGGTTAGACAAAACAATGGAAAAGAAAATGATTATCAGACTAATCAGATCAATGACAGGGAAATCGCACAGATATCCAGCTCTCCGGGTGGACGGAATTTACGAGATCCTAAGTGTCGGCGTTAGTAAATTTATTAAACCTGAATAGAAGAGTGATCAGAGTCCTAGAGTAAAGACGAGGAATAAAAGATCCTAATACCACCCAGTTGGCGACGTGGGCCCGTAAGCCACACAGCCAAGTTAGTAAAAGAGTTTTTTACGACTAGACTCAACTTCGGCCAAGGAGTTGGAAAGGGGGACTCCTAGAGGCAGTCGGCTCTAATACCAACCTGTGACGACCACGGCTTAATCATGCACTAACCATACACGCGAATGCACACGATCAAGCCTAAGGACTCACTTGAAGATATCACATAACAACTCTAAAACATAAATAAAGTCATACAAGCTTTATATTACAAGCCAGGGCTTCGAGGGCTCGAATACATAGCTTGATGGCATACAAGTGTCAGCGGAAGCATTAGATATCTGGGTACAGATATAACAGAGTTACAGATAGGCCTTTAGAAAGGCGGGGCAAAACAAAATACTACGATCGAAAGGCATAGGCCTCTTGCCTAGGACCCTCCGAACCTACTCCTGGTCGTCGGTCGGCTCCTCGTAGTAGTACTCGCCGGGAGGGTAGTAGTAGTAGCCGTAGTCGTCGACAGGGGCAGCTATCTCAGGGTCTCCGTCATCTGGCGGCGACAATTGGATATGGGGAGAAAAAGAAAGTATAGCAAACGTGAGTACTCATCCGAAGTACTCAGCAAGCAAGGATCTACACTACATATGCAACATTTTCAAAGGGTGGCTGTATATGTGGACTGGGCTGCAGAAATGCCAGAATAGAGGGGAGAGCCTAGTCCTATCGAAGACTAGCATCTTCAAGCATCTTCATCGGTCTTGCAGCATTAGAAGAGTGCAGTTTAACATAATGTAAAGTAGTAGTAATGTCATCAACCTCACCCAGAGATCCTTTCTCGACTCCCTGCGAGAAAGCAATCCCAGAGCCATACTATCCATTTATCACCTTAAGTGTCCAGTTCTAGTTGTACCGATCGGGATACAACTCCGAGTGTCCGTTACCGTAGGACAGGCTATCGATAGATGTTTTCTTCCACGCAGGGGTGCACCAACTTACCCACCACGCTCGCTTTACTCCGGCCGGACACACTTTCCTGGGTCATGCCCGGCCTCGGCAAAACGATACGCTGCAACCTGACCAAATACTTAACAGAGAGGTCAGCACGCCGGACTAACCTCTTCCCCCAGGGGTCTTGGGCCATCGCCCCGGACGCTCCTGCACGTTGCGTACACCGCCAGTGAGCAGACCTACCAACCCCTTAATACAAGCGCGGTTGCGTTACCAGTCCAACCCAGCGTGTGTCGCTCAGTTGCTGACGTCTATTAAGCTTCGGCTGAAGTATACGACGCAGAATGCCCATACTATGCCCACGTGATGGTTAGTGCTATTAGGCCAGAGGCCCCTCGGATCAAATATCCAAACCGTTAGTGTGTTGTTAGTGCGGTAACGAGCAGAGACTCACGAAAGATGTGACCCCGTCGTCCCGTCTCGAGGACTTGCGGCAAGGGCTAAGAATGCCCGGCCACGCCTCGTATTCATTACTCGGGCACCGTCCAGGTCCACCCGACTCCATATCACTCTCATCATATACTCGTGCGGGTACCCCTCAGGGCCGACCCATCTTTATCCAGATTAAACAGTATCAACAGTAATGTAAAGGCATCCGTGTGGCTACCTTATCAAGAAGGAATCCGAGGCATCACCCTCGTTGGATTCCCACCTGACGTAAACATCAAGGTGAACTATAGAGGCATCACCCTCGAGGTCCACACTTGACCAGTTGCGCGACGGTGTCGTTATCGGGGGTGGTGTAGGAGGAATCACCCTCGCTGACCACGACCGATTAACTAACCTACAAGGTAATCATCAGAAGTGCTGACGAGGTATCACCCTCGGCACTCGATAGTAACCCAGTAGTGTCGAGCAACTAAGGGGAAGTGACATGCGGTGCCGGGGCCTGGTCTTCGATCCCGTTGATCGGGTCTTCTGATGAACCAGCGGGGCAGTCGAGGTAAAGTGCGGTCTCTGCTGGGTCTCTACCCAACCTATACTAAACAGTTTAGGATAAGCAGGTAGCTAACAATAACAGGTTACAATAAACAGGCTATGCAGCAGAAATAGGATAACAGCAGCAGCAGTAACTTCTAATGCAAGCATAAGAGGGAAGAGAGTGGGCGATATCGGAATGCTCAAAAGGGGGGGTGCTTGCCTGGAAGCTCGGCGGCAAGGATCTGATCGACAGGAGCGTAGTCGACCACTGGAGCTGCGTCGGTCTCGGGAGCTACGTCGACGTCGGGGTCTACCGAGAGAGAAGATGGGGAAGAAACATATAAATACACAGCAAACAATGCAATACAGGGCATGCCATGCCTAGGATGCAGTGCAGGGTTGCCTAAAGTATGTCTAAGTTGTTTTTAGTTACTTTAGGATTTAAGTTGGATTTATCAACCGGTGTATATGCACTATTCATATACCAGAATCGGGCTAAAAGTTATGGGTTCTCCTACGTAGGGGGTTCCGGCATGGAAACAGACGACACGATCAGATTCGTCTCGTCGTTCTGAGCAACTTTCATGTAGAAAGTTTTTCGATCTGAGTTACGGTTTAAAAGTTATGAATTTTTAAATATTTAAATGATTTTCTAGAATTACTTTTATTTAACAGAAAAGAAAATATGATGTCAGCATTGCGTAGAAGTGACGTCAGCAGTCAACAGAGCTGACCAGAGTCAAACCTGACATGTGGGTCCAGTGGGACCCACATGTCAGCCTCTGTTAGACTAATTGTGGGTTAATCTAGTTAACAGACTAATTAGGGGAGTGGGCCCAGCCTGTCAGTGACTCAATAACTTAATTAATTAACTCTTATTTATAAAACGTTTTTATTTAATCTAATAAGTGGTGGGGCCCGCATGTTAGTGACACTAGGCTGCCCAGTCAGCAGTTGACTGGGTCAACCCAGTCAACTGGGACCCGCGGGGCCCACTGTCAGTGTCTCAGGGGTGGCCCCAGGTGGTGCCACGTCGGCGCCGTCGCCGGAGTTGCTCCGGCGACCAAATTTCACGGCGGCGCGCTCGGGAGGTGGTCGGGTTTCGTCTACAGGCATCCGTTTCGCCCGCGGGAGGGCGCGTTCGAACGAGCGGAGCAGGCCGCGTCGAACGGTGGCGGTGGCATCGTCGGAGAAGCTCTACAGCGACGGCGGCGACGAACGCGGCGGATGCCGGAGTTCGGGCGCGAGGGGAAACAGCGTTAGGGGGCGCGGCAAGTGGCGTGTGCGGTGCCGTTCGAACGAGCGAACGGAGCCGCGTCGAACGGTGATGGCGCCGGACCAAAAGGGTCGCCGGAAATGGGAACGGCGACGAGATCAGCGGCGGCGCGTACGGGAGCCCATCGAGCTAGACGATAGAGGGCACGAGCGGGCGCGTGCGTGTGCGCGTTGGACTCGCACGAGCTCCAGGAGCACGGTGATGCGCTAAGGCGAGCACGACAGCGGCTGTGGCGACGGCCACGAGCTCGTCCGCGGCGAACAAAGTACAGGCGCGGCGGCAGGCTAGCTACGGCGCGCGGGGAAGCAAACGGAGAGGAGCAGTAGGTGGAGGAGCTCACCGCGCGGCTAAGAAAAGCCTTCGAGAGCTTAGTAGCAGCAGCGGGTCGCCGGAGACGTCGGGGATCGCCGACGGCAGCAGCAAAGGGGGCGGCTCGATCCACTGCTTGCGGTGCTCCCCGGCTCCCGTTCGAGGAAGAGGACGACGTGGCTGACGATGACGAAGGCGTAGGACATGGTAGCGAGGCACGAGGGCGACGGTGGACGCGTGAACGACGGCGAGTGGCTGCGGTGGCGCTCGGCGCTGGATCTGAGGAGGAGGAGAAGCGACGGAGCGAGCGAGTGAGTGGGGAGAAGTGACGGAGGGGGCAACGGGGATGGACTGGCTTCGGCCTTATCCTCCCCTGCGTCGGTGGGGCGTCGCGGTGTCGCGCGCTCGGCGGTGCGCGCCGGCGCAGCCACGGGGAGGTCGACAGCGCGAGAGAGAGAGAGAAAGAGAAGGGCCAGCTGGGCCGGTTCGGGGCACTGTGCACTTAGGCCCAATGCACAGTGCCTCTTTGCATTTTATTTTCTGTTTTATTGTTTTTCTTTTTACAGAGTTGGGTTTTGCCTTAGATGAGCTGCCAAATGAAATTGCAAAAATGTGAATCTTGCTCACATTAATATCTTGCAATATCCAGCACTGCCACAAAAAGTTTGGGCATTTTTGGATGCCATTTGAAATTATTCAAAAATGAATATGGCATTTAAATGCTATTTTTGCTCTAATTTAAATGCTTAGACCCTTGTGTGGTTGATGGTGATATTGTGTTCCTTAACAGCAATTAGTTTTAGATTATTTGCTATATTGTGAACATTTTTCCCACAAGTTTTGAGCAACTTCATATTTCACTTTTGAATTTGAATTGATTTTCAGAACAGAATTTGAATTGGATATTGAACCAAAGTGTTTAGGCACTGCAAATGAAAGTGACTTGGCATTATTAGCAGTTGATCACCATGGCTATTACACAGGGGTGTTACAGCTACCTATTCTGCACAACTCCGAATGAGCTGAAACTTTACGGGGATTTTTTATGGAATAAATGAGAAATATTGGAGCCAATAAGTACCAGAGGGGGCCCACCAGGTGGGCACAACCCACCTGGGCGCGCTAGGAAGCCCAGGCGCGTCCTGGTGGGTTGTGCTCCCCTCAGCCCACCTCCGGTGCCCATCTTCTGGTATATAAGTCATTTTGACCTAGAAAAAATAAGGTGAGGACTTTCGGGACAGAGCGCCGCCGTCTCGAGGCGGAACTTGGGCAGGAGCACTTTTGCGCTCCGGCGGAGCGATTCCGCCGGGGGAACTTTCCTTCCGGAGTGGGAAATCATTATCATCATCGTTACCAACAACTCTTCCATATTGGGGAGGGAAATCTCCATCAACATCTTCAACAGCACCATTTTCTCTCAAACCCTAATTCATCTCTTGTATTCAATCTTTGTGCCGAAACTATAGATTGGTGCTTGTGGGTGACTAGTAGTGTTGATTACATCTTGTAGTTGATTACTATATGGTTTATTTGGTTGGAGATTATATGTTCAGATCCAATACACTATTTAATACCCCTCTGATCTTGAGCATGATTATCATTTGTTAGTAGTTACTTTTGTTCTTGAGGTCACGGGAGAAATCATGTTGCAATTAATTATGTGAAATTGATATGTGTTTGATATTTTGATAGTATGTGTGCTGTGATCCCCTTAGTGGTGTCATGTGAACGTCGACTACATGACACTTCATCATATTTGGGCCTAAGGGAATGCATTGTGGAGTAGTTATTAGATGATGGGTTGCGAGAGTGACAGAAGCTTAAACCCTAGTTTATGCGCTATTCCGTAAGGGACCGATTGGATCCAAAAGTTTAATGCTATGATTAGAATTTATTCTTAATACTTTTCTCGTAGTTGCGGATGCTTGCGAGGGGGTTAATCATAAGTAGGAGGTTTGTTCAAGTAAGAACAGCACCTAATCACCGGTCCACCCACATATCAAATTATCAAAATAGTGAACATGAATCGAACCAACATGATGAAAATGACAAGATGAAATTCCCGTGTACCCTCAAGAACGCTTTGCTTATTATAAGAGACTGTTTTGGCCTGTCCTTTGCCTCAAAAGGATTGGGCTACCTTGCTGCACTTTTGTTGCTACTATTGTTACTTGCTCGTTACAAATTATCTAGCTATCAAACTAATCTGCCACTTACAATTTCAGTAATTGCAGACATTATCTTGCTGAAAACCGCTTGTCATTTTCTTCTGCTCCTCGTTGGGTTCGACACTCTTACTTATCGAAAAGACTACAATTGATCCCATATACTTATGGGTCATCAGGTTGCAGCACAAACGAAAGACCTTATGCACCTTGGCACTATACTCAAGCTAACAACCATATTCATCAAACCAATCTGGATTAATTCTAGGTTGAGTATCTCCAATCTTCCTTTACGGGTAATCAAAATTAGACGGTTGCCTGTAAGGTTCCCTCGTTAAATATCTACACCTAATCTCATCTTGCATCTTTGGATTTCTTCTGTACTCTGAAATTATCTTTCGACCAGCCGGTTCATAAGGCAACTCATCTAAGTTGATTTCGTTGTGAATAGTAGGCTTCTGAAGACTAGTTGTAGTAACATTTGATGCACCTTGTCTACGTCTACTGGGTGACCTTGATGTGCCTGTATCATTCTGGATTTGTGTCCGGCCTCTCCTCAAATAATACCGCTTCATAGCCTTGGTCAATCAAAGTCCATGGAGAAAAACAAATAAAAAACTAGGGCAGAAAAATACTATTATCCTAAGCTATTAGGCTAGATAGAACATACTCCCTCCCTCCGTCTCAAAATAAATGACTGAGTGACTCAACTTTGTACTATAGTACAAAGTTGAGTCACTTATCTTGAGACTAGTACAAAGTTGAGTCACTTATTTTGAGACGGAGGGAGTACATAAGAGAGAGAAGATGAGGAGATGCGGCAATGTATTCTAGTTACCTGAAATTTTGGGTTAAGATTGTTGCCGCTGCGGAGCTGCAGCAGCCTGCTTGCCCCTGGTTTGCGGCGGCCGAGACTCCGAGGAACACGAATAGATGGGAGGAGAGATGCGAATTGGAAAACGAACAGACTACGACCGGACGAGGCGTGTGGCTGCGTACGTGCTTATACGAATACAAAACGTGCGTGCTTCTGTATATGACTAATCACGGTTTAGGCCTGGTTAGCTGGGCCTAGGCATTGACGACCCGTGGGCTTTTGGGCCCTTTGCTCAGTCAGGATTTTTTACTGGGTTCAGGTCAACCAAACATGTACCTACAAGCACGTACGTAGAAAAATTCGTTTGAACCCAACGCTTCTATGCTGGCTTCGCCGCTGGAAAATTCGTTTGAACCCAACGCTTCTATGCTGGCTTCGCCGCTGGTAGCCGTGTGAAGCCAGCTAGAGACCTTGACCGCATACAAGCATTCTTTCAGACATACCGGCAGATTGAAGATGCAAACACTCACTGTCAGCTTCAGGAGGATCTCATTGAGCACCATCGACAAAGGCATGGGCAGTAAAAGCGTTCATTTTTACACTCATTTCATTTAATTCATGTGTGATTTGTATCATTGTATCATTGTTGTATTCGGGACAATTCTTATATTGAATTATTAGTTTAATTTCATGATTTCAATAATTATTGTAATTTGGATGATTGTTGTATTTCAATATTCACATTTTACCTTATATTGAATTCATAATTCTGTGTAATATGTGATATATGTGTCAAATTCAGAGAAAAAAAAACACGTGTTTTGCGGGCTGGCGCGGGCTGCAGCCAAACGGATCCCGCATAGCGGAAGTGTAAAACAGAATATTGCGAATATTCTGTTTTACAGAAGTTGAACCAGCTGGACTACATCAAATGCTGGGCACGTCTAGAAGAAGAAAAAACAAGAGAATGTAACGAGACTATACGTGGAATTTCCAGGGTCGACAAATCAGCAGCTAGAGACATTCGATGGACGCCTCACGATATCCGTGTGGCCCATGTTATCGACTTGGATTACACTTGGATTCCCGGGAGGCAAAGCTAGGTTTGGTTCACGCAACTCCAATTACCGGCCGGCAGGTCTTTTGAAACAAACAACACGAGTGTACTAGGTAGCCATCACATCGTTAGTTACACACACAGACACGGACACGCTTGGCTCACCGTAACACGTACGTGGATGTATGCCCCACGTGTGTCTATGTCTTTTCCTTTTCTTTTTTTTTGAACAAACAGATTTTATTAACTCAGGAGCATTTTACAGAGATAAGCGTGAAAGGAGACACGCTGGATACAGAAAGGGTTTTCCTGAGTGAACAACGACCTGCATCAAAACATAAGCAACGAAACAGTACAGGTCTTGTCGTGGTATTTTCACGGCAGATGTCCTCATAGGACTTAGTCGTGAGGCCATCACGTCAAGTGGTAGATCGAAGGGGTTAAGTGGACATGAAGGGCACAAGGGTTTACCCAGGTTCGGCCCCTCTTGGAGAGGTAAAAGCCTACGTCCTGCTTGGATGTATTGATGTTGATCTCGATTACAAAGGTGCGCTTGGCAAATCTAATTCTCGAGAGATTGTAAGTCGTCCTGTCTAACCCGGGGCTCCCCTTTATATATAGGTTGAGGCCCGGGGTGTACATTTAGAGTCCAAGCCGGAATACGTTCCGTGCCTGAGTCTGTATCTTGTCTTCTAAGTAAAGAAAACTCAGCGGCGGTTTACAAATGGGCCTAAGCCCGGTCCACCGTAAGCCGGCCCACCGAGCGGGCGGCTTAGTCTTCTGGCAAGCTACGGCCCACCTGGCCCGGCTCTTGACAAGTCGCCGCCGCCATTGACCCGGCCCTGGATGGGCGGGTCATATCCTGGGGTTATATCCCCAACATTAGCCCTCAGGTTGGTTTGAATATATATTCATTCCAACCTTTTGAACCACTCTGACTCCGGCAGGTCTTCCGCTTCATGTCGGCTTAAGGTCCGGCTCGCTCATGTCCTTTCGGACTTGTCTTTTTCCTCCTTGGGAATCTTCATGACGTCACCAAGTCAATCGTAGCGAATCTTTTATGACGTCATCTATATCTGAAGTGGATCTGACAAGCGCGATAAACGAGGCGTCCGTTTGCACTGTAGCTCCTAGATTTTCGCACCTGCCTTTCCCCCTTCTGCCCTTTCTTTTAAATACCCCCTAGGGGCTTCCATTTTCAGTTTACCGCCTCGACCTTTCTTCTTCCTCTCGACACCGTCGTCTCGAAGCTCCGCCGCCGCTCACCCTCGGGCTCGCCGGCCACCAGGAACTCGGGATCTCTCCAGCGCGTCTCCGACGGTCGTTCCCTGGTTGCGCGCCGTCGCCAGTCGCCTCCGACCAGGTACCCATCGCCATTGCCTCTAGGTCTTTTCCCTGTCGCAACCTAGCTTTCCACCTCGGCCGCATCGCCATGGCCGCCATGGGCCCTCAGTTGATCGTTCCGCCATGGAAGAAACAAACCCCTCTGCCAGCCGCGGCCGAAACTAGGATCTGACGTACCTTAGCCTTGGTAAAAATGCGATCTGATCTAGTTCCCTTCTTAGCACATGAATTCGTCAAGAACTGCATTATTTCCTTTAAAACAGAATATTTAGATCTGAAATTTTTTCCGTTTTGTTTGAAACTTGTTGCAACGACACTTGGTGGATACCAATGCTCTTCGCCATAGAACGAGCCACCCCTCTACTAGAGCTACTCAGATTGCAACGTGTCATAATAATCGAGGTTTACTCCGTACCTCCTTGCATAAGCCAGTCCTTCCGGGGATCCCTTGTAGTTGTGATCATTGACCTTGTTTCAATAGTCTTAACGATAGGGCGGCTCATAACTTGTCCTCTTAAGCCGCCCGCCATACGGTGTTTAGTTGTAAATCACCTTTTGGCGTTCTTTATGCTTTAAATCATATCTAGGCCACTCGAAACCATGTCGAGAACCAAATCCAAGGAACCAAATGTCTGCAAATGGGTCGCTTCCCAGGTCTCGCATATCGTTCTTGTCAGCGACAGAGGCTGCTACCTGCCGGGTCCCAATGGGCGAGTGTCCCCCAACGCCAAAGGACGGGGAGGTCATTATCTTTCCTGACCACCTGCTAAGGGGTTTTTCCCCACCCACAAGATCTCGGCCCTAATTCCATCGTGAATTTATGCCAATTTCAAGTCATGTGTGAGGTGTATTTGCAAGTAGAGCCGTCAGTGACTCTCTTCAGAGAGTTTTTCTACGTCAACAAACAGAGTGAAACTGCAAAGGGCCTTAGCCTGGAGCTTGGAGGAGTTTCATTCCAGAGGCGGAGGGATACTAATTTCCCTGGTGCTCAGCTGCCGAGTCACCCAAAAGGTTGGAACAGGACCTGGTTTTACTGTAAGAACAATGCGCCAGAGGGTGAAAATCCTTTGCCGGCTACCGTCCGACCCGACTCTCTCTTTCGGCGACTTACCCTGGCTGGCCTACGCCTGAGGTGCGGGCACACATGAGCGGCCTTTGCTCAAAGTTAGGCGCGCTAGTGGCCAACGGGTTGACAGGGATCGACCTGGCCCGTTGTTGGATCTCTTGGCGGATAATGCCATTAAGCCGCCGTCCCAGCTTGATGCACGCTTATAATAGTCAAACGACTGATCCTCAGCGGAACAGCTCGATCAACTTTACGGAAGCAGAAGCTGATGAAGCAGTGAGGTCTCTGATCAAGGTCCTTCCATCAGATAGCGGCAAATTCGGGCTAGCGCCATTTTTTTCTTCTAACCCGCAGGTGAGAGCCGGGCTGAAGATATTGAGGTAATCTCTATCTCATCTGATTCAGATATTCATGTTCCTAAGAAACTGAGGAGAACAGTGAGAAAAGTGACCTTTTCTCATCCACTTGCTTATTTGGACCCTAATTTCTTAATGAAGAAAACACATTATGCCGGCTCATCTCAACAAGGGGCAGGTGGCGACTCTGGTGTTTCAATGGGCGGCTCAGATTCTACACCAAAACCTCGCAAGCATGCCAATGAGGTGCCTCACAGTCCAACTCCTTCTTACCCTCTAGCCGGCTTATTTAAACAGCCTCTTAACCCGTCTGATTCGGACTATCAGGAGTCACCATTGACGTCAGATGACTCGTCAGGGTCCCAGTTGGCTCCAATGGTTATCAAGCCAGGGTAAGTAGGCTTGTGATCAAGTCATATTTCTTTGACCAAGTTTGAATGTATCTTGACATTGTTATAAACCTTGTGAAATTGTAGAGCCAAGGCAAAGAAAAGAAAGACTGGCGAGTCTGGCTCGTCGTCAGGGCCGGTCGAGGCTCATGAAGGAAATGCCAAGGACCGGACTGAGGAAACTCATGAGGCCTTTGAGCAGGATAACCCGCCACCAGGTGAAGTCGCGGACACACAGGCTGAAATTGTCAATAATCAGCCGGAAGTTGACCCGTCATCTCCCACTCGTGAGCTGAGGTCGAAAGCGGCGGCTGATGAAGCGACAAAAACTCCTCCCCAAGATGACCTTACCATTACCAATACTGAGTTCAAGGCTCCTGAGCCATCACGGACTTTGGCGAAAGTGCCATCCAAGGGCGAGTCACAAGCTTCGTCCAAGGGGAAGGAGAAGCTTGAGCTGCCGGAGTTAGAAGAGCTGAACGTTGCAGGGCTGCATGAGGCGTATTTGACTCGGCTGTCTGAGAGCCGGAATATGGAGGCCAATATGGTCAACATGTTGAAGCAAAAACATGAGGTATGCCTTTGAGCTTTGAGAGTTTGTCACTTCCCATCATCATGTCCTTGGTAGCCGCCCAATCCTGGATACAGTAAGATGCTGCTTTTGTGTGTAGGATTGATAGCGTAGTCTGAGATATATAGTAGCCCCCAAGGGCCAGCTTGTTATGTGAATAACATGCCGGGTCTTGATGAGGAAGAGTGCTGAAATTGACATTGTAGCCCCAAGAGCCGGCCTACTTCTCTGAAGCAGCCGGGTCTTTGTAGTAGCAGAAAAGCTGTTTGTGTAGCCCCTAAGGGCCGGCTTACTTCGTTGAAGCAGCCGGGTCTTTAAGTAACTTTCCCTGAGATGCTGCTAAAAAAGAGCAATTTGATAATCGTCAAGGGCTGGCTCATTATGCCAATGTAGTCCGGCTCTTATTGTTGGAACATAAGATTTCGAAAGTGCATTAGCCCCCAAGTGCCATGTAGAGTACTAGTAGTCTGCTTGGGACTTTCATAGTGTTTACTCCATGTAATTTTTGTGTGTACATGAGCTGCTGTCTGAAGCTCAAGGCAAATTGACCAGCTGCCAAGAAAAACTGAAGGCTGAGCAGAAGCTGCGAGCAGACGCCGAATCAGCCACCGCAGGCTTGGAGAAGGCCGCGGCTAAGGCGAGCAAAAAACTAAAATCTCTTTATGCAGAGCATGAGAAAGAGAAACTATTGCTGATAAAGCGTGCTCAAGACGCAGAAGGGCGGGTCAAGTCTTTGACCGAAGAGCTCGCCAGTTTGAAGAAACACATCTTTCAGATGACTCAAGCTGTGTTTGGTAAGCCGCCATGTCGCTTTGTCTTTGTAGTGATTAAATTGATGTGCCACTGTTGAGACTGACTTGAATGTTCTCGTCCTTATAGGCAGGAGAAGTATGAGCTTGAAGAAAGAGCCCCTTGTGCAATTGAAGGTGACTTATACCTTCCTTGAGCATATGTACACTAGAAGTCTGCGTACCATCCGCTATGTAGTGGGTGTAGCAGATATGCCAAAGACAATCAAGGAAACACTCAATGTTCTGTCAACTTTGCCAAGTCAGGTGGGAGAGCTTAAAAGGTCATCTGCTCTATAGCCGCCATGTATGCGCTGACCCGGGCCAAGGCATATAATGAAGACATGGATGTGTCTGAATTAGCCGGTGGCTTTCCAGAGTTCAACTTTGATGGGAAAGAATTTACCAAGGATGATTACACCTGTCTGCGGAAGGAGACCCGGTCCGTGGCTACCAAACTTGCACATGAAGTAAATTTGGATAGGTACCAGGCGGGTTTTGACGAGGCGGGTAAACGCATAGACCAAACCGGCTTCAAGACAGTCAGCCTGATCCCTGCTGGACGTAAGGATTGCTTTGCCCTTGACATTGAACCCTCCGATCTTATTGAAGAGGGTGATTTCTTTGAGGCTTTGTCAACCATTGACTGGGATGTTGATGATGGTCAGATCGCCGAAGCAGCAAGGACGGCGCAGGATGATGAAGAAGCGGCTCAAGAATAGACTGTCTGGGCGGGTAAAGCTGCCATTGGCACAAGTTCAAAGTAGAAACTGCTGAAATATTTGGAGAGCCCTTCTGTGGCCATGTAATAGGGTAATAAAAACCTTTTAGACGTGCCATCGTGCACATTGCTGATGTCTGTTGAATGTGACGTGGTTAATTCGCCTGATTGCCCTTGTGTAAAGGGTTCTGATTTGAATGAAACCCTTTTGCGAAATAGGGCGGCTTAGGACAAATGCCTTAAATTCCTGTGACAAGGTTGTATGAACCAGATGTGTGAAACGCACATAATGGCGACTTAACCCAGAATAAGGAATCTTGTAAATGTTTGAGATGTAACTGGTGTAGGAGGGGACCGGGGCTCATGGCCAATCATAAACATTGAAGATAACCTGTAATAGAAAATCACAAAAAAAATTAATATGTTAAGTCGGCTTTCGAGGCTCGACAGACTTTGCTTTCGGGGCTTAAGTCTCACTTCAAGGAAGTGTTTGGCGTGATAGCCCTTCGAGTATCCTCGCTGCTGTAAACCGGCTCTCACATGACATAACCGACGTTTGAACTTTGCAAAGTCAGGGTCGCCATAGCGAGTAACTTGGCAAGAGTACGGCGGGTCATCTGATCAGAGAAGCAGCAAGTAAACAGGCAGGTTTAACCAAGAAAGGGTGATGGCGTTTGTGTGCCGGTCAAGAGGGTGAGATAGCTAAACTCGTGGAGTTGGAAGCCCCCAAGTGACCCATGATCAAAGAAATAGTAAAGACTCATGCACCGCGATTGAGATGAAACGACAGAGATCCCGAGTTTCGGGGGTGCCGGCTTTATTTAATGATCATAAAAAGAGTATAGATACACATAGGTATCTACAAAAAAGGGAACCTGAGCTAGAGCTCTAGGTGTAGTAAGGCCTTAGATGAGCTATGTTCCAAGGCATGTTCGTCTCCTCCTCGGATGTGCGAGATTCCTTTTCAGGACGAAGATCAACCAAGTAGTAAGATCCATTGTGAAGAGTCTTACTGACGACAAAGGGCCCTTCCCAAGGAGGTGAAAGTTTATGCAGATTGGACTGATCTTGAATCAGCCGGAGCACTAAGTCGCCCTCCTGGAAAGTGCGGCTTCGTACTCTACGGCTATGATAGCGGCATATGGCAGAGCGGGCTGCAGCTAAGTCACGCTCCTTCTCCAGTGCATCCAAAGAATCTTGACGAGCTTGTTCGTTGTTAGCTTCAATGTATGCTGTAACCCAGGGCGAGTCATGACGTATGTCACTTGGTAAGACGGCTTCTGCGCCATAAACCATGAAGAAAGGCGTAAAGCATGTTGATCTGTTGGGGGTGGTCCGTATGCTCCATAAGACAGAGGGAAGCTCCTCAACCCAACAACATGGCGTGCGCTGGAGAGGAACCAGAAGCCGGGGCTTGATACCTCGTAATATCTCTTGATTAGCACGCTCTGCTTGACCATTGGACTGAGGGTGCGCAACAGACGCTGCATCGAGCCGGATGTGTTCTCGTTGACATAACTGCTCCATAGCTCCCTTAAAGAGGTCCGTACCATTATCAGTAATGATGTTGTGTGGAAACCCAAAATGGAAGATTAACTTCTTGAGGAATTTGACTGCCGTGGACGCATCACAATTGGTGATAGGTTCCGCTTCAACCCACTTGGTGAACTTGTCGACAGCGACCAAGAGGTGAGTCTTTTTATCTTGAGATGGCTTAAATGGACCAACCATATCGAGCCCCCAAACCGCAAAAGGCCAAGTGATTGGAATAATCCGGAGTTCTTGAGGCGGCACGTGAGCCTGACGTGCAAACTTTTGACATCCATCACACTTTTTGACTATGTCCTTAGCGTCAGCATGAGCCGTGAGCCAGAAAAAGCCATGACGAAAAGCCTTTGCCACCAAGGACTTTGAGCCGGCATGGTGGCCACAGTCGCCAGAGTGAATCTCATTGAGTATCTCACGGCCTTCCTCAGGTGAAACACAACGTTGGAAAACTCATGTGATGCTTCGCCCGTGTAACTCGCCGTTGATGATGGTCATAGACTTGGTACGTCTGACAATCAGCCGAGCCGTGAGTTCATCGTCAGGCAGCACACCACGGGATAAGTAGTCCAAGTAGGGGACTGTCCAATCTGGAATAGCATGTAGAGCCGCCACGAGTTGAGCCTCCGGGTCAGGAATAGCGAGATCCTCTTCCGATGGCGACTTAACCGACGGGTTATGAAGGACGTCGAGAAAAACATTGGGGGGACCGGCTTGCGCTGTGAGCCTAGGCGTGAGAGAGCATCAGCCGCCTCATTCTGTCGTCGATCGATATGATCCACCTGGTAACCCTTGAAGTGACCAGCAACATTGGTGACTGCTTGTCGATAAGCCACCATCAGGGGATCTTTTGAGTCCCAAGTGCCGAAAACTTGTTGAGCCACTAGGTCTGAGTCGCCCAGGCATCTAACTCGGCTGAGGTTCATCTCCTTAGCAATTCGGAGGCCGTGAAGAAGGGCCTCATACTCAGATGCATTGTTAGTACAAGGAAACATAATCCTCAACACATAACAGAATTTGTCACCTTGAGGGGAAGATAAGATGACTTCAGCCCCCGAGCCCTCAAGCTGCCTGGATCCATCAAAGTGTATAGTCCAATACGTATTGTCTGGTCTCTCTTCAGGGGCCTAGAGTTCAGTCCAATCGTTGATGAAATCCACCAATGCTTGGGATTTGATAGCCGTGCGAGGTACATACTTGAGGTTATGTGGACCCAGTTCAATAGCCCACTTCGCGACCCGGCCTGTTGCTTCTCTGTTGTGGATGATATCGCCTAAGGGAGCTGATCTAACCACTGTGATATGATGGTCCAGGAAGTAATGCCTTAGCTTCCGACTTGCCATAAACACGCCAAAAACCAATTTCTGCCAGTGAGGGTAACGTTGCTTGCATTCTTTCAAGACCTCGCTGACATAATATATTGGCCTCTGAACTGGGTACTCTTTACTCGCCTCCTTCCTTTCCACCACAACCTCCATGCTGACCGCTTTGTTATTGGCGGCAATGTACAGGAGCATAGGCTCTTTAGTGATTGGAGCAGCAAGGATAGGCGGCTCAGCCAATTGCTTCTTGAGAGCCTCAAAGGCATCGTTTGCAGCAGTACTCCACTGGAAGTTATCTGCTTTCTTTAGCATCTGATAAAGAGGGATCGCTTTCTCACCGAGGCGGCTTATGAACCGACTCAGGGCGCAATTCGACCCGCCAAGCGCTGAATGTCATTGAGATTCTTTGGCTGAGTAAGCGAAGTGATCGCCTTGATCTTCTCTGGATTGGCTTCGATACCACGTTCTGAGACCAGGAAACCAAGTAACTTGCCAGCGGGAACACCGAAGACACACTTGTCCGGGTTAAGCTTCATCTGATATGTGTGAAGATTGGCAAAGGTCTCCTTGAGGTCATCCAGTACAGTCGCCTTCTTTGCTGATTTGACCACAATATCGTCGACGTAGGCATGAACGTTGCATCCAATCTGATTGTGGAAATAATTCTGAACACAGCGCTGATAAGTCGCCCCCGCGCTCTTAAGCCCGAAGGGCATGGAGACATAGCAGAAGGCTCCAAAGGGGGTGATGAAAGCTGTCTTCTCTTGGTCCTCGATGGCCATTTTGATTTGGTGATAGCCAGAGTAAGCATCCAAGAAACAGAGGCTCTCGCAACCCGCCGTGGCGTCGATAATTTGATCAATGCGTGGGAGGGCGAAAGGGTCACTGGGACAGGCTTTGTTGAGGTCTGTGTAGTCCATACACATGGGCCAAGTGCCGTTTTTCTTGAGAACAAGCACCGGGTTAGCTAGCCACTCAGGACGAAAAACTTCAACGATGAACCCAGCAACTAGGAGCCGACGGGCCACTTCTTCACCAATTGCTTTGTGTCTCTCCTCGTTAAAACGACAGAGGTATTGCTTGACTGGTTTGAATATGGGATCCACATTAAGGCGGTGCTCGGCGAGTCTTCTCGGTACACCTGGCATATCTGAAGGTTTCCATGCAAAGATGTCCCGATTCTCACTTATAAACTCGACGAGCGCACCTTCCTATTTGGGGTCCATGTCGGCCCCAATAGTGAACTTCTTGGATGGGTCGCCAGGGACGAACTCAGCGTCCTTGGTATCCTTAGCCGATTTGAACTTGAGCGGTGGGTCAGCTTCAGTGGTGGGCTTTTTGAGAGGTGTCATATCAGCCGGATCTATATTGTCGGTGTAGTACTTAAGCTCTTCCACAGCGCAGGCCGTCTCGGCGTACGCGGCGTCACCTTCTTCACACTCTAGGGCAATCTTCCTGTCACCATTGACCGTAATGGTGCCACGAGGGCCAGGCATTTTGAGCATAAGGTAGATGTAGCAGTTCCGAGCCATGAATTTGGCAGAAGCCGGCCGTCCAAAGAGGGCGTGATATGGGCTCTTAATTTTGACCACCTCGAAGGACAAAGACTCACATCTGAAGTTGACGTCTGAACCAAAAGCCACATCCAACTTGACCCGGCCAACTGGGTAGGCTGACTTGCCAGGGACAATTCCATGAAATACTGTGGTGGATGGCAAGAGGACTTTCTCAGACAGGCCCATGCGTCGAAAAGTGTCATAATAGAGAATGTTGATATTGTTCCCTCCGTCCATAAGCGCCTTGGTGAGAGAAAAGCCCCCGACTTGAGGCGCCACCACTAAGGCCAGGTGATCTGGATTCTCTTCCCGGGGCGGGTGATCCTCCCGGCTCCAGGTTATTGGATACTCTGACCATCTCAGGTACTGTGGTACTGCCGGCTCAACCATGTTGATGAGGCGCTTCTTAAGCTTGCGATCCCTCCTGTCCGTGTATGTAGTAAACACGTGGTACTGGTCGTTGTTTAGCTGTTTGGGATTACTCTGATAACCAGTCTGGTTACCCTGTTGTTGATTGTTTCCACTATTTCCCTGATAGTTTCCGCCTGAGCTGCCTGGCCCTTGGAAATTCTGTTGGTGGTATCCTCCAGATGAGCCGCCACCGGACGATCCTGGGTCGCCACCACCGCCTCCTTTGTGGTTCTGGAAACGCTGTGAATAGGCTCGCATGATGCTACAGTCCTCCCAAGAATGAGTGGCCGGCTTATTAGGCAGGCTATGTTTCGGACATGGCCCCTTTAGGGCTTCCTCGAAATTCTTGGGTTTAAAATTCTTTCCACCACCGTTTTTCTTCGGATACTTGTATCCTGCGTTGGTGTTTGCGACAAGGTCTGACCCGCCCTCCGGGTTCTTGCGCTTTCCACTGTTGCCACCATTATTATGCTAATGGCCCTTGGCATCGTTGCCCTTCTTCCCCTTGCCGTTCGGAGCCTCGTCCGTGCCGGGGTCCTTGGTAGAATCAGACTCGGCGTACTTGGTGAGGGCGTTCATGAGCTCCCCCATATCCGTGACGCTTCGCTTGAGCCGCCAAAGTTTCTGGATAAGGGGATCGAAATGACAGTTCTGCTCCAGTATCAGGACTGCCTAAGCCGTCGTGATGTTGTCTGAAGAGTGGATGATCTCTGCCACCCAGCCCACCCAATGGTGGGCTGACTCATTGTCACGCTGGATGCAGTGTTGAAGGTCGATGATAGTTTTAGGACGCTTGCAAGTGCCTTGGAAATTTTTGATAAAACGCTCCTTCAGCTCAGCCCATGTGTTGATGGAATTGGAGGGCAAGGTTTTGAGCCAAGTACGAGCCGGTCCTTCCAACATCATGGTCAGGTATTTTGCGCACACCGCATCACTGACGTCCAACATGTCCATGGCGAGCTCATAGCTTTCTATCCAAGCCGCCGGCTCAAGATCCGCCGTGTAATTGGGAACTTTCCTAGGGCCCTTGAAGTCCTTGGGGCATGCGCTCGTTGCGTAGAGCCGGAGCCAGACAGGGTATTCCAAGAGTCCTTCCGGTAGGGGTCAACTGGGTTGTGACCGGTGGGGACAGAGCCGCTGTGTTCGCTGCCTCAGCCGCCCGCTGGGCCCGTGCGGAGTCAACGATGTCCTGGGCATTGGGGGCTCCCATATGTGGCAGAGCTCGAGGCGGTTCGCGATGTTGACGAGCGTTGCTGGACATAGCTGGTGAATCAGCATGGCGACTTCTACTCCGGCTTCGACTTGGGATAGGGGTAGAGTGGAGGCGCTCCCTGCTGTAAGAGTAGTTGGCCTGCTGGGTGTGACGCCCCCAGCTCAATTGTGCACTAATCATACACGTAAATGCACACAATCAAGCCTAAGGACTCACTGGAAGATATCACAACACAACTCTAAAACATAAATAAAGTCATACAAGCTTTATATTACAAGCCAGGGTCTCGAGGGCTCGAATACATAGCTCGATGGCACACAAGCGTCAGCGGAAGCATCAGATATCTGAGTACAGATATAAAAGAGAAACAGAAAGGCCTTTAGAAAGGCGGGGCAAAATAAAACACTATGATCGAAAGGCGTAGGCCTCCTGCCTGGGACCCTCCGATCCTACTCTTGGTCGTCAGTCAACTCGTAGTAGTAACCACCCTCGAGGTATTAGTAGCGATCGTCGGCGTGGGCAGCTGTATCCGGGGCTCCGCCATCTGGTTGCATCAAAAGGATATGGGGAAAAAAGAAAGCAAAGCAACCGTGAGTACTCATCCGAAGTACTCAGCAAGCAAGGATCTACACTACATAGGCAACATTATCAAAGGAAGGCTGTATATGTGGACTGGGCTACAGAAATGCCAGAATAGAGAGGAGGCCTAGTCCTATCGAAGACTAGCATCTTCAGCGGTCTTGTAGCAATAGAAGAGAGTAGAACAGTACAATATAATGTAGCAGTAATGATATCAACCTCACCCAGAGATCCTTTCTCGACTCCCTGCGAGAAAGCAATCCCAGGGCCATACAGTCATCAACCTCGTCCTGAGATCCCTTCTCGACTCTCTGCGAGAAGCAATCCCAGAGCCATATATCCAGGTATCATCTCACGGTCTAGTTGTGTTCGAGATACAACTCCGAGTCTCCTTTACCGTAGGACCGGCTATCGATAGATGTGTTCTTCCCTGCAGGGGTGCACCAACTTACCCAACACGCTCGATTAACTCCGACCGGACACACTTTCCTGGGTCATGCTCGGCCTCGGCCAAACGATACACCGCAACCCTACCAACAGCTCAGCAGAGAGGTCCCCGCCGTTCTACATCCTAAGCGCTCAGGGGTCTTGGGCCATCGTCCTGTGCACTCCGGGTCGTTGCGAGCAGGGTGAAGCCAGGCACCAGGAGGGCGCCGGTCCGTCCCGGCCGCAAGGCTGAACTAGACGTCTGACAGAGCTTTCGGCTGATGCTACGATGCAGAACACCCATACTATGCCCATGTGATGGTTAGTGCTATCAGGCCAGAGGCCTGCTCGGATCAAATATCCAAATCGTTAGTGGACTAGGGCTTGCGGTAACGAGCAGAGACTCACGATCGATGTGACCCCGTCGCCCCATCTCGAGGACTTGCTGCAAGGGCTAGGAATGCCCGGCCGCGCCTCGTATTCATCACTCGGGCACCATCCAGGTCAACCCGTCTCCACAACACTCGCGGGTACCCCTCAGGGTCGACCCGCCTTTCCAAGTAACAGTGTAAAGCGCAAGTATCCATGTGTCCATAACATCAAGGGAATCCGAGGTATCACCCTCGATGGGTACCCACTCGATGTAACTGTCAAGGTGAACGTAGGAGGAATCACCCTCGATGGGTTCACACTTGATGTGTTGCACGACAGGGTCGTATCGAAAGTGGAGGAGGAATCACCCTCGATGACCACGACCAAATAGCTACTCTACAGAGTTAACATCAGAAGTGCTACAAGAGGTTTCACCCTCGGCACTCGATAGTAACGCTGCAGTGTCGTTACAACTAAGGGGGGTGATGTGCGGTGTCGGGGCCTGGTCTTCTATCCCGTTGATCGGGTCTTCTGATAATCCAGCGGGGCAGTCGGGACTAGTGGGGTCACTGATAGGTCTCTACCCAGCCTATACTAGACAGATTAGGATAAGCAGGTAAGGTATCAATAGCAGGTTACAATAAACAGGCTATGCATCAGAATAGGTAAAGCAGCATCAGCAGCATTTCTAATGCAAGCATGAGAGGGAAAGAATAGGCGATATCGGTATGCTCAAAAGGGGGGTGCTTGCCTGGTTGCTCGGCGGCAAGGGCAAGGTCGTCAACGATGGCGTCGGGTTCCTGAGTTGCGTCGGTACCGGGAACTGCGTCGGGGTCTAACGAGAGAGAAGAGGGGGAAGAAATAGTAAATATAACGCAAACAAGAGCATGACATGACAATACGCAGAGCTAGGGGTATTCTGACGCGGTGCTACACGATATAGATGAAGAGGGAAAACATCCGGGAATGTTTTCCCGAAGTTCGGCATTTTCGGACAGAGGGAACGGAGGGGGACGGTTGCATGTTCGCTATGTTAGGGACGTGTGGCGGACAAACGGACCGCGTATTCGGATTCGTCTCGAAATTCTGAGCAATTTTCATGTATAAAGTTTTTCCATCGGAGTTACGGATTAT
Source organism: Thinopyrum elongatum (assembly GCA_011799875.1). Lineage (NCBI taxonomy): Eukaryota > Viridiplantae > Streptophyta > Magnoliopsida > Poales > Poaceae > Thinopyrum > Thinopyrum elongatum. The sequence goes on along the minus strand of CM022302.1, from coordinate 550,961,491 downwards.
TTTATATGAATTTCTAAAGATTTAATTGATTTTCTGGAATTATTTAATTAATTAAATCAGAATTATCCGAAACAGTGTATGCTGACATCACGTCAGCAATCAACAGGGCAGTTGACCTAGTCAAACTGACATGTGGGTCCCATATGTCATACTCTGTTTAGTTAATTAGGGTCTAGTTAATCTAATTACTGTTTAGTTAGACTAACTAATTAATTAGATTAATTAAGCAGGATTAATTAAATTAATTAATTCACTAATTATTAATTTTATTAATTTTTATTTTCATTTTCTTTTATTTTCAAACGTTCTGGGGCTAGGCCCCACATGTCATAGGGCCAGGGGCGTTGGGCCCCACCTGGCAGTGGCCCTGGGGCCAACCGGGGGCGGGTTTGCGGGCGCGCGAGCGCGGGCGCGGCCAGGGGCGAGCCCGGGCGACGGCCGCGGCCCCGACGGGGCGCCGGCAGCCGCCAGCAGTGGCGAGCGGCGGCCCCAGGCGGTGGCGGGCAGCGCGCGCGGCGGTCAGGGGCGGGGTGAGCGGTCCGGGGTAGGACGAGGCCGACGCGGGCAACGAGCAGGGGAGGCGCGCGCGTGCGCGCGCGGTGGCGGGGCAGCAGCAGCTGTAGACGGCGAACAAAGGCGCGGCGAGGCAAGCGCGGAGGCGGGCGCATGCGGGAGGAAGGCGGAGCACGGCGACGCAGCCGATGCCTGTGAGCGCCGGGGAGGCGCAGGCGATCAGCGGCGGCAGCAGCAGCGCGGCGGAGGCGTGGTCCGGCGCGGTCGCGCCCGTGCGGGCGCGTGGCGAAGCGAGCGGACGCGGGCGAGGCGAGGGCGCGAGGCCAGGCGCGGCCAACGCGGCGGTGCACGCGTGCGGGACGGCGCGGGCGCGCGGTGACCGGGCGAGGAGAGGGGGGAGCTCACGGGGTAGTGTAGGGTTCGGGGCAGCGGTGCTCGGGGAGGAAGACGGGGACGGCGAGGCGGTCCGGCGAGGAGGAGCGACGCCGGCGAGGTCGAGGCGGCGGGGTCGTGCGGCGAGCGCGGCGGGGCTCGGCCTGATCCAGAACTGGATCGGGGGGGGGAGGGGGAAGGGGGTGCGATGGCTAGGGTTTCGGGGTCTCCAGAGGGGGTATAGGCCAGGGGGTGGGCTGGCCGGCTAGGCTGAGGCCCAGTTGGGCCGGGGGGGGAGTTTTGCTTTCCTTTTTATTTTTTTGTTTTGTTTCCTTTTGCCTTTTTTTATTCTTATTTTCAGTTTTGTAAATAGTTAGGCCTCAAAATGACTTTTGTAAAATATGCAACTTAGCTTATTAAATATGGTGCATTATTTGCCACTGCCAGAAAATGGTTTGAAGCCAAATGAATTTTATTTGAACTTTAATTAAATAAAATTGGATTAAACATCTCTGTTTTGTTGCTGTTTGAGTCAGATAATTAATTTAGTGAATGTTGGTTATGATTTTAGAATTGTCTCTGGAATATTTGCCAATTAATGAACATTTTAGTTTCTGGGTTTGGACAACTTATATTTGCACTTTCAGTTTGAATTTTCATTTGAATTTGAATTTGGAAAGGGATATGTTACTAATGATGATTAAGCACTGTTGATCATGATGACTTGGCATAATCAAAAGGGTGATCACTGTAGCTTAATACATGGGGTGTTACACTGGGCCACTGCAGTCTTTAGCATCTCGATGGCATTGCGTGCTTCTCTCTCGATGGGCGTTTGGCCTATGATAGGGAGCGCAGCCAAGTTGGTTGCCGCGGCAACGAGGTTATCCACCGGATTGGTAAAGTGACCCGCTGGTGTTAGGAAACGACGAGGGAAGATCTCATGACGTGGACCCGGCTCCTGCTGAGGTTGCGGTGTTGGTTGAGCGGCACGGCCCGCCGTGGGCTGAACTCCCAAGTTCGGTGGTACGACGGGTGATCCCGGCGCGTCTGTTTCTGGGCCGCGGAGGCGTGTATCTTGAGGGGTGGTGAACAGCCGAGTGAACTCAAGGTTGGGCGGAAGGCGACGATGCCTCCGCTCGTGAACCGCCGCTGAAGCGCTCCGGCGTTGCTCCAGGTGCCAGGCCTCGGTCCTTAGTCGTTCGGCCTCGGCCTGCATCTCAGATTGCACACCTGCCAGGCGGGTGTTCTCTGCGTCTATGTCAGCCTGGATCTTCGCTATCTGATCGCGAAGTTTAGTTATCTCAGTGTTGCTTTCGGCCCGGTTCTCGGGCGTTACTGGCGTGGCGAGGAGCGTGGTGAGAGCCGTAGCCAGCTCGGTCAGAGCCTGAGCCGGTGATGGTGCCGACGCAGGGTTGGAGGTTCTTGTTCCAGCCGTGGCAGCCGTCGCCGCCGGGTCAGTCGTGAGGGTCGTACCAGCCATGTAGACGGCGGATCGAACGGGCGGGTTGAAAGAGTCTTGGGCCAGTTCGCCGCCAAGGTAGCCCCCGAGGAAGCCATCGTGAAGCGGGAAGATTGACTCGTCATCGCTCGAGGAGAAACAGTCATCGGAGTGGATGACCGTGTCACCGTCGGAAGCCGAGCCGTCGGAGTAATCGACCCCTTGGGTGAAGCCGACGAACACGTGCCTCGGGCGGGCGGGTTGCTTGTCCTGAGCCGGCTTGACGATGTTGGTGAAAATATCCGGCCCAAGTTTCGATCCGCTAGCCTTGTGAGGCGCAGCCGGCCTTGTGGCGGCTCTAGCCATGGCGAGTTGCGTGCGCCGAGCCGATTCGATGATGTCGATGGAAGCGTCCGGCTCGGGTTCAGATCCGCCAGTTTTGCCGATGAAGACGTGGATTCCGCCGAAGGGGACCCGGTACCCGTACTCGATTGAGTCGGCCTCGAGGCCCCAAGCCGAATCGTCGATGTAGAGCTTGCCGCGGCGACTATTGGTCATACGGCCGACGACGTACCCTTCGAGTCCCGGAGGAGGACCCTTCGAATACTCAACACCACCGTGCGACAGCCCCATGGTGGGCGCCAACTGTCGTGGTATTTTCACGGCAGATGTCCTCATAGGACTTAGTCGCGAGGCCATCACGTCAAGTGGTAGATCGAAGGGGTTAAGTGGACACGAAGGGCACAAGGGTTTACCCAGGTTCGGCCCCTCTTGGAGAGGTAAAAGCCTACGTCCTGCTTGGATGTATTGATGATGATCTCGATTACAAAGGTGCGCTTGGCAAGCCTAATTCTCGAGAGATTGTAAGTCGTCCTGTCTAACCTGGGGCTCCCCTTTATATATAGGTTGAGGCCCGGGGTGTACATTTAGAGTCCAAGCCAGAATACGTTCCGTGCCTGAGTCTATATCTTGTCTTCTAAATAAAGAAAACTCAGCGGCGGTTTACAAATGGGCCTAAGCCCGGTCCACCGTAAGCCGGCCCACCGAGCGGGCGGCTTAGTCTTCTGGCAAGCTATGGCCCACCTGGCCCGGCTCTTGACAAGTCGCCGCCGCCATTGACCCGACCCTGGATGGGCGGGTCATATCCTGGGGTTATATCCCCAACATGTCTATTTTGGACTTTCAAAGCTAGGTGTGCAAGATGAACTATGTGTGTATGTCACGGACACGCTTGATGAATCCGCTGAAAAGAAGGACGGTCCAGCGTGCATGCGAGCTCTCCACGTACGTACGTGTTGGTACACTGGTGCTTTGCTGCTCCGTCGTGCACGTGACTGCCAACATATGATGGACGATAAAGATAGGATCGTCATCTGACGGAAAAGTGCAAAAGTGAGTCCATGGAGCCTGTGACATGCCGACCCGTGTTTAGGTCCATCCTGCATTGCATATATAGTCGCATCTTTGGTACGAGTATACGAGGGACGTACGGAGGTAGATAGTTTGGGGTGGTTAATCGGCGAGCCTAATTTTCCTGCCCCACCAACCAAGCAGGACAAGTCACACGAGCGTGCATGTGCAAAAAAGAAGTTCACACAATCACACAGGACAAGACGGGACGGGAGTGGGAGCAGTAGCAGCAAAGCATCGACGGTACTCTCTTCGTTCTAAAATATAGCGCGTCCATGTTTTTCGAGATTCAACTTTGATCATAAATTTAACCAACGAGACCGACTGCGGCGGCAGCAAAAATTATAACCCGCCGCAGTCGGTCTCGTTTGTCAAATTTGTGGTCAAAGTTGAAGCACGAAAACCGAGGACGCACTATATTTTAGAACGGAGGGAGTAGTAGTACAAGACATTGTTGAGAAAATAGTTAGCTGATAGTTGTTCGGTTGACCGGCGCGAATAGAGGACTAATAGACTAATCAGCAAGTTAAATGGTCATTTAATCAAATAATTTATCGGTTTATCGACTACTCGGTGACCCTACAAGTACGTGTTAATCGATAAGTTAACTGGTCAATCGGATGAATTTTTGAACAGGGTACAAAGCCGATCACTAAGGCTAATAGTGACGAGCGATCTTGGACGTCTCAGATTTGTGATGCTGATGCTGTTATTACTGTACTGTGTTAAAGAAGCATCACGTGTACCCGGGCCCATGTGAGCAGCGGTGCACCACCACTCGTGCTCACCCTGATTTTGATTTCGTCGGCCTTGTTCACAAGCGAGCGCGACAGCGCCGACGACGACCGAGACTGGACCGGGAGACTTTGTCCGCCTTCTTCTTCCTCCTCTACGGCTCTTCCCACTTGTGTGGCGGACAGAGGCAGGGGCTTCCTTCCCATTTGCGGCGCCTCTCCTCTCCCTTTCGCTCGTCAGTACTCCAGGTGAGGGTCGGGACAGACAAGAGGAGAAAATAATTTCTCAAAATAAAAAAAGACAAGAGGAGAAAATAATTTCTCAAAACAAAAAAAGACAAGAGGAGAAAATATCTATGAGCGGTCCGTCCGTCCGTCCATTCCACCTGCCTGCCCTGCTCCCCTCCTTTCACTTCCACCGTCAGTCCAGTCCAACCATTCCATTCCCTACCCCTCGCCTCTTCCGCGCGTGCGCCCGCCTATCACCCATCGCGCCTCCTTTTTCCCGTCGGTTCCTTCGCGTCCCCCTCCTCCCTCCCTGGTGCGAATGAAGGCGTCGAGTTTTCCGGCGAGCTCTGCTGGATGCGCCAGGTCAGCAGCAAGGTCTGCATGCATGCTTCATTCACGGCAACTTCAACTTCAACGCGCCTGTTTAGGGGAAACGGACAAATGTCGCCGATTCATTTCCGGCTTAGATTTAGGCCTCGTTTGCGTTGAAACGCATAGCGCACGGACAAGCTTGTCCTTCTCTGGCCACCCGTCGAGGATACAACGAGCACCACTTTCCCCCTCATTCCCAAAAACATCCCGCGCTCCCCTTCTCCTCCCTCCTCCATGCCCTGCGCCCCGAAGAAACCCGCCGACCAGGCCACCACCAACGCTCGCCCGGCGACGAAGAAGAGAAAGAAAGAGCGGTCGGAGCTCACGCCGGCGGAGGTCGCGGAGCTCGACATTGAATCGGCCAAGACGAGGGTTGTCGCTGCCGACTACGCTGCCGAGGCCGCGGACGAGCAGCACAAGGCTGCCATCGACCAGAACGAGGTCATCCCGTCAAGGCCACGCACGCAGCGAAGACGCGGGCCCTAGTCATGCTTTGTGCTGCCCTGGGCCAGCCATTCTCTCCACTGCCACCATGGCCGCGGCGAGCACACGCTCATCGACCGTTCATCCTCCACAGCACCGATCACCGAGCTCCCCCATAACACTGAAGACGCCCCGTTTTCATGTGTCGCAGAAGCATGCTCAGACCCGGTCCGACGACGTGGAGGACGGCAACGTGATCGCAATGGCCACCCCCTGCCAACCCGGCCGTCATTGACCTCAATGTCACGCCTGGGTACAGTGGAGCTGGCTAGTCGACCAGTGGGATGCAAAGGAAGCAGCCCCGGTCGATTCCTACGGCCAACCTTTCCGACGCCCGCAACCTGTTCGACGAAATGCCAATCCCGACGCCGGCGGCCGACGACCCTGACTACATCACGTTCATGGAGAACGTCATCTTCAAGGGTCGTGGACATGCCTTTCACCCCGACGGTGAAGGCCAAGGCTTCGATCCCGAGGAGACCCAAAGCCAAGACGGTCGCGGCCAAGATGGTTTCGACCACTGCGGTGCCCATGAAGAAGAGAGGCCGACGACCATGGCAACTCATGGAATGAAGATGAGGCCATGTATTGCGAAGATGAGGAAGAAGAGGTCAACTTTGCGGAGGAGCCATTGTTTACCGATGAGCTCTCCCAAAGAGTCTAAGCACAAAGGAGGAAGCAAAGCATTTGCACGGGATCATACAACAAATACGATGACACTTTGATTTGCGAGAGTTAGGCCAAGATATCAAGACCGAGGAAAAAAGATCTGTATTTTGGACGAGAGTTCATGAAACCTTTCATGAACAGAGGAAGTTTGCGCCCTACAAGTTTGCGATCAACCGTGCCATCAACTCAATCCAAAAGACATGGGGTTCATTCAACAAGAATGCAACAAGTATTGTGTCGCGCTTGAGAGCGTTGAAGCCCGTCCCATGAGTGGCCTAGGCGTGGGTGACTTGGTATGACCTCTTCTATTTCATTGCTATGACATGTTCATGTTTCTTGCATCTTATGTCCTTCGCTATCACATTTGTGGTCATCTCTTTGATTGTGTATACATTCCAATATTTAGAAGCCTTCAAGGCCCGGCATAAGAACAAGTCATTCACTCTCACCCATTGTTGGTCGCTCATCAAAGATTGTCCAAAATTCAAAGATCAATATGCCGCTCTAAAGAAGAAACGAGGGGCGGCGGCCATGGCTGGGAATGGAGATGTGCTCAAGAGGCCGAGGGGCAAGACCAATTCGACGCTTGACAAGAAGCGTGATGCGACATCTATCGCCTTGCAAAAAACTTTGCACAGCATGATGACTCAAAAGGAAGTGGGGGAAGAGAGGAAGCGCCAAGAAAAGCATGAGCAAATGAAGATATACTTGGAGCTCCAACCGAAGAAGCTTGACATGGAAGAGGCCGCCAAGAGGAGGAAGCACGACATGGAGGAGGCCGCCCAATCGAAGAAGCTCACGATCGAGGCCACCAATGCCGACACCAAAGAAAAAGGTGTGGCGCTAGCAATCATGGGTGTGAACTTGACCAACATGTCCCTGAAGAGAAGAATTTGGTGTAACACCCCCATGTAATAAGCACTGTGACACTCTGCTAAGTATACCAAGTCATCTTCATTTGCAGTGCCTAGTCATGGTGGTTAATCAAAACAATTCAAATCCCTCCCAAAAAATCAACTCGAATTCAAAAGTGTAAAATGAAGTTGCTCAAAACTTGTGGGAAAAATATTCACTTTATAGCAAATAATCCAAAACCATTTGTTGTTAAGGAACACAACATCATCATCAATTCAAAATGGCATTAGCATTTAAAACAGTGCTAAAAGGAGCATTTTAAATGCCATATTCATTTTTGAAAATTCCAAATGAATTCAAAAACGCACCAAACTTTTTGTGGCGGTAAGGGATATTGCATGTCAATTATTGATGCAAGTGCCACATTTTACAAAAGTCATTTGAAAGCAAAAGAAATAGAAAAACAGAGAGTTTAACAGAGAACAGAAAATAAAAATAAGAAGAGGCACTGTGCACTGGGCCTAAGTGCACAGTGCCCCGTAGCCAGCCCAACCGGCCCATCTCCCTCTCTCTCTATCGCGGTGTCACCGCGCGCTGCGCCGGCGAGACGCCGACATCACGACGCCACCGACGCGGGGAGGATAAGGCCGAGGCCCGTCCCTCCCCCCTGGACCTCCTCGTCTATTCCTCTCCCTCTCCCCTCGCTTTCCTCCCCCTCGATTCCATCGGCGTCCGAGCGCCATCGCCGCCGTTCTCCGTCGTCCACGCGGCCACGGCCACTACATCGCCTCGCCGTTCTGTCCGTCGACTCCGTCGACCTCGTTTACCTCGTCCTCGACCACAAGTGCGAGCAGGAGAGCTCTGCATCGCCGGCAAGCCGTCTTCTTCCTCCTCGGATCCCGATGCTCCGCTGCCGCCGATCCGCCCCGTTCTGCTGCTCCTAAGCTTCCAAGGGCCATCGGCGTGCCGCTCGGTGAGCTCCTCCACCTCCTGCTCCTCCCTGTTAACCCCCTTGCGCGCCGTAGCTAGCTCACCGTCGAGCCCGAGCTCTGGCCGCCGCTGTGCACTTTGCCGTCGTGGCCACAGTCGCCGTCGTGCTCGTCCGAGCCCAGTGTCGAGCTCCTGGAGCTCGTGCGAGTCCAACGAGCACGCGTACATGCCTCCCCGTGCCCTCTAGCTCCGATTCCATCATCGCCCGAACTCCAGCGCCGCCTCCGTCGCTAACTCCGGTCGCTTCCGGCCGCGCCACCACCGCGGTTGGATGCGGCATGTTCCCCTTGTTCGAACGCACCTCACCGCGCTCTTTTTGGCCCGCTGTGGCCGAAATCCGACGCGCGACCGAGCCCTCCGCCGCGTTTGGAGGTCGCCGGCGTTGAGCCGCCGACCGCCGCCACGCTGGCTGGCCTGGGGCCACCCCAGAGACACTGCCAGTGGGCCCCGCGGGCCCCAGTTGACTGGGTTGACCCAGTCAACGGCTGACTGGGCTTCCCTGTGAGACTGACATGTGGGCCCCCTCCGTTATTTAGTTTAAATAAAATGTTTTATAATTAAAAGTAATTAGTTAACCAAATTACTCACTGACATATGGGGCCCACCCCCTAATTAACCCATTTAGTTAGTTTAATTCACTGTTAAACTAACAGAGACTGACATGTGGGTCCCACTGGACCCACATGTCAGGTTTAACCCTGGTCAGTGAGTCTGTTGACTGCTGACATCATCCTCTAGTCATGCTGAAATCATAATTCATTTTAGATAATTCTGTTAAAATAAATAAATTCCAGAAAATGCAAAAATCTTTGAAAATTCATAATAAATAACCCGTAGCTCAGATCGATAAACTTTGTACATGAAAGTTGCTCAGAACGACGAGACGAATCTGATCGTGTCGTCTGTTTCTATGTCGGAACCCCCTACGTAGGAGAACCCGTAACTTTTAGCTCGATTCCGGTATATGAATAGTGCATATACACCGGATAATAAATCCAACTTAAATCCTAAAATAACTAAAATGACTCAGATGCACCTTTAGGCAACCCTGCACTGCATCCTAGCATGGCATGCCCTGTATTGCATTGTTTGCTGTCTATTTAATTGTTTCTTCCCCCTCTTCTCTCTCGGTAGACCCCGACGTCGACGTAGCTCCCGAGACCGACGCAGCTCCGGAGGTCGACTACGCCCCTGACGACCAGTCCCTTGCCGCAGAGCTTCCAGGCAAGCACCCCCCCTTTTGAGCATTCCGATATCGCCTACTCTCTTCTCTCTTATGCTTGCATTAGAAGTTACTGCTGCTACTGTTATCCTATTTCTGCTGCATAGCCTGTTTGTTGTAAGATGTTATTGTTACCTACCTGCTTATCCTAAACTGTTTAGTATAGGTTGGGTAGAGACCCAGCAGAGACCCCACTTTATCCCGACCGCCCCGCTGGATCATCAAAAGACCCGATCAACGGGATCAAAGACCAGGCCCCGGCACCGCACATCACTTCCCCTTAGTTGCTCGACACTACTGGGTTACTATCAAGTGCCGAGGGTGATACCTCGTCAGCACTTTTGATGATAACCTTGTAGGTTAGTTATTCGGTCGTGGTCAGCGAGGGTGATTCCTCCTACACCACCCCCGATAACGACACCGCAACTCCTCAAGAGTGGACCTCGAGGGTGATTCCTTCTTCGTTCACCTTGATGTTTACGTCAGGTGGGAATCCAACGAGGGTGATGCCTCGGATTCCTTCTTGATATGGTAGCCACACGGATGCCTTTACATTACTGTTGACACTGCTTATTCTGTATAAAGACGGGTCGGCCCTGAGGGGTACCCGCACGAGATTATGATGAGAGTGATATAGACTCGGGTTGACCTGGAAGGTGCCCGTGAGATAACTACGAGGCGTGGCTGGGCATTCTTAGCCCTTGCCGTAAGTCCTCGAGACGGGGCGACGGGGTCACATCTTTCGTGAGTCTCTGCTCGTTACCGCACTACCAACACACTAACGGTTTGGATATTTGATCCGAGGGGCCTCTGGCCTGATAGCACTAACCATCACGTGGGCATAGTATGGGCGTTCTGCGTCATATACTTCAGCCGGAGCTTAATAGACGTCAGCGACTGAGCGGCGCGCGCCGAATTGGACTGGTTAAGCCCGCGCTTGTATTAAGGGGGCTAGGTCTGCTTTCGGCCGCCTGACGCAACGTGCAGGAGTTCCCGGGGCAAAGGCCCAAGACCCCCGGGTGCATAGGTTTAGTCCGGTGTGCTGACCTCTCTGTTAGGTATTCGGTCGGGTTGCGGCGTGTCGTTTGGCCGAGGCCGGGCATGACCCAGAAAAGTGTGTCCGGCCGGAGTTAATCGAGCGTGGTGGGTAAGTTGGTGCACCCCTGCAGGGAAGAACTAATCTATCGATAGCCTGTCCTACGGTAACGGACACTCGAAGTTGTATCCCGATCGGTACAACTAGAACTGGTGACTTGAGATGAAATGGATAGTATGGCTCTGGGATTGCTTTCTCGCAGGGAGTCGAGAAAGGATCTCTGGGCGAGGTTGATGACATTACTACTACTTTACATTATGTTAAACTGCACTCTTCTAATGCTGCAAGACCAATGAAGATGATTGAAGATGCTAGTCTTCGATAAGACTAGGCTTTCCCCTCTATTCTAGCATTTCTGCAGCCCAGTCCACATATACAGTTTTCCTTTGAAAATGTTGCATATGTAGTGTAGATCCTTGCTTGCTGAGTACTTCGGATGAGTACTCACGTTTGCTTTACTTTCTTTTTCTCCCCATATCCATATGTCGCCGCCAGATGACGGAGCCCCTGAGATAGCTACCCCCGTCGACGACTATGGCTACTACTACTACCCTCCAGGCGAGTACTACTACGAGGAGCCGACCGACGACCAGGAGTAGGATTCGGAGGGGCCTAGGCAGGAGGCCTACGCCTTTCGATCGTAGTATTTTATTTTGCCCCGCCTTTCTAAAGGCCTTTATGTAATTCCGCTATATCTGTACCCAGATATCTGATGCTTCCGCTGACGCTTGTATGCCATCGAGCTATGTATTCGAGCCCTCGAGGCCCTGGCTTGTAATATAAAGCTTGTATGACTTTATTTATGTTTTAGAGTTGTGTTGTGATATCTTCAAGTGAGTCCTTAGGCTTGATTGTATGCATTTGCGTGTATGATTAGTGCACGATTAAGCCGGGGTCGTCACATTTGGTTCGCGAACAAGGAAAAGAAGATGTTCGACCAAGACGGCTTGAACTAGGGAGGTCTCGACCGTGTACTATGGTCGTTATTTTTTAAGGCTGGCAAGTGTGTCAGTCGCCGACTTTGTTGTCAGCGAGAAAACTTGTTTATTTTGAAGGTTGGCTAGTGTGCCGGCTGCTGGCTGTGTTGCCGGCGTAAAAACTTGAGGATTGCTCATTTTGTAGGCTGGCATACGTTTATCGGTCGTTGGCTTTATTGTTGACATGAATTATGGCCGTGGACCGACCTACGGCTGCGATGGACAAAAAATTGATTTGCCAAAAGAATTCAGGTGGCCGGATTGTTCGCATGTTGGACTCACGACTAGCGCATCCATTGTCCTACCGTTTCGGGTCATGGACCATCGGTTCAGCTGGATGCTTGACTAGATAGGGTAAATTTTCGTGTTTTGATCCTTTTCTGAAAGTTAATCGAGATCAGACCCCGGTTCGTAAATTTTTTGGGATCTGACTCTTTTGCTACCGCCAGAGTCCATGGCGGTAGGGTATAACAGCCTATCGCCAAGGACCTTGACGGTAGGAAACAACCCTATCGCCAAACATGCTGACGGTAGCCTGTGCAACCCTACCGCCGAGGTGCCCGGCGGTAGATGCGAGCATCCACTATGTTTCATAATCAGAAAAAAAATTGCGATAGGGCGTGCAACCCTATCGCCAAACATGCTGACGGTAGCCTGTGCAACCCTACCGCCGAGGTGCCCGGCGGTAGATGCGAGCATCCACTATGTTTCATAATCAGAAAAAAAATTGCGATAGGGCGTGCAACCCTATCGCCAGGGACCTTGGCGGTAGGCTGCTGTACCCTACTGCCATGGACCCTGGCGGTAAGAAAAGGGTCAGATCCCGAATTTTTTACAAAGTAGGGTCAGATCCCGATCAAGTTTTGAAAAATGGTCAAAACATCAAATTTAGCCACTCGATAGTGCATACGTGTACACTGCCTCATTCTACACCGTGGATCATGCACGTGACTGCATCTGATGCGACCGGCCATGACCCGAACTAAAAAAGGGATAGATAATCAACCGGATCAGCAGACCCAGGAACAAAAAAGGCGGATGTATGGATTAAAGCGGGTCGGTGGATGTGGATGCATGGAGCCTGCCCGTGACGACCTTCATGGCCGGCCGATGAGGTGGCTCAGGCAGGCAGCAAAGTGGATCGATCGATGGAGCTACACCTACATCTCGCTGTCCAGCTGCTGCCCTGGTCGCCACGTACGGTACAGTATGTACGCAGTGCCAATCCCCTCCAACCTGTGATGTTCTTCTTCTTCTTCTTTTTTATTTCTTTTGTTGCGAAAAGATGTTGGTCTTCTTTATCATGAGAAGAGAAGATGGTACGATGGTACACGCGGCCTCAAGTGTGTGTTTGAACGATGAATGTGAAGTGTATGCAGCAAAGGTGGCTAGTCTAGTTGGGGTGGTTGATCGGTGAGTCGAATTTCCCCCCCTCCCACCAACCAACCAACACCACAGTCGTACTGCAAGTGTAACCTGGAACAGAAAAGAGTTGAGTACACACGGACACACGGGACGGGAGTGGCACTAAGCATTTCACCAAGTAAACGTCGCAGGGCTGATTAATCAGTACCCGGAGTAGGTACCAAGTATAGTACGAAAGTTTCGCCGAAGAAGTTTGTGTCGTGTGATTAAGGGCATCTCCAAGGTGACAGGTTGGATGGTTAGAGGGACTGTGGTATCCTCAGCCCACCAGGGCTCAAATCCTGGTGCTCGCATTTATTCCTGAATTTATTTCAGGATTTCTGGCGATGCGCATTCAGTGGGAGACCGTCGACGACGAGGTGTCTACAGTGACTTCGTAAATTTCAAGATGATATGCCGACTCAGTCTTTCGGAGGTGCTCATAGGGGTAGGGTGTGCGTGTGTGTGTGTTCATAGGGGTGAGTGTATGCGCGTGCATATGAGCGCTTGTGTCTGTACTGTGTTAAAAAAAAAAGCATCTCCAAGGTGGGCTCGTAAACCTCCCGCAACCGTCCGGATTGCGCTATGCGGACCGCGCGCGCCATTCAATGCCGACCTGTATCAGTCCGCAGAGCGGCCCAGATGCGATTTCTCCCGTAAACCGGAGACAGACATGAAGGAGTTTTACGGGAGTCTGGACCGATTCCAAGGCCGTTTTCTGACCGCTCCGGCCCACAAAAACCCCTCCCCTCTTCCATGCGTGCTTTAGTCTGCCCGCATTCATGTCGCTGATTAATTAGTCAAGAAAGTTCGTTTACGGCGTGAATGCTACGGGGACGGTCTGAGAGAGTGTCGACCATACTAGTACATCGCGTGATCAAGGCCCTCCAATCTCCCATCACATGGGCACCAACAGCTAGCTTAGCTGGGGCTCATCACTGCTGGCAGGTTGGATACTCCATGATTATCCATATCTTGAGCGAGCAAAAATAGAATAATTATGCTGGCGGCATGCCCTCCCGCTCGCGCTCTCCCTGAGCCAGCCAGCCGGCGTCGTTGATTGTTGATGTTGCCCCACAAGCCAGACAACGGCGGCGACGACCAAGACCCACCCCTACTACTCGTGCTCCTGCTACTCGAGAGAATTCTTCGCTTCTTCCTCTCCTTCCCTTCCCTTCCCACCCCTACTACTCGTGCTCCTGCTACTCAGAGAATTCTTCGCTCCTTCCTCCTCTCCTTCCCTTCCCTTCCCTTCCCTTCCCACTTGCGCGGCAGGGCCAGGTCGAGGGGTAGGGGCCCCTCCTCCTCCTCCTCGTTCCTCACCTCACTAGGTGAGCGACAGCGAGAGACGACGCAGGAGGGACGAGACACACCAGCCGTCCCGTCCGGGACCTCCATCCATCCCAACCCAGCTTTGACCGGGCTGCTCCCTTCCCTTTCCCTCCGCCGTCAGTCCACAACACCGTCCCCTCCCCGCCTTCCGCGTGCCTATCATCACCCTCCTCACCCCCCTTTCCCCGTCGCTTCCTTCCTTTCCTGCCCGGATCGGACCCCACCTCCGCCTCCCACGGCTCCTGCTGCCCCCGCTGCCGCTGGGATTTCGCCTCGTGGCGGGCGCCGGCCGTCGCCGCACCCCAAGGTTCGTCCACCCTCGCCTCTACTCTGCTCCGTTCCCCTCTGCCATCCGCCCATGGTCTCAGATTGGTCGCGCTTCGGTTTAATAATTGCGGTCTCACCTCGCCACCCCTCCTCGTGTGGCTGGGAACCAACCGATTAGCTAGCACAGTTTTGATTAGTTGGATCACATCATGCCTAGTGTTTCTAGTTTGATTCGGTGTGAAATAATCAAGGTTTAAGCTTCTAATAGGATTGCGTGATGAGCTCTGGACAGCGGCGCAAAGTTTTTATCCCATGCCAAGAATTCAGATTTGTTCTAATTCACATCCATGTATGGTTTCCTTTGCTGAATCCGCACTGCAAGTTCAACCCATCCTTGCTGAATCCTTATACTGCACTGCCTGAAGAAAAACCAACACTTTCAGTTCAGAATTCTGCATCCCTTCTTGCCTCACAACACAACGTGGTTTCCAAAACCTGAATTTTCACCACTCTTCTCCGTCCAATCCTCAGATTTAATTTTGTGATGATGCTTCGGGGTCAAGGTTCACTCACTCCTAAATGTTCCCCTGACTGACTGAATCCCCACCGCATTCCATTGCAGCAGCAGCGATGAGGTGCCTGCCGTTCCTGCACGGGGACGGCAAGTCAAGGGATGACGACCAGCGCACGGGCCCCAGCGCCGCCATGTCGGCCTCGGTGCGCTCCTTCAGCACCGAGTCCACGGAGCGCGGCGGCTCCGACCTCAACTCCATCAACGTCTCCGACATGAGCGCCGAGTCCATCCGCCGGACGCAGTACCCCAGCTTCACCGACCGCCCCGCCAACCTCCGGGTCTTCACCTTCCCCGAGCTCAAGACCGCCACCCGCAACTTCAGCCGCTCCCTCATGGTCGGCGAGGGTGGCTTTGGCTGCGTCTACCGGGGGGTCATCAAGGGCTCCGACGACCCCACCGAGCGCGTCGAGATCGCCGTCAAGCAGCTGAATCGCAAGGGTGTTCAGGCAAGTTCTCTCTCGCTGTCCTGTACTGCCTGGCAGTTAGACTGCATAATATACACACTATACATATCTTACAATCCACTTTTATGCATTGCCAAGAGGAGTAATAACCTGTTCATAACAAGAAATGTGATTTGAACCTGGTTCTGCATCTTGAAACCAATCTAGGATTTCTGAACTAATTATTTGTTTAGAGAACAATCCATTCAGTAGGCCCTGGTTGCTTCGGGAAATGCGGTATAGTTTATACTTGTGAAATTCCTTGCATCACATTCCATCAGTATTATACTTGCATGTTGTTCTAGTCTAGCCTAGGGTATAGTGAGTCAACTGGTGCCAGCATATAGGAACAACAACAACAACTAAACTGAAGTTGTAAACAAAGCGTAGCAGTACTCGAGCAAACCACGGAGCATATTATACCAGCATTTCAGTTCCACTTGCCTGATGAGTCCCTCTTAAGACACTTGCGCTGTAATCTAGCTTGAGCCACTAGTTTGGGGTTCCTAATATATTATTATTCATCTTTCTTCAGGGGCAGAAGGAATGGTTAACAGAAATGAACGTGCTTGGGATTGTTGAGCACCCAAACCTTGTCAAACTAATAGGTTACTGCGCGGACGACGATGAGCGGGGAATGCAGCGGCTTCTGGTGTACGAATACATGCCCAACGGAAGCGTGGATGACCACTTGGCAAGTAGATCAACTTCAACTCTGTCATGGCCAATGAGATTGAAAGTAGCTCTTGATGCTGCCCGTGGACTGAAGTATCTGCATGAGGAGATGGACTTTCAGGTAACTCATTTGCTTTCAGCTGAGCAATACTAAAACTAGTTTAGCTATTTAGCAACACTGTGGTATTAACAACACCGCTTAACTACATTTCTGTGGTATTAACAACACCGCTTAACTACTTCTGTGGTATTAACAACACGGCTAACTACATTCAGCAAAAAAGGAACACATGTAGTACAAGAAGTTGCACTCTATTTAGCTATTTCAATCTGCATGCAGGTTATTTTCCGGGACCTGAAAACATCTAACATTCTATTAGATGAGAACTGGAACGCAAAATTATCGGACTTCGGATTGGCTAGGCATGGACCACAAGAAGGGCTATCCCATGTCTCCACAGCGGTATGCACATCTACGGACCCAGAATTATTTTACATTAATGTGCTCTGACAGCACTCTGTTCCATATTTTTTTAAATTACTGGTCTTGCAAAATGTACGATGTTCTAAAGTGGTGGATACTCATGGTGCCAAGATGTTTCTTTTCTATAACACGGTTCGGTTCCCTTTTGATAGCAATGAAGTTGGAATTGGAAAATGGATACCCAGTTGCTCCACCTCAAATGGTATAATTGTTTCGGTGTATGCTATTGATGCTTAACTGTGTACGCTTTACTTTCTGAAGTGCTCAACAATCAAATTATTAAATTTTCAAGAATTACAACTGAAGTCTTAGAAAGGAGTGAATATTTCAGCTTGAACAAGCATCAATGAGACAATGACAGCTACGGCCATAGCAGCTTCAGAATGCACCTCTCTTTTTTCATAGAAAGCCAGCTATATATACAAGTAACAAGAGTGGTGATTTTGTGTGCTTGCTTAAGCCGGAAAATTTGGCAAAGAATATGCTGGACATATTTTAGCATGCCTTAATTGAACTATTATTTTGTTAGGAAGATGGTATTAATTTGGGTATAGAGTACAGAACCCTGGTTTCATTAAAAAATGTATTTTGGACAAAAGACAACCATGTCATTTCTTTTTATGACAGATGGGTCCACTGTGGGGCTAAGCAGTAGCTCTACCTGTGCACTGCCACCTGGAGCTCCCCTAGAGTGCTTGCTTTAGCCCCCTTTAGAAGTTGTAGAAGATTCTCCATTTACTAGTTTTATGAAGTTTGTTCTGTTGTTGCCACTTTGTTTAGTTCCTAGTACAACTTTGAACTGTAACTGGAAAATGGTATAAGAGATAACTTTTCCTAAAACATGGTTCCTTTTTTATAGCAATGAAGTTGGAAAATGGATACCCAGTTGCTCCACCTCAAATGGTATAATTGTTTCGGTGTATGCTATTGATGCATAAATGTGTATGTTTTAGTTTCTGAAGTGCTCAACAATCATATTCTTAATCTTTTGAAAATTACAACTGAAGTCCTAGAAAGGAGTGAATACTTCAGCTTCAAGCGTTAGTCAGAGCTATATACGCTTCTTCTAGCAGCTTCAATATGCAGCACTAGCTAAAATGATATGTCCATTAAAGAAATCACATCTCTCTTCTTCAGATAAAGCCAACTGCGTCTACAAGTAACAAGAGTTCCCCTTGTCAAAAAAAAAAACTGTGTCTACAAGTAACAAGAGTTCGGTTTTGAAGTATTTATCCTAACTACCATAACAACTAGGGTGATCTGCATGCTTTCCTGCGTCAGAATTTGGCAAAGAACTTGCTGGTATTTTGTTAGGAAGACATTAGTTTGGTTATACCCTGCTTTCATTAATAATACATTTTGCACAAAAGAAAATCGTATTATTTATTTTTATGACACATGGATCCCACTATGTGAGGCTAAGCAATAACTACATACGCATTGCTACCTGGAGCCCCCCTAAAGTGCTTGCTTTAGCTCCCTTTAGAAATTGTAGGAGATTCTCCATGCACTAGTTTTATGAAGTTCATTCTCTTCTTGCCAGTTTGTTTAGTTCCTAGTACAACTTGAACTTGATACTTCCTTGATCGTCCATCTAAACTAACATTTCAAATGCTTATGGTTCCATAGGTCGTTGGAACTCTTGGATACGCCGCGCCGGAGTACATGCAAACCGGGCGCCTCACCGCAAAAAGCGACATATGGGGCTACGGCGTGCTCCTCTACGAGCTCATCACCGGCCGGCGTCCCATCGACCGGAACCGCCCAAAGGGCGAGCAGAAGCTCCTGGACTGGGTGAAACCGTACATCTCCGACGTGAAACGGTTCCCCATCATCGTCGACCCACGGCTCGAGGGCCACTACAACCTCAAGTCCATGACGAAGCTGGCCGGCGTGGCAAACCGCTGCCTCCTGCGGCTACCAAAGACGCGCCCGAAGATGAGCGAGGTGTACGAGATGGTCCAGAAGATCGTCGAAAGCGTCGAGATCGGCCCACCGGAGCCTCCCCTGCACTACCATGGCTCTGTCTCTGGACCGGGCGCAAAGCGGACCAAGAAAGGGTCACTGAAGAGGAGGCTCCAGGAGTTCAAGTTTGGTTGCCGCCAGATCGTGTGGCGGGGCTGGAAACCTGAGATCATAAAGACCTGCTGAAATGGATGCCACCCTCCTGCCTGTGACTGCAAGTATAGCTGTTCATAGAGATATATGGTTCGTAACAGGTGCGCGGTTTGCGTTGCAGCGTGCAACTTTTTTGGTCCTGTAGATTTATGTTTGAGCCGTCTTGTTTCGTGTGTTACTCTTGTCTGAGCTGCAAGGTTGTGAATCAGTAGGTCGTTTGTGCTTTTGGTCCAGTTTCAGCTCTTCCATCTTGTGAACTCTTTTTGCTAGCAGAGTAGAGAGTACTAATCTTGTTTGTGCAAAACCCAAAACATGTCATTTTTTCATGTGGAAAGGGTTGTATGCAGGGAATGATTCAGATTCAGGCAAGATGTGACCTGAACCTAGTGGATTTCTGCCCACCAATCGGAGGATGCGCCTTATCGCGAGCTCGATGCGGAATGATCTGAATATCTGATGCTGGGTGGTACAGGTACATTCCTGCCGGCCATCCTTTTTGCTCAGATAAGACCCAGACCCAGATGCTCACATCAGAAAGAGACCCCTTTGTACAACTGGGAGAATTTCTTTGGTGCTAGCACATACATAGGGGAGGCTACAAGTCAGCTTGACTTTTCGATCCGACGGGCCCCGTCGACCCTTCTGTCTACCAGAGAGAATGATCAAATCTCCACCGCAAGTAATCCAGCAAAGGTCTGCCGGTGGCGAATTTTCGCCGGAGAAGAAAAGAGTTGCTGGTGCCGGTCTCATTCTGCTGTTCCCCTGTAGCTGTAGATTGTACTGCACCGTTGGCTGGAGGCAGAGAAATTCTGTTACTTTCTGCACAGTGAACACTTTCCATTCCATCATCAAACTCCTTCCTCCCCAACTTGCTTTTCTCCGGCGATAGGGTGCATATGGGTGGAGCAGAATTGGGGGCAGATCTTCCTGTGGTGGGCAGCAACTGTGGGGCTCCTTTCGGCTTCCGACGAATCGGACCGGTCGGTCGTCCGATTCGCCTGTCGACGAAGAATCGATGGAAACCTGCCTTTCTTCTCCCTCCTTGGTGTGAGGTGATGTCCCTCTCGTCTCCCCTGACATCTCATATGCCTGCCCTGTCAAGGCCATCACCATTCCTGGTGCCCATCATCTTCAGAGATTAGCACATGGTTTGTGTGACGGTGGTGCATCATCTTCAGAAAACCAGGTGCAGAGTATGTGTGACATGTGGAGCAGATGGTGATCTGCCCGACCTGCCACATGGTTTGCCATTTGCAGCCACTGCTTTGTGCCAGTCGCCGCCGATGGCGAGGGCTACCTGCCGTGAAATCCGGCAGCATTCATGCAGTTCCTTTCCTCAGTAGTTCATGGCTTTTTCTTCCTTCGCAGAAAGTTTCATAGTTAAAAACCGCCCTGAGGTCACCAAATTTGTTAGGTTCTGAAGAAAGTGAAAAAATTCGGTTCTCGGTCCAATCGCCGCCGCCCCGTCCCGCAACGCCGGCCGTTCCTCCTCCTCGCCGCCGTCATCGGCTTTGGATGTTTCTTCATGTTATTATTACTGCATATACTTTTTATTTTCCTCATTTTTTTTTCATTCTGAACCGAAAACATGTCACATTGACATGAACAATGAGGCCCCTCTCGCCGAGCATTAGGAACGGGACGGGTGATGCCGGCCGTGTCGGATCCAAGTCACCCTGACTAAGATCGGTCGCTGTGTGACCCTACGTTCATTAATCAATTCGCTTCATTATGAATTTTCTTATCTGTTTTCTTTTCGTGGCCTAACAATCGGTCTCCATCGTGGGACAATACAAGATCCGGCTATGCGGTTCGAACTGAATTTATTATTTTTTGGAAGAGCAGAAACACTTGCTTGCTCGTGCATGTGTGTGGCCAGCAATAAGAAAATAAAAAACCATGTGACTCTTGTGCCACGTATGAAATGATCGTGCAGGTCTCGCTTTCAGATCTTGCAACCAGAGCGGCGCACGCAAAAATTATTGAATGTTGCTTCGGTATCCGTCTCCCATGACCGGTGACGAACGACGGAAAGAGATGCCTAAATGGTGAACGGAAAATGAAGTATATGAATAGCTGAGGATGACGGCGGAAGCATTCGTAGAGAAGAAACAAAAAGGCCTTCCCATCCCCGAGAAGCCGTTTACTAGTATGTATAGACAGATAAGAGCATCCGCATCGCTAGGTGTTAAGCAGAAGCTACACGTGTGATGTTCTAATCGAAACCGAAGCCGAAAGGCGATTGGGGTATACGAAAGAGGATAGAAGCTTATATGTCACAATTCTCGCTTCGTCTAACTTGTACACATTATTTTTAGATAAGAGGCGCTTGCCCGGCCTCAAACTGAGGCCCTTACAGTACATACGTTCAAGGTCTAGGACTACGAAAAGAAAAGGGATACATGCCAGAGGCAAAACGAGCGACGCAGCGCCGGAACAGAACCAACGGACTGACTACTGAAGCTATCGAGGTAGCAGAGGGCGGCTCCCAGCCGGTGGTCTCCCTATGTAGATCGACGTAACTCAGTGCATCTTGCCCGAATCCTTGTTACGAGCTCCTCCACGTCTCCTCTGTCCTGAGTTCTTGTTAGGAGCTTCCACAACTGCAAGAAGGACACAATTTTATAGAGAAGGTCAGCCGGATGTCGAATTATTTGCCCCTCTATTAGCGCTTTGTTCCTAGTGGTCCACAATGCCCATGCGATTGCCCCGAAACCTAACCAAGCCATTCGCTTGTCTCTCCCTCTCGTTAAGGCAATCAATCGGTACAAGTCGAAGAAGCCGCTAGGGTTCCACCTGGATCCCGTTGCCTCTCGAACGGCGCTCCAGATAAATCGAGCCATAATGCATCTAAAAAGAATATGATCGCGGTCCTCGTTGTCGCCGCACCATATGCACTTGCCATCACCCGGGCCGTGTTGTTTCTGCACCTGATCCCCACTCGTAATTCTGTTGCGGGCCACTTGCCACAGGAAGATTTTAATTTTAGCCGGAAGCCGAGCCTTCCATATACCCGATAAGTCGCACAGGGTTGCGGATTTAAAAGTCTCCTTGTATAACGAGCCCGTGGAGAATTGTTAGGACGGCTCCAGGCGCCAACTGGCCTCATCCTGCTCATTGCTCAGCCGGATCCCTTGCAGCTTACTCCACAGCTCTTCCCATTGGACTACCTCGACCTCACCGAGAGGTCTACGAAACTTAGGTACCCACCTATCTTGTTGCCATACCTCTGACACCCACTCGTTTTGATTTTCGGCGATGGCAAATAGATCAGGAAAACCCTCCTGAAGTCTCCTACCCTCGCACCAAATATCCGACCAGAAGCGTGTGGCCTTCCCGTTATGCACCTCAAATTTAGTCCCTAGCCGAAGGAGAGGTTGAACCTTTTTTATTGCCCTCGCAAATTGAGATAGTTTTACATTCCTTCTGAAGTTTATGCCTCCCTGGTCTAGGTATTTTCTCCTGAAGATCTGTAGCCACAGGCCCCCTTGCCCTGTTAAGATCTTCCATGCCCATTTAGTCATAAGGCACCAGTTCATAACCTTGGTATTTATGACCCCCAAGCCTCCCGCTTCCTTAGGTTCGCATACCTTGTCCCAACTGACCATGTGATATTTCTGTTTGCCGTTCTCTTTCGCCCAGAAGAAACGGGATCGCACCTTGTCCAGCTTTGCGTGGGTACCGTCATGCAACAAATAAAAACCCATGACGAACACTGGGATATTCATGAGACAGTCATTAACGAGAACTAGTCTTCCGCCAGATGCGAGCAGTTTTCCTTGCCATGGCTCCACCCTAGCCGCAGTCGTGTCCACTACCGGCTGAAAATCTCCCATGGATAGCGCTCTCGAGGATATAGGCATTCCCAAGTACTTCATTGGGATGGACCCCAGTTCACAATTCATCATGTGTACCGCTCTCAGTTGCGATTCTAGATCACCACCCGTGACAAAGGCCTCACTTTTATCAAAGTTTATCTTGAGGCCCGACATTTCCTCGAAGCACATTAAAATGAATTTTAGGTTCGTTATCTCCCACTCTGAGTTCTTTATAAAGATGAGGGTGTCGTCAGCATATTGCAGATGTGACAAACCGCCCGGAATAATACCGTCGGCTACTCCCGATATATGACCCGCCTCCTTAGCATGGTCTAAGATAGCGGCCAGGGCATCTACCATGATGTTAAATAGTAGCGGTGAAATTGGATCCACTTGTCGCACCCCCTTTGATTTCTAAAGTATGGACCCACTTCACCATTAATATTCACTGCCGTTTGACCACCCCTCACCAGCTGTCGCATCCAGCTTACCCATAAAGGGTCGAAGCCTTTTGCCTTAAGCACCTCCTCAAGAAATTCCCAACGCACGCGGTCATATGCCTTCTCAAAGTCGATTTTGAGGATGAACACTGATGTTTGCTTGAACTACGTCGGTATTTCCCCAAAGAGGAAGGGATGATGCAGCACAGCAATGGTAGGTATTTCCCTCAGTGATGAGAACAAGATTATCGAACCAGTAGGAGAACCAAGCAACACTACGTAAACATCACCTGTACACAAAGAACAAATACTTGCAACCCGACGTGTTAAAGGGGTTGTTAATCCCTTTCGGGTAACGGCGCCAGAAATTGGCAAGTTGACGGGAGATAAATTATAGTAGATTGGATAAATAGATCGCGAATAAAATAAAGTGCAGCAAAATATTTTTGGGTTTTTAGAAATATAGATCTGAAAATAAAAGTGGCAAATAAATAAAAAGGCAAATAGCAAAATAGATCTGAAAATATATGATGAGAAAATAGACCCGGGGGCCGTAGATTTCACTAGTGGCTTCTCTCGAGAAAAATAGCATACGTGTGTAAACAAATTATTGTTGGGCAATTGATAGAAGTTCAAATAATTATGACGATATCCAGACAATGATCATTATATAGGCATCACGTTCAAGATTAGTAGACCGACACATCGACCGCTATCCAGCATGCATCTAGTGTCTTAAGTTCATGGAGAAACGGAGTAATGCAATAAGAACGATGACATGATGTAGACAAGATCTATTTATGTAGAAATAGACCCCATCTTGTTATGCTTAATAGCAACGATACATACGTGTCGGTTTTCCTTCTGTCACTGGGATCAAGCACCGTAAGATCGAACCCATCACAAAGCACTTCTTTCCATGGCAAGAAAAATCGATCTAATTGGCCTAACTAAACCAAAGATTCGAAGAAGAAATACGAGGCTATAAGTAATCAAGCATATAAGAGATCAAAAGACTCAAATAACTTTCATGGATAAAAACATAGATCTGAACATAAACTCAAAGTTCATCGGATCCCAACAAACACACCGCAAAAAGAATTACATCAAATAGATCTCCAAGAGACCATTGTATTGAGAATCAAAAGAGAGAGAGGAAGCCATCTAGCTACTACCTACGGACCCGTAGGTCTAGCTACAATGAACTACTCACGCATCATCGGAGAGGCACCAATAAGGATGATGAACCCCTCCGTGATGGTGTCTAGATTGGATCTGTGGTTTCTGGAACTTGCGGCGGCTGGAATTGATTTTCGTCGACACCCCTAGGGTTTCTGCAATATTGGAGTATTTATAGAGCAAAGAGGCGGTGCGGGAGGCGGTCGAGGTGGGCACAACCCACCTGAGCGCGCCGGGGCCCCCAGGCGCACCCTGGTGGGTTGTGCTCCCCTCGGAGCCCCCCTCAGGTACTTTTTTGGTCCAACTTGTGTCTTCTGGTCCAGAAAAAATCACCAAAAAGTTTCGTTGCGTTTGGACTCCGTTTGGTATTGATTTTCTGCGAAGTAAAAAACAAGCAAAAAACAGCAACTGGCACTGGGCACTATGTCAATAGGTTAGTCCCAAAAAATGATATAAAGTTGCTATAAAATGATTGTAAAACATCCAAGAATGATAATATAATAGCATGAAACAATAAAAAATTATAGATATGTTGGAGACGTATCAGCATGCACAAGCTTAATTCCTGCTCGTCCTCGAGTAGGTAAATGATAAAAACAGAATTTTTGATGTGGAATGTTGCCTAACATGTTCATCACATATTCTTTTCTTTGTAGCATGGACATTTGGACTTTTATATGATTCAAAGCAATAGTCTAGTTTTGACATGAAGATTTGAATACTCAAGCATATCAACAAGCAACCATGTCTTTCAAAATATTAACACTAAAGCAAGTTATCCCTAGCCCATTATGCTCAATCATTGATCCATTCATGAAACACACTCGCATATTAGCTACACTCAATGCTCAAGTACGATCATAGTGCCCCTTAGTTGGTGCTTTATAAGAGAAGATGGAGACTCAAAATAAAATAAAATTTGCATAAAGTAAAAGAAATGCCCTTCGCAGAGGGAAGTAGAGATTTGTAGAGGTGCCAGAGCTCAAAGCGAAAAAAGTAGAGATAAAACATTTTGGGTGGCATGCTTTTCCTGTCAACGAAAACGATCGAGTAGTTCCCAATACTTTCCATGCTATATATATCATAGGCGGTTCCCAAACAGAAAATAAAGTTTATTCCTTTTTCCACCATACTTTCATATTCCACGGCTAACCGAATCCACGGATGCCGTCCATACCAACACTTTCCAAGGAATTTATTATTTGACAACATAAAGTAAATTCATTTTTTATTTCGGGACCGGGCATCCCTAATACCTTTGCCGTACTCTCGTGCAATGACAAGTGAATAAACACTCATCTTGAGAATAACACATCTAGCATGGAAAAATATCAGCCACCCCCTATCGTTTCATGAGCGGTACGAGCACACAAAAAAGAAATTTATTTTGAAATTAGAGATGGCACATACAAATTTGCTTAGAACGGCACGGAAATACCGCATATAGGTAGGTATAGTGGACTCATATGGCAAAACTGGTTTAAGGATTTTGGATGCACAAGTAGTGATCATACTTAGTGCAAATGAAGGCTAGCAAAAGATTGAGCAGCATCCAACCAAGAAACGAAAAATCTCATAAGCGAGCATTAAGCATAACTAACACCGAATAATGCACCACAAGTGGGATGTAATTTCATTGCATGACTATTGACTTTCGTGCTTGCATAGGGAATCACAAACCTTAACACCAATATTCTTACTAAAGCATAATTACTCATTAACATGACTCACATATTATATCAACATATCGCAAAACTATTACAAGGAATCAAGTTTATTTTGTCCAATGATCTTCATGAAAGTTTTTATTATATTCTTTTTGAATATCTATCACTTTGGGACTAATTTCATTTGTTGCTTTTGATAGCTCAAACAAATCTAAGTGAAGAACATGAGCATAAAATTTTCTTCTCTCAAAATAATTTAAGTGAAGCAAGAGAGAATTTCTAAAAAAAAAATTTACTAACTCTCAAATAAATCTAAGTGAAGCATGAGAGCATTTCTTCAAAAATATTAAAGCACACCGTGCTCAAAAAGATATAAGTGGAGCACTAGAGCAATTCTATAGCTCATAAAGATTTAAGTGAAGCATAGAGAGCAATTCTAACAAGTCATAGCATAATTTTGGCTCTCTCAAATAGGTGTGTCCAGCAAGGATTCATGACTAAAAATAAAAATCAAAACAAGCAAAGACTCATATCATACAAGACGCTCCAAGCAAAACTCATGATATGTGACGAATAAAAATATAGCTCCAAGTAAAATACTGATGGTCGTTAGAAGAAAGAGGGGATGCCACTCGGGCATCCCCAAGCTTAGTTGCTTGCTTCTCTTTGGGTAATGGCTTGGGGTGCCATGGGGCATCCCCAAGCTTAGGCTCTTCTTACTCCTTATTCCTTCATCCATCGTAATCTCACCCAAAACTTGAAAACTTCAATCACACAAAACTCAACAAAACCTTCGTGAGATCCGTTAGTATAAGAAAACCAATCTTTACTTTAAGTACTGTAGAAAACCCATTCAATTTTTTGTTCTTGCATTATATCTACTGTATTATAACTTTACCATGTCTCATACCCCCCGATACAAACCATAGATTTATCAAAACAAGCACACAATGCAAAGAAAACAGAATCTGTCAAAAACAGAATAGTCTGTAAAGATGCAAATTGTTATCATACTTATGTAAGTCTAAAAATTCTGAAAAATTAGGACAACAGAGGCAATTTGTATATAAATCTTGTGTAAAAAATTCAGAGTTTTTCGTCACTTCTGTCAATTTTCACAATTGTTTTACTGGACGCAAAAGTTTCTGTTTTTCAACAAGATCAAATCAACTATCACCAAAGCTATCCTAAAGGCTTTACTTGGCACAAACACTAATTAAAACACAAAAAACACAATCATAACATTAGCATAATTGTGCAAACACTCAAGAACAGAAATAAAAAGACAAAAATAAATTTTATTCATGGGGTTGCCTCCCAACAAGCGCTATCGTTTTATGCTCTTAGCTAGGCATAATGCGAAGGTCTAAGTGTTGTCATCTTTGTTTCCACTTCCCTTGGAAGTGTTTTTGTCATGTGGTTTTGCAAAGACAACATAAAACACCTCATCCATAGAGACTTTAGCACTATCAAGTTGCTTATCATCGTATCCCCTTTGATTTCCGGCAACAATCCAAGAATAGTGTTGATTGAAATCATTGAAAACTTGTTGGATTATGTCTAAAACAGGGACTTCCTTTTTAAGATTCTCATAAATTTTTTGATTATTTCCAAGCAAGTGTCTTAGCATATAATCACTATTATAAAGGATCTCATCTATTACCGGTTTTTCACGGTTCATACCATAAAAATCAAAGATCTCCCTAGCTTCCCGTATTATATAGTCAAATTCATTCATAAGAACAAGGGTAGCCAACTTTTTAGCTTTGAGATTCTTTATAACAGGTAACTCATAAAATAATCTTTGCAAGGTAGGATGAGTACGGATGAACTTATTCTCAAGTTTCAGAACTAGTGCTGAAATAGCTTCTGCATACGATTTTGTTCTTTTAAGTATAGGAGCATCATCAAGAGTTAAATTTCTGACACAATTGAAAAATTCTTGGATATGTTCTTTCCCCATAATATTTCCTTGCCCCAAAACAAAAGTTTTAGCATCCAGATTGCCGGATCATCCAATTTTAGGAGTTAGGCCATGCTACTTCTTGAGCTTGCGTTGGTTTTTCCCTTGAAGAGGAAAGGGTGATGCAGCAAAGTAGAGATAAGTATTTCCCTTAGTTTGAGAACCAAGGTATCAATCCAGTAGGAGACAACGCACAAATCACCAAATACCTGCACAAACAATCAAATAACTTGCACCCAATGCGATAAAGGGGTTGTCAATCACTTCATGGTTACTTGCAAAAGTGAGATCTGATAGATATAGATGAAACTAAATAAAAGATAAAGTAAATATTTTTTGGTATTTTTGGTTTATAGATCGGAAAGTAAAAGATTGCAAAATAATAGATCGGAAACTTATATAGGAGATTGGAAACTTATATGATGGAAAATAGACCCGGGGGCCATAGGTTTCGCTAGAGGCTTATCTCAAGATAGCAAATAATACGGTGGATGAACAAATTACTGCCGAGCAATTGATAGAAAAGCGCAAAGTTATGACGATATCTAAGGCAATGATCATGAATATAGGCATCACGTCCGTGTCAAGTAGACTGAAACGATTCTGCATCTACTACTATTACTCCACACATCGACCGATTCCTGCCTGCATCTAGAGTATTAAGTTCATGAAGAACAGAGTAACGCATTAAGTAAGATGACATGATGTAGAGGAATAAACTCAAGCAATATGATGTAAACCCGATCTTTTTATCCTTGATGGCAACAATACAATACGTGCCTTGCTGCCCCTACTATCACTGGGAAAGGACACCGCAAGATTGAACCCAAAGCTAAGCACTTCTCCCATTGCAAGAAAAACCAATCTAGTTGGCCAAACCAAACCGATAGTTCGAAGAGAATTACAAAGATATCAAATCATGCGTAAAAGAATTCAGAGAAGATTCAAATAATATTCATAGATAATCTGATCATAAATCCACAATTCATCGGATCTCGGCAAACACACCGCAAAAAAGTATTACATCGAATAGATCTCCAAGAACATCAAGGAGAACATGGTATTGAGAATCAAAGAGAGAGAAGAAGTCATCTAGCTACTAGCTATGGACCCGTAGGTCTGAGGTAAACTACTCACGCTTCATCGGAAGGGCAATAGGGTTGATGTAGAAGCCCTCCGTGATCGAATCCCCCTCCGGTAGGGTGCCGGAAAAGGTCCCTAGATGGGATCTCACGGGTACAGAAGGTTGCGGCGGTGGAAAAGTGTTTTCGTGGATGCCTCTGGTGGTTTGGGAACATATGTGAATATATAGGCGAAAGAATTAGGTCAGGAGGGTCACGGGGGGGGCCATAAGGCAGGGGGCGCGCTCTCCACCCTTGTGGCCATCTCGTGGCTCCTCCGACTTCATCTCCAAGTCTCCTGGGTGTCTTCTGGTCCAAGAAAAATCATCGCGAAGATTTTATTCTGTTTGGTGTTCCTTTTCCACAAAGCTAAAAAACTAGGAAAAAACAGAAACTGGCACTGGGCTCTAGGTTAATAGGTTAGTCCCAAAAATAATATAAAATAGCATATTTATGCATTTAAAACATCCAAAACAGATAATATAATAGCATGGAACAATAAAAAATTATAGATACGTTGGAGACGTATCAGGCCATCATCTGTTTCTGCCATGCCAAAGTCACTCATGGTGACAAGTTCAAGCAAATAGGTGATCTGACGAGAAAACGGCAAACGAAAAAGAGGGCGAATAAAACGACAATTTTTTGTGAAGTGGGGGAGAGTAAAACGAGAGGCAAATAATGTAAATTGCAAGGAGATGAGATTTGTGATTAGGAACCTGGTAGATGTTGATGATGACTCCCCGGCAACGGCGCCAGAAATTCCTTTTGATGTTTGCTTGAACTACGTCGGTATTTCCCCAAAGAGGAAGGGATGATGCGGCACAGCAACGGTAGGTATTTCCCTCAGTGATGAGACCAAGGTTATCGAACCAGTAGGAGAACCAAGCAACACTACGTAAACAACATCTGCACACAAAGAACAAATACTTGCAACCCGACGTGTTAAAGGGGTTGCCAATCCCTTTCGGGTAATGGCGGCAGAAATTGGCAAGTTGACGGGAGATAAATTGTAGTAGATTGGATAAATAGATCGCGAATAAAATAAAGTGCAGCAAAATATTTTTGGGTTTTTAGAAATATAGATCCGAAAATAAAAATGGCAAATAAATAAAAAGGCAAATAGCAAAATAGATCTGAAAATATATGATGAGAAAATAGACCCGGGGGCCGTAGATTTCACTAGTGGATTCTCTCGAGAAAAATAGCATACGGTGGGTAAACAAATTACTGTTGGGCAATTGATAGAACTTCAAATAATTATGATGATATCCATGCAATGATCATTATATAGGCATCACGTCCAAGATTAGTAGACCGGCTCCTGCCTGCATCTACTACTATTACTCCACACATCGACCGCTATCCAGCATGCATCTAGTGTATTAAGTTCATGGAGAAACGGAGTAATGCAATAAGAACGATGACATGATGTAGACAAGATCTATTTATGTAGAAATAGACCCCATCTTGTTATCCTTAATAGCAACGATACATACGTGTCGGTTCCTCTTCTGTCACTGGGATCAAGCACCGTAAGATCGAACCCATCACAAAGCACCTCTTCCCATGGCAAGAAAAATCGATCTAATTGGCCTAACTAAACCAAAGATTCGAAGAAGAAATACGAGGCTATAAGTAATCAAGCATATAAGAGATCAAAAGACTCAAATAATTTTCATGGATAAAAACATAGTCTGATCATAAACTCAAAGTTCATCGGATCCCAACAAACACACCGCAAAAAGAATTACATCAAATAGATCTCCAAGAGACCATTGTATTGAGAATCAAAAGAGAGAGAGGAAGCCATCTAGCTACTACCTACGGACCCGTAGGTCTACAATGAACTATTCATGCATCATCGGAGAGGCACCAATGAGGATGATGAGCCCCTCCGTGATGGTGTCTAGATTGGATCTGTGGTTTCTGGAACTTGCGGCGGCTGGAATTGATTTCGTCGACTCCCCTAGGGTTTCTGGAATATTGGGGTATTTATAGAGCAAAGAGGCGGTGCGGGAGGCGGCCGAGGTGGGCACAACCCACCTGGGCACGCCTGGGCCCCCAGGCGCGCCCTGGTGGGTTGTGCTCCCCTCGGAGCCCCCCTCAGGTACTTTCTTGGCCCAACTTGTGGCTTCTGGTGCAGAAAAAATCACCAAAAAGTTTCGCTGCGTTTGGTATTGATTTCCTGCGGAGTAAAAAAACAAGCAAAAAACAGCAACTAGCACTGGGCACTATGTCAATAGGTTAGTCCCAAAAAATGATATAAAGTTACTATAAAATGATTGTAAAACATCCAAGAATGATAATATAATAGCATGGAACAATAAAAAATTATAGATACGTTGGAGATGTATCAAACACCTCTTCTTTGGATTCCTCAATCTCATGCAACACCTCATGTAGGACCGCCACCCCGTCTAAGATACTCCGTCCGCGAATAAAGGCAGTTTGGTTCTCATCAATTATTTTATTAGCCACCGGGGACAGTCGAGTTGCCATACCCTTGGCTATCAAGCAAAAGCTCACGTTGATGAGCGTTATTGCACGGTATTGCCTAATGTTGTCCGCACCCTGGACCTTTGGCAATAGTGTCAGCACCCCATAGTTGAGCCGTTTAATGTCGATTTTCCCTAATGTGAATTCATGAACTAGATCGCAGAACTGCGGCCCCACTATATTCCAGAATTTTTTATAAAATGTCACCAGGAACCCATCTGGTCCCAGTGCCATGTTGACCCGCATATCCCGCAGATTATTAGTTACCTCCTGATATGAGAAGGAATGCGTGAGCTCTTGATTGTCCGCGTCCGAGACCCTCTTATCTTGGCCCCACATATTTGGCCCCAATCCAACCGCCCAGCCCCCCCCCCCCCGCAGTGGATCCTAATAACTGTCTATAAAAGCCATCAATGTGTGTCCGTAACTCCCCCTCCTCGGAGAAGATCCGGTCCCCGTCTAGCAAGACTCTGATAGTGCATCGTCGTCTGCGACCATTCGCAACCGCGTGAAAAAATTCCGTACTCGCATCCCCTTTGAGCACCCATTTTTGTTGCCCTCTCTACTTCCAGTATATTTCTTCGCATGTCAGGATAAACACCATTTCCGCCTCCACCTCATATCGCCTTGCCCATCCTTCTGAAGATAAGGCGTTGTTATCAGCCTGATAATCTAGGATTTTTGTCTCTTCAAAAAGATGTGTTTTACGATCTCGTAGCTGACTCCCCACGTTTGCCCCCCAACCTCTAAGGTGGTGCCTCAAACGACGAATGCAGTGTTGCCATTCATCTAGGAGGTCACATAGCGGTTCGTATCGGTGAGGTCTATGAGCCTTTGCCTCCTCCCATATGTGGGTCACCCTCTCAATAAACCCTAGATGAAGGAACCATTGTTTCTCGAAGTAGAATCGCTTCGGGATACGCCGTACCCCCTCCCCGGAAAGTAAGGTAAGGAGGCAATGATCGGACCCCAATCTCGTTTCGGCTACAAGTGAGCAAGCGAGAAATTTCGCCTCCCAATCTGTAGACACAAAAACTCTGTCCAGCATACTACGAATTGGATTTTCCTGGTTATTAGACCAAGTGAAGCGAGCCCCTACCCTCTGTAGCTCAATAAGTGCCAAGTCCGCCACCCACTCATTAAACATATCTACAAGATTTTGGTCGTTAATTACTTGGTTGCTTTTATCCTCCCTAGACCTGATTAGATTGAAATCGCCCGCAATGACCATTGGGTTCCGGGAGTGGCTCACTTTGGCATATATCTCGCTCAAGAATTCCTGAGACTTGGAATGGTCCGCTGGCCCGTACACCACTAGTAGTTCCCACTTGAAGTTGTTGTTGCGTTGAATCATCTCCACCCCTATGAAAAAAATCCCCTCGAGAGTACGAGATCACTTCAAAAGTCTCTGCGTTAATCCCTAGGAGGATACCTCCGGACCGGCCCGATGCCGGCACCCATTCCCACTGGAACCCCACAGACCCGCCTAGAGATTCCAGTTCCACTTGAGAGAAGGACGCACGGATCGTTTCCTGCAAGCCCACAAAATCAATGTGTTGATCTCTAATGTACTTGATCAGTTGCCTCCTCCGGTCCATTTGTCCGAATCCTCTAATGTTCCATATCAATCCTCTCATTGTGTCACCAAGGGGGATCGGGGCCCCGCCCCTTCATTCGCCCCATCCTCCCTGCCGGTGTTGTTCCTGCCACAGCCGCGACCCCGTCCGCTGCCCCGGCCCCTCCCTCTCCCACGACCCGAACCCGCGCGACTGGCTGACGCTGTCGTCTCCCTGGCAGAGCCAGCCTCCTCACGGGCACGGGATTGGATAGCACCGTTCTCGCGATATCCCGGCGAGCGATCGCCTCGGCAATGGCTGCCTGAGCATCCTCCTGTGCTCTAAAGCCCTCCAACACTTCGAGGGGGGATCGCTCCTCCGACCCCAGGATCACGTTACTATCCTTAGCAACTCTCAACAAGTGGGCATTTGAAGCTAGCGCAAGAACCTTGAAAGAAGACATGGAATGGGTGATAGGTTTGGAAGTTATACCTTGCAGTCCCTTGCTTGCCTTGAGCTTCATGGCTTTCTCCATCATATGTGACGCTTTGGACGCGACCACCCTTGAGCTGGTCCTTGATGCCCGAACCGGAGAAGCATTTCCTCTCGCCAGGCATTGTGGACTCGCCAGCCTGGTGTCCCCTCTTGCCTGGATAGCCTCGAGAGTGGCAGCACACTCCTCTGCCGGCATCTGGTTGTCCAGGAACTCCCCCCCCCTCGAAACGCGATGCCAACTGCACAGGCTCAATCTCTGCAACCTTTTCCTTGGCACCCACCACCGGCAGGACCGCAATTGATGCCGCCGATCGCACGTGGGGCGACGAGCAGGGCGTAGACGAGCGGGGTGTTGAGGATGCGCTTGGAATTGGAGAAGTCGCCGTAATGCCAGACATGACCGTGCGAGCTGCACGTCCCTGACCGGTCGTCGCTTCCGGCGAGCTGCACGAGGATGGAGACGATATGGACTTGCCCCCACTCAGACCCAAGTCAGCAGCATCCATATTCGAGCCGTATTGGTCGACCTCAATTGGCAGAGAAGAAACCTCCCGACGCATCATGCGCGGAGTATCCACCGGCGGTAGCAGAGTGCGGCCCTCCGTCCCCTTCAGCGCACTGACCACCTCCCCTCCTACTCCCGACCCTGCGGCCTGCTTGCCGGCACCCCCAGCCACGCCCTTCGCGGCAGATGCCCCACCACGGGCTGAATCCTTGGCTTTGGATCCCGCGGCATCCCACTTGCCTGTGGTCAAGCTGCGAGTTGACTCATCATCGCCCTCCGGGTCGTCATCAGTAGGTGGCCGGGGGGGAGGGGGTGGAGGGGAAGGAGGAGGCGGAGCTAACGGTCCCCCCGCTCCAGACGCATCATGAAGCCGCTCATCTCTCGGAAGATCTCAAACATGCCACTGATTTTTGTTGGATCCCTGCACCAGATTTTAGCTCGGACCGGGGCCCCGCGGATTCCTCCCATATCAGGTCTAACAATTGTGAGTTCATCTACCAGCACTGCTTTTCCCACCACCCGCAGAAACTCCTTAATGAGGGGAGCTTGACGAAGTTTGTCCGGGATCCCTGTGATCCAAACCCAACATTCCTGGAGCCAAGACACAACATGCGGCTCAGAGAAAGGCTCTCCCACCTCCGCCTTATGCTCACTGATAGGAAGCGTAATGGTGCCGCTCTTCTTGGCCATCCTTAGAGCCGCCTTGGACGGATATACCACCGAGAAGCAATTCCTTCGAATTTGACGCACTTGCCAGTCCCACTCCGAATCCCACATGTCGCTCAGGTCAAGCTTAACTGATTCCTCCGTGGCATCCCCAACGGTGACCACCAGCGAGGCGGCATTGGCCGGAAGATTGACCTCCGCGTCGGCTCCCCCCTCAAGCATGTAAAAGCCCTGATCTTTCACCCCAAACCCATATATCACGAGCTCCGGCTTCGATTGCCGGGATGGGCAGTTGCTTGAAGTGTATCCCTCAACCTTACACACGAAACAGAGTGGCGGAAACTCGCAACCCACTTGGTAGTGACCCACTCTGCCGCATTTGAAACACATGACGTCCGCCAGATTCGGCCCGGATCAGCCACGATCACCGGCCGGAGCCTTCCGGGCCTGCCGGGATGAAGAATCCCCCTCACGAATCCTCCACTCCCCATCCCCCCTCCACTCGCTCCGGTCTGCGCCGCCCGCCATCGGCCCGCCCGAGGTACGGCCCGGGAGACGCTGCACCCCAGCCGCAGGCGGAGGCCCCGGAGGCGGCGGAGGGAGATGGGGCGGCGACTCGCGGCCCCTGGAAGATGAGCGCCGTGGAGATCTGGAGTCCCGACGCGCACCGCCGCCCGGCCCGTCCCTCGGCTGCGACTCCCTGCGAGCCGAGAGCTGGGCGCGGAGGTCACGCTCGCAGATCTGCGCTTCC
Organism: Thinopyrum elongatum; assembly: GCA_011799875.1. Lineage (NCBI taxonomy): Eukaryota > Viridiplantae > Streptophyta > Magnoliopsida > Poales > Poaceae > Thinopyrum > Thinopyrum elongatum. The sequence continues at coordinate 550,926,172 of CM022302.1, read as the reverse complement.
TCGTCTGTCCCTTCCATCTCCCACGGCCTCTTGCTACGACCGTGGACCTGCAGCCGCCGCTCCTTCTCCATCCTGATCGCCTCCACCACCAGCTCCGGTGCCGCCGCCGCTGGAAGGAATCTTGCTCCCCTCCCCCACCTTCTAATGTCGCGTGGTGCGGCTGGAAACCCTAACCGGAATGTCGAATCCCCACGGGCCACCCACCACCACTTCTTATATGCCACCCGAGGCGCCGCGCCGCGCCCCCCTGGGCCACCCCCTGCTGGGCCGCTAGGGCCCTGGCCAGGAGTAGGCCCAATTGGAGCCGCCGGCCTGGTTACCAGCTCAGCGAAGCTGAAGCCAAAAGAAGGGCCCAAAGAGCGGCCCATCTCCGGCCCGCCCACCACACTCCCAGACTGGTCCATGCATACCGTTGACTCACCCCCGACCCGAAGGGGAGGGAAATCCCCCTCCGAGAACTCCGGCGGCCCCCGAGCCGGCGCCGCCCCGGATGCGCGGCGCACCTCCTGGACTCCCAGATGGCCCGGGCCATTCTCTCCACTCCGGCCTCCGGACCCCGGCGCACCCAAGCATCTCACCCCCGCTCCCGCCGAGCCCGACCCCGGCGACCAGGGGGGCCACTTGGCCGTTCCTCCCGCCTTCGCCATTGCCCGTAGCCAGCTCGCGCTGCACGACTTGCGCCGCCGCACCAGGATCCACCCACCTCCGTCCGACCGGGTCCGAGACGCACCCTCCTCCTCCTGGGATCTCCCGCGGGCCGCCACCGAGGAGCTCCCCACCCCGTACAAGGCGACGAGCACGGGGGCGTCCCCCGCCCCACCCCCCGCCGGCGGCGAGAGCCTAGGGGACGAGATCACAGCACCCCCCGCGCCAGATCCCACCCGCCCTGCCTCCAGATCCAGCCTCCGCCTCCCCTTCATCCTCCGACTCCTCGCCCAGCGCCCAGAACCGGCCACTGCCACCGCGACCAGCACCCGCCTGCCCGCGCGGGGATCGCTCTCCTCCCCTCTCCCCTCCGCCCGGCCCGGCCGCCGCCGGTGTCTCCCTTCCGGCGGTGGCAACCAGGGAGAGAGACAAGGAGAGCGCGTCGCGAGAGCGGCCCTTCCCAACGGTCATTTTCCCCCTTTCGTTCGCCGTTGCCATGAAGATGAAGGCCCCACGTCGCCGACGACCAGAGTAGTGGTTGTTTAGCCTAACCGGGAGACCTGTTTCCCGGCAAACCCATTATTTTTAGATAAGTTACCTAACACTGTCTTACGTCTCAGCTTCCATGTGCTTCCACGAATGAAATAGAAGTGAAAGAAAAAAAGAGTCATATGGAAGAGACCAAAGTGGCGTGTCCACTTCTTTTTCGAGGTTTTACCACCAGTCAGACAGCTTCTGGAAATACGGGTTACACTATTAGTGCTAAGCTTTTTCCCAAAAGACTTACATCTCGGAACACTGCTACAATTTATTTCTTAGCACTTTACCCATTGTTCAACACCTTGAGGTACGGATGCTCTTAGATACGACTACACGCACCAAGGATATGAGCCTATAAGCGCGGCCCCTCCATCCACCCATAACAGAGCTCATATTTTCAAAGAGCAATAAACAAAGAAAGCAAAAAAATTCAACCCGTAATCCATCAGTTCTATGCGAATTTGCCGGTTACTCTTTGGCTCCTTGAAAAGAGATATGACAAAATGAAGAATGAAAAAGGAAGTATAATACATAACTAAGGAAGACGACGGTGGGCCACAAGCAAGTATTCGTGGAGGAGAAAAACTTCCCGTCTTTGAGACGTCTAGGATGAGTGATAAGAGCGTCCACATCACTAGGTGTTAAGCGGAAGCTAAATGTGAGGAGGTCTACCTGGAGATGAAGCCGAAAACTTCATCGTAGCACATACTAATCATTATTAGATAAATTACCGAACAATGTCTTACGTGTCAACTACTATGTGCTTCCGAAGATGGAATAGAAGTAACATAAGAGTTATAAGGAAGAGAACAAATTGACGTGTCCACTTCTACCTTTCCAGAGGGTTCACCTCATGTTTCTGGCATGCGGGTTATAGATGCTTTGTGATCTACTTTGGGTCCAACGTTTTCTGCCATTAGTTCTTTGCACTATGTCGTTGTCAACGCCCTTTTTCCTTATTGCTTGATCCTCTATTTAGCGTTGAGAGATAGATGATCCTAGCTTCGACAACCAGCACCAAGGTTATAACCGCGGACCCTCTGTCCACCCATAACCGAGTTCATTATTATTTTCTTTACAGAGGAAGAGAGCCAAAAGCCAAGAGAGTAAAATAATTCAACTAGTATTCCATTGTTTTGCAAGCTCATGGTGCTGGTCACTCTCAATCTCCTTAAAAAGATTATCATCTTTTCACCCTAAAGTTTAAAAATCGACATTGATCTCCAGTGTACGTAAAAAAATCCAGAGAAAATTCAAGGTCGCTCATACATATATATACTCGGCAATAAGAGATAAAAAAAACACATTACTCTTGTGCCACCTATGAAATGATCCTGGAGGTTTCACTTTCGAATGTACAACTTCAGAGTGACGCAAAGAAAAATTTATTGACTCTTGCTTCGGTATCCGTCTCCCATAACGAGTGACAAACGATGGAAAGGGATGCCTAAATGATGAAGAAAATATAATACATAAAAGTAAGGAGGATGACGGTTTGCCACAAGCTAAGTATTTGTGGAGGAGAAAAGCTTCCTGCCTTCAAGAAGCCATCTTATATACTCAAGCGGGATAAAAGCATCCACATTACTAAGCGTTAAGCGAAAGCTAAAGGTGGATGGGTCTATCCGATCCTGAGCCGAAGCCGAAGCCGAAGCCGAAAGGCGTGTGAGGTATAGGAAAGAGGAAGGAAGCTTATGTGTTACTATTATCACTTCATCCTGACACGTACAATTTTATTTTTAGATAGAAGTGCCTAACAATGTCTTACGTCTCAACTTTTATGCCCATCCAAAGATGGAATACATGAAACAAAAGAGGGAAAGAGGGCAAATAGATGTGCCCACGTCGTCGGTGGGGTGTCCGTTTACCATATGTTTATGACCATGCGGGTTATAGATGCTCTAAGCCCTACCTCGACGCTTATACCTATATTATCATCGCATCTCGATGTATTCCCTACTTCGTCGGTGAATCAATTTTTTCAGAGCGCGCAAAGCCAGAAAAGTGAAATACCAAGGTATAACCCATTGTTTTATGAGTTTATTATGGCGCCGGTCACTCTCGGCCTCCTTAAAAAGATTATCATCTTTTCACCCTCTAAAGTTTGAAATTGGACGTCGACCTCAAGTTTTCCCAGGTAAAAATAAATAATAGACAGGAGAAAATCCAGGGGGGCCGCTTGGCTTTTAGCCACCGGCTGCGGCCAGCGGCGTACGTACGGGTCGGGAGAAAAGATGCCATTCCCGATGGCAGGCCAGGCCGGCCTGGCCGCATCCAGGGCGCGGGTACGATCCGCGGGGCCCGCCCGCCAGCGGGCTGGCTGACGGCCGTCAGATGCCGCGCAGAGCGCCGGTAGAGATTCCCCTCGGAATCCGCGCGCTGCTCAGATGGGCCTGTGACGTCAACGCCCGCTGGCTCCCCTGGCCCTGGCGGGCCCCGGCCCGCTGACGCGATTCCACTGGTCGACGCCTCGATGGGACTCTCCGTCCTCCTCTGCGATTCCCACCCTGTGGTTCTCTGGAATCTGTCTTCAGTCCCGTATGTACGACCGATAGGTGCGGTTCAATTCGAACGTTGTTTGGTGGTACCACTAGAGCCTAATGCGTACACGTGTTAAACTTGGTCGATGGCAAGCATTAATGTATCCGTTGGTACACAGGCATTCCTTTGACAAAGCAATGTGCCCAAGTTCATGTCAAACAAAAAGAAACGTGCAAATGTGCAAAAGTTGCCATGTTGGTGCTTTTTCCCCATCCTCTCGATACCAATCAAGAGACTCTCGCTTATGACAGGATTGAATAAGATATAATCCATGCATAGATGGTTGACGATTATGATCGCTTCTTAGATGGCCTAGGTGAAAATTGGCCATGCCTACAAATTTTAGCAGTTTATTTGGACACCTTGGGTCGGTGCTAGCATAGATGTGTGGCCTTATCGTTTTCGTGTGGGTGCGGCACTTTCCTTAGATCGGAGGGTCCGGTTTGGTTTTGAGGGCGCGGCGCTTGCCTTACATTTTCGCGTCTCCATGCGCTAATTTCTTGAGCATTTACAAATGCCTTATTCAAAAAGAATATCTAAACGGTTCTTTCAATAAAGGCAGTGGCGTACAAGTATTTGTATCTTGCATGTACAATCATTAATTAATGTTGTCATAAATATAACCGTACCCTTGAAGCAACTCGTTGTCCTTACAATGAAAATCGACCACACGAATCAAGAAATCAGAAGCATACATACATTCTTGACAACATTTGGCCAACTAATACTAGCACGCCAACCATGGAGCCATTCGGCTTACTATTTGAGTTAGTTATCGGTACCTTGTTCTAAACCGGCTCCAGCGCAAAGCCGGCGTGTGCTTTTTACTAAGGAGCGTTCTGCTAACGCGAAATCTCATTTCCCGGGCCGCAACAAATAAATACCAATTAATGAAAAAAAGTATGAGAATCAATGATGTCATCACAGCTAGTCCTTCTTCCTTGCGCTCAACATGTAAACACAAAAAAAGCGGAGCATTTGAGCCATGTCTACCACGTCGCCGTCAACATCGCACGCCCTTATTCTACGTCTCCACCGGGAGGACACAAACACAACGGGTAACAAACAAACCGAAAGGGTCAGGCGCGGTACGTCGTGTTGTGTCGCGTCGCTGTCAACATACACAGGCCCCTCTTGCGAGAAAGAAAGAAAGATAGTACGTACATCCTTGTAGTTGCCCTCCCCTTAGCAATCTATTCCAAGCACGGTCATATTTGGCGGGTTTTTTAAGTTTCAAAAAGCCACCACCATACCATACCATACCATACCATACCATGGGTTCTTCTCCCTTGTGACAAGGAACAAGTCATTAACTAATGTTGGTTCCAAGAGGCGGCCGGACCGGATCGGAGAGAAGACCGTGCTGCTCACTCCGAGGGCCTCTCACCGCAACAAAAAGCAACCACGAGGTCCTTTGTGTAAAAAGGCCACCCCCACCTCCACACAGTACAGCGAGTACTATAAACAGGAGAGGCCGCGTGCCAGCCGAAAGAGAGCGAGAAAGAAAATAAAAAAAATAAAAACAAGCTCTGCCTCTCCCTCCCTCGCGCTCGATTCACACCACACCTCACAGCGGTTCCTCCTCCACCTCCTGGCTGCTTCCTCCTCAATCCCCCAATCCGCCGGCCGAGGAATTTCCCATGCTCCCGGGCCCCAAGGCCTCCCGGATGACCCCCGCCCCGACCCGCCGCTCCCTCTGCTGCTGCTTCGCCTGCTCGCTCAATCCCCCCGGAGTTGCCGTCGCCGCCGCCGCCCGCTAGTCCTCGCCGGGGAGCAGAAGATCCGGTCTTGGCCGCCGCCTAGCCGCCTCCGTCGCCGTCCCGCGTGGGGCTGATCGTTGGGTGGAGCTCGAGGTTAGTGCGCCCCGCTTTCTCTGATTTCTGGGTTCCCCATCGATGCCGTCCACGAGGAAGTTGGGTCGCGATCCCGAGCTTATCTCCTGCGCCGATTTTATCATTATCTTGCTTTGGCGACTGCTTTCTGTTGGATTATTACCGAAGCCGCGTTGATCTTGTTGCAATTTATGAGCCGGTGACGATGCTCTATTTTGTCTGTCTGTGAGGCTCCAAAACTGAAGAAATTGGTTGTGTGTGGTAGCTTGTGCCAACAAAAAGGAATGCTTTTCCCCCCCTTTTTTTCCCTCTGTGTAGAAATGATTTGCCCCATGAACATAAAGGAGCAAAGCTGCAGTCTTGCCTGCTAAGGTTGCTTCAATCTGGTTCCATGATCGTTGATGCCGCTTTTCGGGACAACACCGCCCGTTCGTTCCCTCGTTTTCTGACTGGATTGTTAGTATTATTATAGTCTTGCAACTTTTCCACCATTTGTCCTCGTGAGGCAGCCACTAACTCTGCAGGAATAATAATCCTGCGACTTTTCCACCATTTTTCCCGTCGAGGCAGCCGCTAACCCTGCAGGAAAACAGGGTAGCTAGAAACAGTTATCGATATCTCTTATTAATAATCCGTATTTTGTTATTACCAGTTTAGATATATATCTTTTTTTAGCGGACAGCAGTAGGTGAGGCCCTCATTTAGCAATCCACAATGAGCACGTCAGCCGTTCCTATCAGAAAATTAAGGTGGATATCACCTGCAGTTAGTTCGCTCTCTGAACGGCCTCTCGGGCATAATCAGCAGTTAAGACGCAATCCACTATTTTAAGGCTGCTATAGAAAGCGTTTGATTGGATTATGAGGCCGTCGCAGCTTTTTTGTTTTGCTAACGTGTGATGGGAGTAATCATATTGGGTTGTTCAATCAGTGTGCGACAAATCAAAAGGGCCTTTGAGCTTGCATGTTATTAGGTTGTTGATTTGGTTGCTTAGACTGATAAGAAGTTATCCTAATAATATCTAATAATATGGTAGTGGTCCCAGGAGGAGGATTGCGTACTAATCTGTTAGTTTTCTCTGATCTATCGTAATCGTGACTAGTGTATCAAACACATTAAGTAAGAGTGCTCCTAACGTGATGACTCAGATAATTCATTTATGTCAAGTCTCTCACCAGTCCTTGACTTTGTTGCAACCGCGCAAAATTAGCCGTATATCACGCATTTTCTGTTCTTCTTTTGGTGTTCATTCCCTTATGCTAAAATCACTGAATCTACTTGGTAGGTGCAGTGCTTTTGACAGAGAATTTGAGCCCCACGGATGAACATGTGTGAGAAAGATCAAAATTTCCACTGGGCCTATGACCTTTTCCATGACCCCTTTGCCGCTCCCAACAGCTACTATGGACATCCTAATGGTTACAGTGACAGCAGCTATTGTGACTACAATTATGCTAGAGGTAGTTTTGTGGAACGTCGTGCAATTCTTTTGTGCAAAACTCATGATGAAAAGAAGGCAGTATTCCTCATGTGTGTATTTTTGGTTCTGCAGATGCATCACATCCCGATGAGACATATTTGCATTCTTCCGCACTTACGTGTGATATGTACAACCCACAAGTAGGCATGTACCATCCTGGTAGTGAAAATATCCATAGTCTGATTCAGCCTTTACCTTCCGCATTTTTGCTATCCCTCCTAATGTTTTTTGTGTGTTCCAGGAAATGTTGGCGGGCAGGAGCATGAGGCAGTTTATGTAGATCCGTCTAGTTCCTCTTCATACCCTGGCAGTGACGATTGTTTTGAAATGGAGGAAGAAGTAGGGAAGAGATTCTACCACATGGTCCCAGTTCCCGTGAGTCTATTGATCCTTAATAACAGTGTTGTTCCGCTAAGATTGATTCCCCTCCTTAGTATCTAGAATAAACGAAGCTTTGCTTCCAAGGAAGCTTGATAAGTCCCATGTTTGCTCACTGACTAAAGTAGCTACTAAGCAATGGCCAAAGTAGGTAAGATAATTGACAGAATACCTGTACACATGTAGCTAAAATCTCAATGGACAATTACACCAATATGTATGTCAGTTGGATAATTGATTGTTAATACTACTTACTTTAATGGACAGCGTGATAAAAAATTCTTCCAAAAGTCTGTAAATACATTGTAAGGTGAATTAAATTCAGATATTCTTAACTCCATGTTAAGTCATGCCATGTTAAAATTTGGCAACGTCCAGATGAAAACTGTGACTTGGCTACCAGGTTCAGTTTATAGAGTTTTGCATACAAAGCTGTGATTACTGCCTTCCTTATAGTTTCATGGGAATAAATTATTAATTGTACCTTCAGTATGGGAAAGAGGCTGCAAGTTAAAACTGCTATTTGCACAACTAATCAGCATTCTTTTCTTTTCCGACAAGTTTATGCATCTGTTATTAGCTTTGGTTCCATTACACTTGCAACTATGATTAAACAATTTATTTTGCCTTCTCCAGCATGTCCCTAAAATTAATGGTGAAATTCCGTCACTCGATGAAGCCACCATGGACCATGAAAGGCTGTCAGACAGGTCTGTCTTAAATCTCACTTCTCATGGGTTCCTTTTGATAGTAAATGCTGCGGAAATATTGAATTTATGAGGGATCGGATGTACTAGAATAAGTTTGATAATGTTTCTTCTTAGCTTTCTAAATAGTGTCACGTGTAGTTCAGTAATTTTTACATGTATATTGTTGTAGGTTGAGGCTGTATGAACTAACTGAGAACAAGGTGAAAGGTGATGGCAATTGTCAGGTTTGTACTTAGTGCCATCCTCACCTGAATACTTAGTTTTATTTTGCTGAAATAAGCATAGTAGCAGCAGTAGTTGGGTCAGTTCTCTGGGTTATTCCATCATTCATGACTTACTGTTGGACCATGTAGTACATAAGCCACGACCAATTGATGCTAATCTAGCCTTCTCAATTCCACAGTTCCGTGCACTATCAGATCAGCTGTACCAAACTCCGGACCACCATGAGTTTGTGAGGGAGCAGATAATTAGCCAGGTAAGCAGCGGTAGTAATCCTTCTTTAGTGATCCTTAGCTTCATTTTTTGTTTTGACAATTTCATCTTTCGTCTGATAAATACTCGTTTCCAGCTTAAAAGTAACCGGGAAGCCTATGATGGATATGTCCCCATGGCATATGATGAGTATTTGGACAAAGTGTCGCGGTAAGCTCAACAGTTCAAAAACTGTTCATGACTAGTAGTACAAATTAGTCACATGTGAATGCTTCCCCAACTAATATCTTGGTGCATAAACTGACAGAAATGGTGAATGGGGTGACCATGTGACTTTACAGGCTGCTGCTGACAAGGTGCTTATATTTGTCTTACTCATGGGCATAACATATATCACAGCTGGCAGGAGCTGTACTTTACTAAACTCATTCTAACGCAAGTTGACAATATGTTGCAGTACGGAGTGAAGATTTTCGTCATGACCTCGTTCAAGGATACGTGCTACATCGAGATCCAACCCAAGGTTCAGAAATCCAACAAAGGTATACGAATCATTCATTTTCTTTACAGTTCCAAGTGGGGTTGGTTTTGACACTTAACTCTGTACTCTGCTATTTTTTTTTTCTCTGGTTTCAGTGGTGCTGTTGAGCTTTTGGGCGGAGGTTCACTACAACTCGATATTTTCACAGAACGGTGAGTAGCATGCCTGCCTGCCATTGGCATACATGCAATGCGTGTCCAGTCCCCGTCGCAAACGTATGCAACCAACATTCCACACTGACACCGCGATCTCTGCCTGATAATAGTAATTGCTGAAACCCTCTCTTTCCTATGGTTTTGCTAACAGACGCTCCGAGGTTGCACACGGCGAAGAAGAGGAGATGGTGGCCGTTCTCGCAGCACCATCATTGATGAGGCTCTCTTCCCCCGCCTCGGCGCATGTACTCTGACGGTGTTCCGGCGTGCAAAGCACTCTTGTTTCTCCACCGAGATGGCCCCGGGGGCGGCTCTCCTGGTCCCGGGAGGGGTCATCGCGGCGTGCGCTCGCTCTGACAGGAGAGAAAAGAAAAAAGGCGTTATGGTTGTCTGAGATAATATTATAGATACATGGAATGGAAGGAATAATGAACATGCGACCTGTCCCGTATATAGTTTTGGGTTCGCATTGCAGGCTCTGTTATGTATTTACATACAAAATTTTGCCGGAATGAGGCTACATACAGTTAATCATTCATTTGGAATACAAATGATATGGATGGTGATACTAATAATAATAACTGGGTGGAGGCAGTGTTAAAGAATCTGTCGAGTATTTGCGATGTTCTTTTTAGAATGGATCTATTTGAGATGTCTTTGATGTGGTCCGAGAAGAGAGAGTTGCTCGGTTAGAATTTTTTTTTTGTGACAAATGTTGCTCGGTTAGAATTCTTTATTTTTTGGAGGTTGTGAAGCGTCTCTTGTGGAGGCGAATGTACTAACCCGAGTTTTTTTTTTTTGAGAAATCTCGCCCGATTTATTCATTCAAAACAATTGTCATAGGTACAAGGTTTGGGTCATGAGAATTGCCCAACCAAACATGTCTACCTATGCCTAGATTACACGCAAACTTGGCGAGATTATGGGCCTCAAAATTAAAATTCCTATGCTAAAAAACAAAAGAGCAAGAAATAAAACTATTACAGTGACTCGAAATTTCATGCACCAGCGCTGCATTGGGACCTCATGTCCCTCTGTTGATATCATTTACAGCCTCTTGACAGTCCGAGGCCACCCAAACCTTCTGCACCGCAAGGTCGTCTGCAAGTGCCAAGGCTTCGCGGCAAGCATAAGTCTCCAATGTTAAAGGATCGATGATTCCTTGAAAAACCACCGCCGATGAACCCAGGTAATGGCCTTCCTGGTCTCGGCATAATGCAGCGACTGCTCCTCGCCGAGATCTCGATACTGCTCCATCTACGTTAACCTTCACGGTGCCACTCGGGGGTGGTAACCATCGCTTCGGTTGTGTAGGTGTGACAGTACGTGTTATTTCATGCTCCCTCCCGACGTTCAGATGACCCAGCTCGTCGATGTAGTTGTTGATGAACGACGCAGTCTGTTGCGGACTCTGAAAGATCGATTCATATATGGCCTTCCGCCTAGCATACCATATCGACCAAAGGGTAATGACCATCCTCGTGAAATTAGCATGGTCCAGCGTCTCGTTCAACTCAAACAGCCAGATTCTTGCGTTAGCCTCCAGGTTCTCTGACATGAGGGAAACAAGCGTTTCATCTGACAAGGCCCACACGCAGCGGGACATAGTGCATGCAACCAGAGCATGTCGCCATGAATCCTCGCAACCACATAACGGACATGCGTCTTTCACTGACATATTCCGCCTCTTTAACACATCCGTTGTTGGTAGTGAATGATGGGCAAGTCTCCAAAGGAAAATTCTCACCTTCGAAGGGATCTTTAATTTCCACAAAGAGCTCCATGATTTTTCGTCCCTTTCAGAATGAGATGATCCGCTTCTTCCATTCAGCCACTCCCCCCTCTGCAGCTTAGTTTTAAGCAAAAATTTATAAGTTGAGCTCACGCTAAACTTGCCCTTCTTATCCGGGTTCCAAGCCCAGAAGTCATCTATATTGCGAGTGCACACAAGAATCTTTAAAATAGCATCCGCATCGATTGGCAGAAAAACTGTCCGGACCATGGCCTCGTTCCATGAAGCTGTTGCTGGGGAGAGCAACTCCGAGACGTACCGTGGAGGATCCGCCACCAGCGCCGTGATGGGACGTGGTGTCATCTCCTTCGATATCCAGTTATCGTTCCAAATGTCCGTTGTCTGGCCATTACCAATCCGACGAATGATTCCTTGCTTGACTAAATCCCGCCCATCCAGGATAGCACGCCAAATCTGAGAAGGCCTAGATCCCAACTCAACACTGAGAATCGACCTGTCCGGGTAGTATGCTGCTTTAAGAATTCTTGCACTCAAACTTGTTGGTTCTTGCAAAAGTCTCCAAGCTTGTCGTGCCAACAAAGCCAGATTAAAAATCTCAAGATCTCTAAAACCCAGCCCTCCCAGGTTTTTTGGACGTGTCATCACATCCCATGATACCCAAGCTGGTTTGCGTTCTCCCTGCTTACATCCCCACCAAAATTTTCTAATAATGGTTTTGATATGATCACACAAACCTCTCAGGAGCTTAAAACATGACATAGAATAAACCGGGATAGCTTGGGCCACGGATTTTATAAGCACATCTTTTCCACCAGCAGACAGACATTTGCTCATCCATCCCTTTACCTTATCCCACACCCTGTCGCTCAGATATTTAAGCGTCCCTTTCTTTGAGTGTCCCACATCAGTTGGCATGCCCAAATACCTATCGCTCAAAGATTCATTAGGAACTTGCAAGTAGCCTTTGACAGCGTTTCGAACTATCTCTGGACAACCCTTGCTAAAGAAGATTGAGGATTTCTCTTTGTTTATCCTCTGTCTGGATGCCCTGCAATAAGTATCCAATAGGTTTGACACTTCTTCTGCTCCATCTACACTTGCCCTGAAAAACAGCAGGCTATCATCCGCGAATAAAAGATGATTCACCGCCGGGGCCGACGGTGCCACCTTAATGCCGCTGAGCTGGGATGATTGGTTCTGGGATTTTAAGAGGCACGAAAGGCCCTCTGCTGCTAACAAGAAAAGGTATGGAGAGATTGGATCTCCCTGTCGAATATCTCTTGTAGGTTTAAATTCGTCTGACTTCACACCATTGAACATAACAGAAAAAGATACTAAGCTCACCATATTCATCACAATAGAAACCCATGGTGCAGCAAAGCCCAACTTCTCCATGATAGATCTCAAATAGGACCACTCCGCACGGTCATATGCCTTCATCATGTCAAGTTTTAACGCGGCATATCTATTGTTCTTTGATATATTCCTCTTCATGAAGTGCAAGCATTCGTAAGCCGAAATTATATTATCAGTTATTAGTCTCCCGGGTACGAAGGCCGACTGCTCCTCTGATATTATTTCTGGGAGAATCAACATAAGCCGATTTGCTAGCACCTTCGAAGCAATCTTATAAAACACGTTGCACAGACTAATTGGGCGAAATTGAGTCAGTAATGTTGGGTTTGATACCTTCGGAAAAAGCACCAACAGAGTATCGTTCAAGCATGCAGGGCTCTCCTCCCCCTTCACTATTGCCAAAACTGCCTTAGTGACCGTGTCTCCACAGATATCCCAATGTCTTTGAAAAAAGTGAGCAGGAAAACCGTCCGGTCCTGGAGCTTTTGTTGGAAACATCTGGAAGAGAGCGGTCTTAACCTCCTTCTCTTCATACGGGGCCAGCAAGGTTTCATTCATTGCCGGCATAACCTTCATCGGCACATGCTGAACTACATCCGCTACCCCCTGTACCCCTTCTGAAGTATAGAGTTGTTTATAAAAATCAAAAGCCATCTGTTGCATTTTTGTAAGTTCAGTAGTTACTTGCCCATCCGGCCTTTCCAGAGCCTTGATCAAGTTCTTTCTCCGCCGCATAGAGGCCCGCATGTGGAAAAAGTGCGAATTGCGATCCCCTGCTGAAAGCCACTCCACTCGGGATCGTTGCCTCCACATCAGCTCTTCACGCAAATAGAGTTCAATTAGGCGGTCATTAATCTTGATCTCTGCGTGAGACGGACCTACACGCATTCTGTCGCTACGTAAGCGTTCCAGTTCCTTTTTTAAACAATGGATCTCTCCCCTGACACTGCCAAAAGTGGTCCATGACCATTCACCCAAATTGTTCACCAGTGCCTCGAGATTCGCATGGACTTCACTAGCCGATGGATTATGGCTGTTGGACTCCCAGGCTGTTAGTACAGTGGGCTTCAGATCGGGGTGTGTTTCCCACATCACCTCATAGCGGAATTGTTTGGCTCTCTTTCCTCCTCCATTCGGTTGTGCTAACTGTAGAAGGATGGGCGAATGATCTGACGTCGCCGCCATTAGATGCTCTACAGCAGCTGAAGGAAACAGTCTGCACCAGTCCACCGAGCCTAGAGCTCTATCCAATCTTACACGGGTATAAGAGCCTCCCGTTACTCTCTTCTCGTAGGTCCACCTTGTCCCCTTGTAGCCAAGATCAACCAAGCCACACGCGTCAACTGCATCTCTGAATCCCTAGATTTGTGATTGACTTCTAGAGCCAATGCCATCATGTTCATCGTGTTTCAAAACTTCGTTGAAATCCCCTATACACACCCACGGCATATCTTGAAGAGTGGATAGGTTCTTCATTGTGTCCCAAGTGTGATGGCGAAGATGGGTCTGTGCTTCCCCATAGAAACACGTAAGCCTCCACGGTTGATCCCCTACGCCAATGATTTTGCAATCAATATGATACCTCGAGTAACCCAAAATCTCAATCTTTATTTCATTATTCCAGAAAATAGCCAAGCCTCCGCTCCTACCAGAGGCATCAACATCAAATGAACTATCATAACCTAAAGTACTTTTTAAATTTTCCGCTCTTTCCCCACTAATCTAGGTTTCAACTCTACAAAGTACTAACCCGAGTGGCACGTAGTAGCATAACCACGGGGACTAGAGTCTAGAGAGAGCCCACTGATATTTTTTTTGAACCAAAGAGCCCATTGATTATTTTGCGTCAGTGGAGGCCCATTAAACATTCTCAAGAGGTTAGGGCTAGTTAAACGGTGCGGGCCTCGGCTGCATTCGGCCATCCAAGCATCTCAATTTTCCTTTCGGTAAAAAAACAGCATGTGAATTTTCCTCAATAAAATAAAATAAATCAAAGAATGCAAATTTTCCTTCCATTAAAAAAACATATGTAAATTTCCCTCAATGAAATAAAATAAAATACAACACATGTACTTTTGTCTCAGAATAAAATAAAATCCATGTATGTCAATAAAGCATAGTCTCCGATCATGGATTCAATGTCAGAATAAATGAAAACAAAACATCATATTTTTGGGAAATACTTCCTTCGTCCCAAAATAAGTGACTCAATTTTGTACTAAAGCTAGTACAAAGTTGAGTCACTTATTTTGGGACGAAGGGAGTACAAAACATCATTATTTAGGAAAAAGGGAAAAAGAAAAAGAGGTTGACCTGCTATTGATTTTTGCTGTGAGTCAGACAGGAAAGAGATGGATGCATTCAAACAAGGCGTAGTCAGTATTTTTTTCTCAATGACAACGAATGAGGCGTCCAGGCCTAGGGGTCTCGAACCACTATGATTCCTGCCCTGGTGGGTCGGACTGGGGACCCCTTGGTCGGTTTCATCTTGGGCCATGTTGTGCGGCCCATGACGATTATATGGAAGACTCCAGAAGACTTGTTGTACAAGTCGGACATATTGAAGCTGTGGAGGAATCTACCTCCACCGATGTAGCCGGCTAGGATTTCTACCCCTAGGAACCCCGGTATGTATATAAGCTCGTGGCGGAGCTCGTTGATATGATAACATACAATCCCTTAGTATTCATATGTACTTTGTACACACCCCAATCTTAATATGCACGAGTAGGAGTAGGGTATTACCTCAATCGTGAGGGCCCGAACTGGGTAAATATTGCTCCTTATTTTCCCTCCGACCTAATAGCTACGCTAGGGCACCCTACCAAGGGATCTGCCGGGTTTAGCTCCGACAACGAAGAAATAATAATTGATGAAAATATTTTTACTGTTTATCGGGACATTATGTACTAAGAGAAAAAGGTAGGGTCAAGCTTGATAATCGTTGGGTTGTACCACATCATTTGGGCTTGCTGAAGAGGTCCATGCCCGTATAACTGTTGAGTTGTGTAACAAGACGAATTTGTTGAAGTACCTATTCGACTATCTTAATAAAGGCCATGATTTTGCTTGCGTAAGATTTTGACCTATGTTCGAGCCTCCATCGTTTGTTGCCCTAGGTGTTAGGTGTTCCAACTGGTAGAAATGAGATATTGGAATTTATCAAGTATATGTAATTTTCTTTGCTTATTTGTATTTACTTCTATCTCATATATGGATTTTTAAACCATTTTCCATATTGATGTGTATGACTTCCTTTTATTTTAGGTACTTGTGTGCTTGCAAAGCATATTGGCACATGTTTGCCTTTGATATACGTGGTAGGGAACGTTCGGTTGAAAGATTACTTGTCCATCTCCTTGATATGAATAGGGTCATACTTCACCAATATTCTCGATTGGAAAAAGTAATTAAGAAACCCAATGCACATAAAACAATGCTCACCGAATGGTGTGCGATAAATCAAGAACATGAAGACCGAAGATGTTTAACTTATTTGAAGTTTCCTTCCGAGTGAACTTGGGATAGTTCTAACAGAGTTTGGACTAGGAGACTGAGAAAGAAGAAGTTAGGTGGATGAATTGGTCGTATTCCGCCTCCGCGGGTTCTCGTTGTCCCTGGTGCTTTCTTCTCCACAGCGCCCTCCGGCAGCTGCTTGCTTCACACTGAACTCGGGTGCCGCGGCGCCCTTGCAGCCGCCTCTCTCGCTCTTTACTCCCGCATGAAGGAAATATGCCCTAGAGGCAATAATAAAGTTGTTATTTTATATTTCCTTATTTACGATAAATGTTTATTATTCATGCTAGAATTGTATTAACCGGAAACTTGATACATGTGTGGATACATAGACAAAACACTGTGTCCCTAGTAAGCCTCTACTAGACTAGCTCGTTAATCAAGGATGGTTAAGTTTCCTAACCATAGACATGTGTTGTCATTTGATGAACGGGATCACATCATTAGGAGAATGATGTGATGGACAAGACCCATCCGTTAGCTTAGCATAATGATCATTCAGTTTTATTGCTACTGCTTTCTTCATGTCAAATACATATTCCTTCGACTATGAGATTATGCAACTCCCGGATACCGGAGGAATGCCTTGTATGCTATCAAACGTCACAACGTAACTGGGTGATTACAAAGATGCTCTACAGGTATCTCCGAAGGTGTCTGTTGGGTTGGCATAGATCGAGATTAGGATTTGTCACTCCGAGTATCGGAGAGGTATCTCTGGGCCCTTGATACGTCCATTTTGCATCATGTTTTCCTACTGTTATTTATGATGTTTTTATGCATAATAATGCTTTTTGGAGTAATTCTAATGCTTTTTCTCTCATAATATGCAAGGTATACACAAAGAGGGAGAATTCCGGCAGCTGGAAATCTGCACCTGAAAAAGCTACGTCAGGCTACCTATTCTGCATAACTCCAAATGAGCTGAAACTTCACGGAGATTTTTTATGGAATAAATGAGGAATATTGGAGCCAATAAGTACCAGAGGGGCCCCACCAGGTGGGCACAACCCACCTAGGCGCGCCAGGGAACCCAGGCGCGCCCTGGTGGGTTGTGCTCCCCTCGGCCCACCTCCGGTGCCCATCTTCTGGTATATAAGTCATTTTGACCTAGGAAAAATGAAGAGAGGACTTTCAGGACGGAGTGCCGCCGTCTCGAGGCGGAATTTGGTCAGGAGCACTTTTGCCCTCCGGCGGAGCGATTCCGCCGGGGGAACTTCCCTCCCGGAGGGGGAAATCATCGTCATCATCATCACCAACAACTCTCCCATCTTGGGGAGGGCAATCTCCATCAACATCTTCAACAGCACCATCTCCTATCAAACCCTAGTTCATCTCTTGTGTTCAATCTTTGTACCAAAACTATAGATTGGTACTTATGGGTGACTAGTAGTGTTGATTACATCTTGTAGTTGATTACTATATGGTTTATTTGGTGGAAGATTATATGTTCAGATCCATTATGCTATTTAATACCCATTTGATCTTGAGCATGATTATCATTAGTGAGTAGTTACTTTTGTTCTTGAGGTCATGGGAGAAATCTTGTTGCAAGTAACATGTAAACTTGATATGTGTTCGATATTTTGATAGTGTGTATGTTGTGATTCCCTTAGTGGTGTCATGTGAACATCGACTACATAACACTTCACCATATTTGGGCTTAAGGGAATGCATTGTGGAGTAGTTATTAGATGATGGGCTGCGAGAGTGACAGAAGCTTAAACCCTAGTTTATGCGCTATTCCGTAAGGGACCGATTGGATCCAAAAGTTTAATGCTATGGTTAGAATTTATTTTTAATACTTTTCTTGTAGTTGCGGATGCTTGCGAGGGGGTTAATCATAAGTAGGAGGTTTGTTCAAGTAGGAACAACACCTAAGCACCGGTCCACCCACATATCAAATTATCAAAGTAGCGAACACGAATCGAACCAACATGATGAAAGTGACTAGATGAAATTCCCGTGTACCCTCAAGAACGCTTTGCTTATTATAAGAGACCATTTTGGCCTGTCCTTTGCCTCAAAAGGATTGGGCTACCTTGCTGCACTTTTATTACTACTACCGTTACTTTCTCGTTACAAATTATCTTGCTATCAAACTACTCTGCTACTTACAATTTTAGTACTTGCAGACATTACCTTGCTGAAAACCACTTGTCATTTCCTTCTGCTCCTTGTTGGGTTCGACACTCTTACTTATCGAAAAGGCTACAATTGATCCCATATACTTGTGGGTCATCAAGGCTATTTTCTGGTGCCGTTGCCGGGGAGTGAAGCGCTCTTGGTAAGTGGAAATTGGTAAGGAAAAATTATTACTACATGCTGAAATTTATTGTCACTTGTTACTATGGAAAACAATCCTTTGAGGGGTTTGTTCGGGGTATCTTCACCTCGACCGGAACCACAATTAATTACCCCTCAACCTACTGCACCTACTGAAAATATTGAATATGAAATTCCTTCGAGTATGATAGAACAACTGCTAGCTAATCCTTATGCAGGAGATGGAACCGAACATCCTGATATGCACTTGATATATGTGGAAGAAATTTGTGGATTGTTTAAGCTAGCAGGTTTACCCGGAGATGAAGTTAAGAAGAATGTTTTACCTTTATCTTTGAAGGGAAAGGCATTGTCATGGTATAGGCTATGCGATGATATTGGATCTTGGAATTGGAATCGATTGAAATTGGAGTTTCACCAAAAATTTTATCCTATGCATCTAGTTCATCGTGATCGGAATTATATATATAATTTTTGGCCTTGTGAAGGAGAAAGTATCTCTCTAGCTTGGGGGAGGCTTAAGTCAATGTTATATTCATGCCCCAATCATGAGCTCTCAAGAGAAATTATTATTCAGAATTTTTATGCTCGGCTTTCTCGTGATGATCAATCCATGCTTGATACTTCTTGTACTGGTTCCTTTATGAAGAAGACCATTGAATTCAGGTGGGATCTTTTGGAAAGAATTAAACGCAACTCTGAAGATTGGGAACTCGACGAAGGTAAAGAGTCAGGTATTAAGCTAAGTATGATTGTGTTAAATCTTTTATGGATACCGATGCTTTTCAAAAGTTTAGCACTAAATATGGACTTGACTCTGAGATAGTAGCCTCCTTCTGTGAATCATTTGCTACTCATGTTGATCTCCCTAAGGAGAAGTGGTTTAAATATCACCCACCTATTAAAAAGGAAGTTAAAGAACCGGTACCAGCTAAAGAGGAAACTATTGTTTATAATGTTGATCTAGTTATTCCTACTGCTTATATTGAGAAACCACCTTTCCCTGTTAGGATAAAGGAACATGCTAAAGTTTCAACTGTGGTCAACAAGAGTTATATTAGAACACCTAAACCTGATGAACAAATCAAAGTAGAACCTAGTGTTGCTATGGTTAAAGATCTCCTGGAAGAAAATATAGATGGGCATGTTATCTACTTTTGTAATGAAGCCACTAGAATTATCAAACCTGATAAAACAGATAATCATAGACCCGTTGTTGGTATGCCCGTTGTCTCAGTTAAAATAGGAGATCACTGTTATCATGGTTTATGTGACATAGGTGCTAGCGTGAGTGCTATTCCCTTTACCTTATATCAAGAAATTATGAATGACATAGCATCCGCAGAGATAGAAGACATAGATATTACTATTAAGCTTGCTAATAGAGGTACCATATCACCAATCAGGATTGTTAGAGATGTTGAAGTCTTGTGTGGGAAAATAAAATATCCTACTGATTTTCTTGTTCTTGGTTCCCCGCAAGATGATTTTTGTCCCATTATCTTTGGTAGACCCTTCTTGAACACCGTTAATGCTAGAATAGATTGTAAGAAACAAATTGTCGGCGTCAGCTTTGGTGATAAGTCTCACGAGTTTAACTTTTCCAAGTTTAGTAGAAAACCTCATAAAAAAGAATTTCCTAGTAAGGATGAAATAATTGGTCTTGCTTCTAGTGCTGTGCCTCCTACTGATCCTTTAGAACAATATCTGCTAGATCATGAAAATGATTTACATATGCATGAAAGAAATGAAATAGATGATATTTTCTTTGAACAACGTCCCCTGCTTAAACACAATTTGCCTATTGAAACTCTAGGAGGTCCTCCTCCACTCAAAGGTGATCCTGTGTTTGAATTAAAACAATTGCCAGACACTTTGAAATATGCTTATCTTGATGAGAAAAAGATATATCCTGTTATTATTAGTGCTAACCTTTCAGAACATGAAGAAGAAAGACTATTGAAAGTTCTAAGGAAGCACCGAGCTGCTATTGGATATACTCTTGATGATCTTAAGGGCATTAGTCCCACTCTATGTCAGCACAAAATTAATATGGAACCTGATGCTAAACCCGTTGTTGATCACCAACGCCGGTTAAATCCGAAGATGAAAGAAATGGTAAGGACGGAAATATTAAAACTTCTGGAAGCAGGTATAATCTATCCTATAGCTGATAGTAGATGGGTAAGTCCTGTTCATTGTGTCCCTAAGAAGGGAGGTATTACTGTTGTTCCAAATGATAAGAATGAACTTATTCCACAAAGAATTGTTACAGGCTATAGAATGGTAATTGATTTTAGAAAATTAAACAAAGCAACTAGAAAAGATCATTACTCTCTGCCTTTTATTGATCAAATGCTGGAAAGATTGTCAAAGCACACACATTTTTGTTTCCTTGATGGATATTCTGGTTTCTCACAAATACCTGTTTCTCAACCTGATCAAGAAAAGACCACTTTCACTTGTCCCTTTGGAACTTATGCTTATAGACATATGCCTTTTGGTGTATGCAATGCACCTGCTACCTTTCAAAGATGTATGACTGCTATATTCTCTGACTTTTGTGAAAAGATTGTTGAGGTTTTCGTGGATGACTTTTCTGTGTATGGGAAGTCTTTTGATGATTGTTTAAGCAATCTTGATCGAGTTTTGCAGAGATGTGAGCAAACAAATCTTGTCTTGAATTGGGAGAACTGCCACTTTATGGTTAATGAAGGTATTGTTCTAGGCCATAAAATCTCTGAAAGAGGTATTGAAGTGGACAAAGCTAAGGTTGATGCAATTGAGAAAATGCCATGTCCTAAAGATATCAAAGGTATTCGTAGTTTCTTAGGTCATGCTGGTTTCTATAGGAGATTTATCAAAGACTTTTCTAAAATTTCTAGGCCTCTTACAAACCTTTTGAAAAAGGATACTCCTTTTGTTTTTGATGATGATTGTTTAGAAGCCTACGAAACACTCAAGAAAGCCTTAATTTCTGCACCTATTGTTCAACCACCTGACTGGAACTTGCCTTTTGAAATTATGTGTGATGCTAGTGATTATGCTGTTGGTGCTGTTCTAGGACAATGAGTTGATAAGAAACTAAATGTTATTCATTATGCTAGTAAAACTCTAGACAGTGCACAACGAAATTATGCTACTACTGAAAAAGAATTTCTAGCAGTGGTGTTTGCTTGTGATAAATTTAGATCTTACATTGTCGACTCTAAAGTTATCGTTCACACCGATCATGCTGCTATTAAATATCTTATGGAAAAGAAAGATGCTAAACCTAGACTTATTAGATGGGTTCTCTTGCTACAAGAATTTGATTTACATATTATTGATAGAAAGGGAGCTGAGAACCCCGTAGCTGATAACTTGTCTAGGCTTGAAAATGTCCTTGATGACCCACTACCTATTGATGATAGTTTTCCTGATGAGCAGTTAGCTGCAATAAATGTTTCTAATAACACTCCTTGGTATGCTGATTATGCTAATTACATTGTTGCTAAATATTTACCACCTAGCTTTACCTACCAACAAAAGAAAAAAATTCTTTTATGATTTAAGACATTACTTCTGGGATGACCCACATCTTTATAAAGAAGGAGTAGATGGTATTATTAGACGCTGTGTACCTGAGCATGAACAGGGACAAATCCTACGGAAATGTCACTCCGAAGCTTATGGAGGACATCATGCGGGAGACAGAACTGCTCACAAGGTATTGCAATCTGGATTTTATTGGCCTACTCTCTTCAAGGATGCTCGTAAGTTTGTCTCATCTTGTGATGAATGCCAAAGAATAGGTAATATCGGTAAGCATCAAGAAATGCCTATGAATTACTCACTTGCTGTTGAACCATTTGATGTTTGGGGTTTTGATTACATGGGACCTTTTCCTTCCTCTAATGGGTATACACATATTTTGGTTGCTGTTGATTATGTTACTAAGTGGGTAGAAGCTATTCCAACTAGTAGTGCTGATCACAACACCTCTTTTAAAATGCTTAAGGAAGTTATTTTCCCAAGGTTTGGAGTCCCTAGATACCTGATGACTGATGGTGGTTTACACTTTATTCATGGTGCTTTCCGTAAAATGCTTGCCAAGTATGATGTTAACCATAGAATTGCATCACCCTATCATCCTTAGTCTAGTGGTCAAGTTGAACTTAGCAATAGAGAAATAAAATTAATTTTGCAAAAGACTGTCAATAGGTCCTGGAAGAATTGGTCTAAGAAATTAGATGATGCACTTTGGGCTTATAGAACAGCATATAAAAATCCTATGGGTATGTCTCCTTATAAAATGGTTTATGGGAAAACTTGTCATTTGCCTCTTGAGTTAGAACATAAAGCATATTGGGCAATTAAAGAACTCAACTATGATTTCAAACTTGCCGGTGAAAAGAGGTTATTTGATATTAGCTCATTAGATGAATGGAGAACCCAAGCTTATGAAAATACCAAATTGTTTAAAGAAAAAGTTAAAAGATGGCATGATAAAAGAATCCAAAAGCGTGAGTTCAAAGTTGGAGAATATGTTCTTTTGTACAACTCTCGTTTCAGATTCTTTGCAGGAAAACTCCTCTCTAAATGGGAAGGACCCTATGTTATCGAGGAGGTTTATCGGTCAGGAGCTATCAAAATAAACAATGCCGAAGGCACTAACCCGAAGGTTGTTAATGGGCAACAAATAAAACATTATATCTCAGGTACGCCCATTAATACTGAAAGTAATATTGTCCAAACTATGACACCGAAAGAACACATTCCGGAACACTCTAGAATCGTGAAAAAGAGGAGGTACATGATACGGTAAGTAAACGGACTCCGAAAATTCCGCAAAAATATTTTTTGTCAGTTTTGGAATATTTAGAAAATTAGGAAAATAAGAAGCAACCAGGAAGGCACCCCTGGTGGGCACAAGACACCAGGGCGCGCCTGGCTTGCCAGGCGCGCCCAGGTGGGTTGTGCCCACCTCGGGTACCTTCCGGACTCCGTTTTTCTATCGTTTGCTTGTTTCTCAAGATAAAAAAATCTTTATATATCCCCCGAACCTATTGACCACCGTATCGCAGAGAAATCTTCTATTTTCTTTTCCTTGCTGTTTCCTGACAGATCCCATCTACCATGGCCGCTTTAAGCTCCTCCAAGGACAAGTTCTTCAAGAACGTCATCAACCCATATTTACGGGAGGTGGTGCAGCACCCTCAGGTCATCCAGATGCATGAGGGGGTGCTTCATATCCGCGACGTGCAAGGCCCCAAGGGGACGGGAACCATGGAGGCCAGGCTTGAAGCTATGGAGCAGGAGGTCTTCCGGTGCAAGGGGATGGTGAGCGTGGACTCAATGCCAATCACCTCATGATCACGGACTTTACCCGTGATCTCAAGGTGGATGGCAAGTCCATGAAGGACATCGTGTTCACCCTCAACGAGCAAATCAACTTCCTCCAAAGCCAGATCTACGATCTCCAAAACCAAGTCTTTGAATATGAGGCGAGGTTTAAAGGTATGAGTTTGGCTGCCAGTTGCAGGACCCGTGAGACTCATTCTTCCTCTTATGATGGTGGACCTCTGCCATGGAAACCCGAGGACAAGATCGTCTTTACTTCATCACCACCTCCTTCTTCACCACCAAAAGAAAATTGAGTATCGGGTATGGGCACTCCCCTTGGCTTCCGCCAAGCTTGGGGGAGGTGCCCCGGTATCGTATCACCTCCACTACCTTTTGCCTTTACTTTTCTTAGTTTGATCTTTTGCTTTAGATGAATAAAAGTTTAGTTCGATCCTTTCTTTTTGAGAGCTTGCTTAGTGATCTATCCTTGTAATCGTGTGCGAGATATAAAATAAAGTTTAGTTTGAGTTTTTGCTTTCTTTACTTTCTTATGCTAATCCTATGGTAGGTGATAACACCACATAAGGAAAAGTATAAGTAGAAAATTTTATTAGAGATTGACAAACATAGCATTAGTCAATGATGCAAATCATGAAAGAATTAATAAGGGAAGAGAAGATTCACATATAAAAACACTATCATAGAAATCTTTTGTGATTGTGAGCCCCCATCAAAATATTATATGCCAAAATTGTTGACGTTGGACAAGGAAGACAACTTAATGATTTATGTTTGTTCATATTCACATAGAAGTTATATTGTCATAGATCCTTCAACATGTGGTGCTTGCCCCCCATCTTTGCTAGCCAAAAATTCCGCACTAAGTAGAGATACTACTTGTGCATCCAAAAACCCTTAAACTCAAATCTTATTTTCAAGAGTCCACCATACCTACCTATGGATTGAGTAAGATCCTTCAAGTAAGTTGTCATCGGTGCAATAAGCCAATAAAAATTGCTTCTAAAAATGTAAGATCATTTAGTGTAAGAGAAAATTGAGCGTTGTACGAACTTGTGATGGTGAAGAAATAAAAGCGACAGACTGCATAATAAAGGTTGCCATCACAAGGGGCAATATAACGTGACATTCTCTTGCACTAAGGGGTTGAGCATACAAACAAATAAGCGCATGGCAACCTCTGCTTCCCTCTGCGAAGGGCATATCTTTTACTTTTATGTATTTATTTTTATGCAAGAGTCAAAGTTCTTCTCTCTTTTCCTTTTATTTTTCTCCTTTGGCAAGCATCATGTGGTGAGGAAAGATCTAGGCACATATGTCCAGTTGAATATGGGTAGCATGAGTTATTATTGTTGACATCACCCTTGAGGTGAATACGTTGGGAGGCGAAACTATAAAGCCCCTATCTTTCTATGTGTCCGGTTGAAACGTTTTGCTCATGTGTATGCGGTGAGTGTTAGCAATCATAGAAGACTATATGATGGTTGAGTATGTGGACTTGCCTAAAGGCTCCGATACGCGACCCTTCCTAAAAAGATGATGAATTGTAGTTGCAAAGTTGACTGAGAACATAGTTTGTTGGTTTCTAATAGAGTTTATGCTTTATACTTCGATAGTGTGATGAATTGTTACTTATTCATGAGAAGTCTATGATAAAAGTTCTATGATAAAAGTTTCATGTTAAAGTTTGTTGCTATTACAATAATGCACATGATGCTTCTATGTCCGTATTTTGTTTTTATCGACACCTCTCTCTCTAAGCATGTGGACATGTTTTTCGATTTCGGTTTTCGCTTGAGGACAAGCGAGGTCAAGGCTTGGGGGAGTTGATATGTCCATTTTGCATCATGTTTTCCTACTGTTATTTACGATGTTTTTATGCATAATAATGCTTTTTGGAGTAATTCTAATGCCTTTTCTCTCATAATATGCAAGGTATACACAAAGAGGGAGAATTCCGGCAGCTGGAAATCTGGACCTGAAAAAGCTACGTCAGGCTACCTATTCTGCACAACTCCAAATGAGCTGAAACTTCACGGAGATTTTTTATAGAATAAATGAGGAATATTGGAGCCAATAAGTACTAGAGGGGGCCCACCAGGTGGGCACAACCCACCTGGGCGCACCAGGGAGCCCAGGCGCGCCCTGGTGGGTTGTGCTCCCCTCGGCCCACCTCCGGCGCCCATCTTCTGGTATATAATTTATTTTGAGAGGACTTTTGGGACGGAGCGCCGCCGTCTCGAGGCGAAACTTGGGCAGGAGCACTTTTGCCCTCCGGCAGAGCGATTCCGCCGGGGGAACTTCCCTCCCGGAGGGGGAAATCATCGTCATCATCATCATCAACAACTCTCCCATCTTGGGGAGGGCAATCTCCATCAACATCTTCAACAACACCATCTTCTCTCAAACCCTAGTTCACCTCTTGTGTTCAATCTTTGTACCGGAACTATAGATTGGTGCTTGTGGGTGACTAGTAGTGTTGATTACATCTTGTAGTTGATTACTATATGGTTTATTTGGTGGAAGATTATATGTTCAGATCCAATATGCTATTTAATACCCCTCTGATCTTGAGCATGATTATCATTTGTGAGTAGTTACTTTTGTTCTTGAGGTCACGGGAGAAATCATGTTGCAAGTAATCATGTGAACTTGATATGTGTTCGATATTTTGATAGTGTGTATGTTGTGATTCCCTTAGTGGTGTCATGTGAACGTTGACTACATGACACTTCACCATATTTGGGCCTAAGGGAATGCATTGTGGAGTAGTTATTAGATGATGGGTTGCGAGAGTGACAGAAGCTTAAACCCTAGTTTATGCGCTATTCCGTAAGGGACCGATTGGATCCAAAAGTTTAATGCTATGGTTAGAATTTATTCTTAATACTTTTCTCGTAGTTGCGGATGCTTGCGAGGGGGTTAATCATAAGTAGGAGGTTTGTTCAAGTAAGCATAGCACCTAAGCACCGGTCCACCCACATATCAAATTATCAAAGTAGCGAACACGAATCGAACCAACATGATGAAAGTGACTAGATGAAATTCCCGTGTACCCTCAAGAATGCTTTGCTTATTATAAGAGACCGTTTTGGCCTGTCCTTTGCCTCAAAAGGATTGGGCTACCTTGCTGCACTTTTATTACTACTACCGTTACTTGATCGTTACAAATTATCTTGCTATCAAACTACTCTGCTACTTACAATTTCAGTACTTGCAGACATTACCTTGCTGAAAACCACTTGTCATTTCCTTCTGCTCCTCGTTGGGTTTGACACTCTTACTTATCGAAAAGGCTACAACTGATCCCATATACTTGTGGGTCATCAGCCCTCTCGGTAATGCACATCATAAGAAGCCTTGCAAGCAAAGTGACTTAGTCACAGGATGATGTATTACGGAACGAGTAAAGAGACTTGCCGGTAACGAGATTGAACTAGGTATAAAGATACCGACGATCAAATCTCGGGCAAGTAACATACCGACGGACAAAGGGAATTACGTATGTTGTCATTACGGTTCGACCGATAAAGATCTGCGTAGAATATGTGGGAGCCAATATGAGCATCCAGGTTCCGCTATTGGTTATTTGACCGGAGAGGTGTCTCGGTCATGTCTACATAGTTCTCGAACCCGTAGGGTCCGCACGCGTAACGTTCAATGACGATTTTGTATTATATGAGTTATGTGATTTGGTGACCGAATGTTGTTCGAAGTCCCGGATGAGATCACGGACATGACGAGGAGTCTCAAAATGGTCGAGAGGTAAAGATTGATATATAGGACGATTATATTCGGACACCGGAAGTGTTCCGAAGTGTACCGGGTACATATCGGAGTACCGGGGGGGGGGGGGGTTACCGGAACCCCCCGGGGGAATAGTGGGCCTTATGGGCCATAGGAGGGGAGCACACCAGCCCACTAGGGGTGGCGCCCCCCCCCTAAGGAAGGAAGCTGAGTGGGAGAAGGAAGAGGGGGTTCGGCCCCCCTTTCCTTCCTTCCTCCCTCTCTTCCCTTTTCCCCCTTCCGGTAATAAGGAAAGGGGGGAGGGGCGAATTGGACTAGGGCCCCAAGTAGGATTCCTCCTACTTGGGGCACCCCATGGCAGCTCCCCTCCTCCTCCCACCTATATATACAGGCGGAGGGGGCGCCTAGAACACACAACACTATCTGTTAGCCGTGTGCGGCGCCCCCCTCCACAGATTACACCCTCGATCATATCTTCATAGTGCTTAGGCGAATCCCTGCGCGGATCACTTCACCATCACCGTCACCACGCCATTGTGCTGACGGAACTCATCTACTTCCTCGACACTTTGCTGGAGCAAGGTTCGAGGGACGTCATCAAGCTGAATGTGTGCATAACTCGGAGGTGCCGTACGTTCGGTGCTTGATCGGTCGAAACGAGAAGAAGTTCGACTACATCAACCGCGTTAAGCTTACGCTTCCGCTTTCGGTCTACGAGGGTACGTAGACACACTCTCCCCCTATCGTTGCTATGCATCTCCTAGATAGATCTTACGTGAGCGTAGGATTTTTTTTGAAATTGCATGCTATGTTTCCCAACAGTGGCATCAGAGCCAGGTCTATGCGTAGATGATATGCACGAGTAGAACACAAAGAGTTGTGGGCGGTGATAGTCATACTGCTTACCACCAACGTCTTATTTTGATTCGGCGGTATTGTTGGATGAAGCGGCCCGGACCAACCTTACATGACCACGTTCATGAGACCGGTTCCACAGACAGACATGCAACTAGTTTTGCATAAAGGTGGCTGGCGGGTGTCTGTTTCTCCTACTTTAGTTGAATCGAATTTGACTGTGGCCGGTCCTTGTTGAAGGTTAAAACAACAAACTTGATAAATCACCGTTGTGGTTTTGATGTGTAAGTAAGAACGGTTCTTGCTAGAAGCCCGTAGCAGCCACGTAAAACTTGCAACAACAAAGTAGAGGACGTCTAACTTGTTTTTGCAGGGCATGTTGTGATGTGATATGGTCAAGACATGATGTGATATACGTTGTTGTATGAGATGATCATGTTTTGTAAAAGTTATCGGCAACTGGCAGGAGCCTTATGGTTGTCGCTTTATTGTATGAAATGCAAATGCCATGTAATTGCTTTACTTTATCACTATGCGTTAGCAATAGTTGTAGAAGCAATAGTTGGCGAGACGACCACGATGCAACGATGGAGATCAAGGTGTCGAGCCGGTGATGATGGAGATCATGACGATGCTTTGGAGATGGAGATCAAAAGCACAAGATGATGATGGCCATATCATGTCACATATTTTGATTGCATGTGATGTTTATCCTTTATGCATCTTATTTTGCTTAGAACGACGGTAGCATTATAATATGATCCCTTCACTAAATTTCAAGATATGAGTGTTCTCCCTGAGTATGCACCGTTGCGATAGTTCATCGTGTTAAGACACCACGTGATGATCGGGTGTGATAGACTCTACGTTCAAATACAACGGGTGCAAGACAGTTTTGCACATGGGGAATACACGGGTTAAACATGACGAGCCTAGCATGTACAGACATGGCCTCGGAACACTGGAGACCGAAAAGTCGAACTTGAATCATATAGTAGATATGATCAACATAGAGATGTTCACCATTGATGACTACTCCATCTCACGTGATGATCGGACATGGTTTAGTTTATTTGGATCACGTATCATTTAGATGACTTGAGGGATGTCTATCTAAGTGGGAGTTCTTAAGTAATTTGATTAGTTGAACTTAATTTATCATGAACTTAGTCCTGATAGTTTTTGCATATCTATGTTGTAGATCAATGGCCCGTGCTACCGTTCCCTTGAATTTTAATGCGTTCCTAGAGAAAGCTAAGTTGAAAGATGATGGTAGCAACTACATGGATTGGGTCCATAACTTGAGGATTATCCTCATTGCTGCACAGAAGAATTATGTCCTTGATGCACCGCTAGGTGAAAGGCCTGCTGCAGGAGCAGATGCTGATGTTATGAACGTCTGGCAAGCTCGATCTGATGATGCTACTTCTTGAGCTTGCGTTGGATTTTCCCTTGAAGAGGAAAGGGTGATGCAGCAAAGTAGAGATAAGTATTTCCCTCAGTTTGAGAACCAAGGTATCAATCCAGTAGGAGACAACGCACAAATCACCGAATACCTGCACAAACAATCAAACAACTTGCACCCAACACGATAAAGGGGTTGTCAATCCCTTCACGGTTATTTGCAAAAGTGAGATCTGATAGAGATAGGTAAAACTAAACAAAAGATAAAGTAAATATTTTTGGGTTTTTGGTTTATAGATCTGAAAATAAAAGATTGCAAAATAGTAGATCGGAAAGTAATATGATGGAAAATAGACCCGGGGGCCATAGGCTTCTCTCAAGATAGAAAATATTACGGTGGGTGAACAAATTACTGCCGAGCAATTGATAGAAAAGCGCAAACTTATGACAATATCTAAGGCAATGATCATGAATATAGGCATCACGTCCGTGTCAAGTAGACCGAAACGATTCTGCATCTACTACTATTACTCCACACATCGACCGCTATCCAGCATGCATCTAGAGTATTAAGTTCATAAAGAACGGAGTAACGCATTAAGTAAGATGACATGATGTAGAGGAATTAACTCAAGCAATATGATGAAAACCCCATCTTTTTATCCTCGATGGCAACAATACAATACGTGCCTTGCTGCCCCTACTGTCATTGGGAAAGGACACCGCAAGATTGAACCCAAAGCTAAGCACTTCTCCCATTGCAAGAAAAACCAATCTAGTTGGCCAAACCAAACCGATAGTTCGAAGAGAATTACAAAGATATCAAATCATGCATAAAAGAATTCAGAGAAGATTCAAATAATATTAATAGATAAGCTGATCATAAATCCACAATTCATCGGATCTCGGCAAACACACCGCAAAAAAGTGTTACATCGAATAGATCTCCAAGAACATCGAGGAGAACATGGTATTGAGAATCAAAGAGAGAGAAGAAGCCATCTAGCTACTAGCTGTGGACCCGTAGGTCTGAGGTAAACTACTCACGCTTCATCAGAAGGGCAATGGTGTTGATGTAGAAGCCCTCCGTGATCGAATCCCCCTCCGACAGGGCGCCGGAAAAGGCCCCTAGATGGGATCTCACGGGTAAAGAAGGTTGCGGCAGTGGAAAAGTATTTTCGTGGATGCCTCTGGTGGTTTCGGCATATAAGAGTATATATAGGCGAAAGAATTAGGTCAGGAGGTGCACGAGGGGCCCACAAGGGTGGGGGCGCGCCCTCCGTCCTTGTGGCCGCCTCGTGGCTCCTCCGACTTCATCTCCAAGTCTCCTGGTTTCCTTCTGGTCCAAGAAAGATCATCGCGAAAGTTTTATTCCGTTTGGACTCCGTTTGGTATTCCTTTTCTGCAAAACTCAAAAACAAGGAAAAAACAGAAACTGGCACTGGGCTCTAGGTTAATAGGTTAGTCCCAGAAATAATATAAAATAGCATATTAATGCATATAAAACATCCAAAATAGATAATATAATAGCATGGAACAATAAAAAATTATAGATACGTTGGAGACGTATCAAGCATCTTCAAGCTTAATTCCTGCTCGTCCTCGAGTAGGTAAATGATAAAAACAGAATTTTCGATGTGGAATGATACCTAACATATTTATCCATGTAATTTCTTTATTGTGGCATGAATTTTCAGATCTGTATGATTCAAAACAAAAGTTTAATATTGACATAAAAACAATAATACTTCAAGCATACTAACAAGATAATTATGTCTTCTCAAAATAACATGGCCAAAGAAAGCTTATCCCTACAAAATCATATAGTCTGGCTATGCTCCATCTTCATCACACAAAGTATTTAAATCATGCACAACCCCAATGACAAGCCAAGCAATTGTTTCATACTTTTGATGTTCTCAAACCTTTTCAATTTTCACGCAATACATGAGCGTGAGCCATGGACATAGCACTATAGGTGGAATAGAAGGTGGTTGTGGAGAAGACAAAAAGAGGGAGATAGTCTCACATCAACTAGGCGTATCAACGGGCTATGGAGATGCCCATCAATAGATATCAATGTGAGTGAGTAGGGATTGCCATGCAACGGATTCACTAGAGCTATAAGTTTATGAAAGCTCAAAAAGAAACTAAGTGGGTGTGCATCCAACTCGCTTGCTCACGAAAACCTAGGGCAATTTGAGGAAGGCCATCATTGGAATATACAAGCCAAGTTCTATAATGAAAATTCCCACTAGTATATGAAAGTGACAACATAGGAGACTCTCTATCATGAAGATCATGGTGCTACTTTGAAGCACAAGTGTGGTAAAAAGATAGTAACATTGCCCCTTCTCTCTTTTCTCTCATTTTTTTTATTTGGGCCTTCTCTCATTTTTTTTCGTTTTTTTTGCCTCTTTTTTTTTCGTCCGGAGTCTCATCCCGACTTGTGGGGGAATCATAGTCTCCATCATCCTTCTCCTCACATGGGACAATGCTCTAATAATGAAGATCATCACACTTTTATTTACTTACAACTCAAGAATTACAACTCAATACTTAGAACAAAATATGACTCTATATGAATGCCTCCGGCGGTGTACCAGGATGTGCAATGAATCAAGAGTGACATGTATGAAAGAATTATGAACGGTGGCTTTGCCACAAATACGATGTCAACTACATGATCATGCAAAGCAATATGACAATGATGGAACGTGTCATAATAAACGGAACGGTGGAAAGTTGCATGGCAATATATCTCGGAATGGCTATGGAAATGCCATAATAGGTAGGTATGGTGGCTGTTTTGAGGAAAGTATATGGTGGGTGTATGGTACCGGCGAAAGTTGCGCGGCACTAGAGAGGCTAGCAATGGTGGAAGGGTGAGAGTGCGTATAATTCATGGACTCAACATTAGTCATAAAGAACTCACATACTTATTGCAAAAATCTATTAGTTATCAAAACAAAGTACTACGTGCATGCTCCTAGGGAGGATAGACTGGTAGGAAAAGACCATCGCTCGTCCCCGACCGCCACTCATAAGGAAGACAATCAATAAATAAATCATGCTCCGACTTCATCACATAACGGTTCACCATACATGCATGCTACGGGAATCACAAACCTTAACACAAGTATTTCTCAAATCCACAATTACTCACTAGCATGACTCTAATATCACCATCTTTATATCTCAAAACAATCATAAGGAATCAAACTTCTCATAGTATTCAATGCACTTTATATGAAAGTTTTTATTATATCCCTCTTGGATGCCTATCATATTAGGACTAAATTTATAACCAAAGCAAATTACCATGCTGTTTAAAGACTCTCAAAATAATATAAGTGAAGCATGAGAGTTCATCAATTTCTATAAAATAAAACCACCGCCGTGCTCTAAAAAGATATAAGTGAAGCACTAGAGCAAAATTGCCTAGCTCAAAAGATATAAGTGAAGCATATGGAGTATTCTAATAAATCACGATTCATGCGTGTCCCTCTCAAAAGGTGTGTACAGCAAGGATGATTGTGGCAAACTAAAAATCAAAGGCTCAAATCATACAAGACGCTCCAAGCAAAACACATATCATGTGGTGAATAAAAATATAGCCTCAAGTAAAGTTACCGATAGACGAAGACGAAAGAGGGGATGCCTTCCGGGGCATCCCCAAGCTTAGGCTCTTGGTTGTCCTTGAATATTACCTTGGGGTTCCTTGGGCATCCCCAAGCTTAGTCTCTTGCCACTCCTTATTCCATAGTCCATCAAATCCTTACCCAAAACTTGAAAACTTCACAACACAAAACTCAACAGAAAATCTCATAAGCTCCGTTAGTATAAGAAAATAAATCACCACTTTGGTACTGTTGTGAACTCATTATTTATTTATATTGGTGTAATATATACTGTATTACAACTTTTCCATGGTTCATACCCCCCGATACTACCCATATATTCATCAAAATAAGCAAACAACACAAAGAAAACAAAATCTGTCAAAAACAGAACAGTCTGCGAAGATCCGAATTGTTCTAATACTTCTGTAACTCAAAATCTTCTGAAACATTTGGAAAACATACGAAATTCGTATATCAATCTCTTATAAAAAATTCAGGGTTTTTCAACGCTCCAGTGAATTACTAAAATTCTGAGACTGGACACAAAAGTTTCTGTTTTTCAGCAAGATCAAATCTACTATCACCATAAGCCATCCCAAAGGTTTTACTTGGCATAAACACTAATTAAAACATAAAACCACATCTAACCAGAGTCTAGATGAATTATTTATTGCAAAACAGAACCAAAAAAGCAAAGAAAAAAATAAAGTTGGGTTGCCTCCCAACAAGCGCTATTGTTTAACGCCCTTAGCTAGGCATAAAAACACGAATAGATCTAGGTATTGTCATCTTTGGTACGCAATCCATAAGTGGCTCTCATAATAGATTCATAAGACAATTTAATTTTCTTTCTTGGAAAGTGTTCCATGCCCTTCCTTAAAGGAAATTGAAATCTAATGTTTCCTTCTTTCATATCAATAATTGCACCAATCGTTCTAAGGAAAGGTCTCCCAAGAATAATAAGACATGTAGGATTGCAATCTATATCAAGAACAATGAAATCTACGGGCACATAATTCCTATTTGCAACAATAAGAACATCATTAATCCTTCCCATAGGTTTCTTAATAGTGGAATCCACGAGATGCAAATTTAAAGAACAATCATCAAATTCACGGAAACCTAACACATCACATAAAGTTTTTGGAATCGTGGAAACACTAGCACCCAAATCACACAAAGCATAACACTCATAATCTTTAATCTTGATCTTAATAGTAGGTTCCCACTCATCATAAAGTTTTCTAGGGATAGAAACTTCCAATTCAAGCTTTTCTTCATAAGATTGCATCATAGCATCAACGATATGTTTAGTAAAAGCTTTGTTTTGATTATAAGCATGAGGAGAATTCAACATGGATTGCAACAAGGAAATACAATCTATTAAAGAACAATTATCATGATTAAATTCCTTGAAATCCAAAAGAGTGGGTTCATTGCTACTTAAAGTTTTGACCTCTCCAATCCCACTTTTATCAATTTTTGCATCAAGATCTAAAAACTCCGAATCATTGGGACGTCTTTTAACTAAAGTTGACTCATCTCCAGTCCCATCTTTATCAAGATTTATATTGGAAAACAAAGATTCAATAGGAGTCACATCAATCACTTTAAGATCTTCATCATTATTTTCACAAAAACTAGAAGAACTTGTTTTTACAAACCAATTTTTTTTAGCACGCATTTAATGGTTCTTTCTTTGCACTCATCAATGGAAATTCTCATAGATTTGAGAGACTCATTGATATCATGCTTGGGTGGAATAGATCTAAGTTTCAAAGAATCAACATCAAGAGAAATTCTATCCACGTTCCTAGCCAAATCATCAATCTTAAGCAATTTTTCTTCAATCAAAGCATTGAAATTCTTTTGCGAACTCATAAATTCTTTAACACTATTCTCAAATTCAAAGGGCATCTTATTATAATTTCCATAAGAATTGTTGTAGGAATTACCATAATTATTAGAGGAATTACTAGGAAACGACCTAGGATTAAAATTACCTCTATACGCGTTATTACCAAAATTGTTCCTACCAACAAAATTCACATCCAAAGATTCATTACTATTTTCAATCAAGGTAGACAAAGGCATATCATTAGGATCCAAAGAAGCACTCTTGCTAGCAAATAATTTCATAAGTTCATCCATCTTTCCACTGAAAACATTAATCTCTTCAATTGCATGCACTTTTTACTAGTGGAAGATCTTTCGGTATGCCATTGAGAATAATTAACCATAATCTTATCTAGAAGTTTAATAGCTTCTCCTAGAGTAATT
The DNA here is from genome assembly GCA_011799875.1 of Thinopyrum elongatum. NCBI lineage: Eukaryota > Viridiplantae > Streptophyta > Magnoliopsida > Poales > Poaceae > Thinopyrum > Thinopyrum elongatum. The sequence goes on along the minus strand of CM022302.1, from coordinate 550,890,752 downwards.
TCCATAAAAGTGCCTCCCGCGGCCGAATCTAAAAGATTTCTAGAAGCAAAAATTCAATCCGGCATAAATTTTTTGTATAATCATCCATAAATTCAAACCATGAGTAGGGCAATTCCGTATCATCAATTTCATTCTCTCCCAAGATTGTGCAACATGCTCATGATCAAGTTGCTTAAAATTCATAATATCGTTCCTAAGGGAGATGATCTTAGCGGGAGGAAAATACTTGGAAATAAAAGCATCTTTACACTTATTCCATGAATCAATATTATTTTTAGGTAAAGATGAAAACCAAGTTTTAGCACGATCTCAAAGTGAGAACGGAAATAGCTTCAATTTAACAATATCATTATCCACATATTTTTTCTTTTGCATATCACACAAATCAACGAAATTGTTTAGATGGGATGCGGCATCTTCACTAGGAAGGCCAGAAAATTGATCTTTCATAACAAGATTCAGCAAAGCGGCATTAATTTCACAAGATTCCGCACTAGTGGCGGGAGCAATCGGAGTACTAATAAAATCATTGTTATTGGTGTTGGAAAAATCACACAATTTGGTATTCTCTTGAGTCAGCGTGATAAAATAAACAATCCAACACACGAGCACACAAAAAGCAAATGAAGAAGACGAACGGAAGAGGAGCGAAGAAAAGGCAAAGAAAGGGGTGAAGAAAAAGGCAAATCTTTTCGAAAATCATTTTAGAAGTGGGGGAGAGGAAAACGAGAGGCGAATGGCGAATAATGTAATGCGAGAGATGAGAGTTTATGATGGGTACTTGGTATGGCTTGACATGGCGTAGATCTCCCCGGCAACGGCGCCAGAAATTCTTCCTGCTACTTCTTGAGCTTGCGTTGGTTTTTCCCTTGAAGAGGAAAGGGTGATGCAGCAAAGTAGAGATAAGTATTTCCCTCAGTTTGAGAACCAAGGTATCAATCCAGTAGGAGACAACGCACAAATCACCGAAGACCTGCACAAACAATCAAACAACTTGCACCCAACGCGATAAAGGGGTTGTCAATCCCTTCACGGTTATTTGCAAAAGTGAGATCTGATAGAGATAGGTAAAACTAAACAAAAGATAAAGTAAATATTTTTGGGTTTTTGGTTTATAGATTTGAAAATAAAAGATTGCAAAATAGTAGATCAGAAAGTAATATGATGGAAAATAGACCCGGGGGCCATAGGCTTCTCTCAAGATAGAAAATATTACGGTGGGTGAACAAATTACTGCCGAGCAATTGATAGAAAAGCGCAAAGTTATGACGATATCTAAGGCAATGATCATGAATATAGGCATCACGTCCGTGTCAAGTAGACCAAAACGATTCTGCATCTACTACTATTACTCCACACATCGACCGCTATCCAGCATGCATCTAGAGTATTAAGTTCATAAAGAACGGAGTAACGCATTAAGTAAGATAACATGATGTAGAGGAATTAACTCAAGCAATATGATGAAAACCCCATCTTTTTATCCTCGATGGCAACAATACAATACGTGCCTTGCTGCCCCTACTGTCATTGGGAAAGGACACCGCAAGATTGAACCCAAAGCTAAGCACTTCTCCCATTGCAAGAAAAACCAATCTAGTTGGCCAAACCAAACCGATAGTTCGAAGAGAATTACAAAGATATCAAATCATGCATAAAAGAATTCAGAGAAGATTCAAATAATATTCATAGATAAGCTGATCATAAATCTGTTGGGGAACGTAGCATGCAATTTCAAAAAAATTCCTACGCTCACGCAAGATCTATCTAGGAGATGCATAGCAACGAGAGGGGGAGAGTATGTCCACGTACCCTCGTAGACCGAAAGCGGAAGCGTTAGCTTAACGCGGTTGATGTAGTCGAACGTCCTCGCGATCCAACCGATCAAGCACCGAACGTACGGCACCTGCGAGTTCAACACACGTTCAGCTCGATGACGTCCCTCGAACTCTTGATCCAGCAGAAGGTCGAGGGAGAGTTTCATCAGCACGACGGCGTGGTGACGGTGACGGTGACATGATCCGCGCAGGGCTTCGCCTAAGCACTACGACAATATGACCGGAGGAGTAAACTGTGGAGAGGGGCACCGCACACGGCTAAGAGAATATCCGTTGTCTTCTAGGGTTCCCCCTGCCCCCGTATATAAAGGAGGGGAGGAGGAGGCCGGCCACCAAGGGGGCGCGCCATGGGGGGGGAGTCCTACTAGGACTCCACTCCTAGTAGGATTCCCCCCCCCCCCCCAACTTTTCCTTTCTCCGGAGGTGGAAAGAGGGAAGGAAAGGGAGAGGGAGAAGGAAAGGGGGGTGCCACCCCCTTCCCTAGCCCAATTCGGCCTCCTCCCTTGTGGGGGGTGCACCAGCCCCTTGTGGGCTGGTTAGCCTCCCTCCTATGGCCCATATGGCCCATATCTTCCACTGGGGGGTTCCGGTAACCCCTCCGGTACTCCGGTATGTACCCGATACATTCCGGAACCCTTTCGGTGTCCGAATCCTACCTTCCAATATATCAATCTTTACCTCTCGACCATTTTGAGACTCCTCTTCATGACCGTGATCTCATCCGGGACTCCGAACAATCTTCGGTCACCAAAACACATAACTCATAATACAAATAGTCATCGAACGTTAAGCGTGCGGACCCTACGGGTTCGAGAACTATGTAGACATGGCCGAGACACCTCTTTGGTCAATAACCAACAGCGGAACCTGGATGCTCATATTGGCTCCTACATATTCTACGAAGATCTTTATCGGCCAAACCGCATAACAACATACGTCATTCCCTTTGTCATCGGTATGTTACTTGCCCGAGATTCGATCGTCGGTATCATCATACCTAGTTCAATCTCATTGCCGGCAAGTCTCTTTACTCGTTCCGTAATGCATCATCCCATAACTAAATCATTAGTCACATTGCTTGCAAGGCTTATAGTGATGTGCATTACCGAGAGGGCCCAGAGATACCTCTCCGATACACGGAGTGACAAATCCTAATCTTGATCTATGCCAACCCAACAAACACCTTCAGAGACACCTGTAGTGCATCTTTATAATCACCCAGTTACGTTGTGACATTTGAGAGCACGCAAGGTGTTCCTTCGGTATTCGGGAGTTGCATAATCTCATAGTCAGAGGAATATGTATAAGTCATGAAGAAAGCAATAGCAATAAAACTAAACGATCATTATGCTAAGCTAATGGATGGGTCTTGTCCATCACATCATTCTCCTAATGATGTGATCCCGTTCATCAAATGACAACACATGTCTATGGTTAGGAAACTTAACCATCTTTGATTAACGAGCTAGTCTAGTAGAGGCTTACTAGGGACTCGGTGTTTTGTCTATGTATTCACACATGTATCAAGTTTCCGGTTAATACAATTCTAGCATGAATAATAAACATTTATCATGATATAAGGGAATATAAAAATCAACTTTATTATTGCCTCTAGGGCATATTTCCTTCAGTCTCCCACTTGCACTAGAGTCAATAATCTAGTTCACATCGCCATGTGATTTAACACCAATAGTTCACATCTTTATGTGATTAACACCCATAGTTCACATCGCCATGTGACCAACACCCCAAGGGTTTACTAGAGTCAATAATCTAGTTCACATCGCTATGTGATTAACACCGAAAGAGTACTAAGGTGTGATCATGTTTTTCTTGTGAAAGAAATTTTTAGTCAACGGGTCTGCCACATTCAGATCCATATGTATTTTGCAAAATTTTTATGTCTACAATGCTCTGCATGGAGCTACTCTAGCTAATTGCTCCCACGTTCAATATGTATCTACATTGAGACTTAGAGTCATCTTGATTAGTGTCAAAGCTTGCATCGACGTAACCCTTTACGATGTACTCTTTGTCACCTCCATAACCGAGAAACATTTCTTTAGTCCTTTTAAGTAACTAAGGATAATTTTGACCGCTGTCCAGTGATCTACTCCTGGATCACTATTGGTACCTCCCTGCCATACTTATGGCAAGGTACACAATAGGTTTGGTACACAGCATGGCATACTTTATAGAACCTATGACTAAGGCATAGGGAATGACTTTCATTCTCTCTCTATCTTCTGCCGTGGTCATGCTTTGAGTCTTACTCAACTTCACACCTTGCAACACAGGCAAGAACCCTTTCTTTGACTGATCCATTTTGAACTTCTTCAAAATCTTGTCAAGGTATGTGCTTTGTGAAAGTCCTATTAAGCGTCTCGATCTATCCCTATAGATATTGATGCTCAATACTTAAGCAGCTTCATCGAGGTCTTTCTTTGAAAATTTCCTATTCAAGTATCCTTTTATGCTATCCAGAAATTCTATATCATTTCCAATCAGCAATATGCCATCCATATATAATATCAGAAATGCTACAGAGCTCCCACTCACTTTCTTGCAAATACAGGCTTCACCACAAGTCTGTATAAAACTATATGCTTTGATCAACTCATCAAAGCATATATTCCAACTCCGAGATGCTTGCACCAGTCCATAGATGGATCGCTGGAGCTTGCACACTTTGTTAGCACCTTTAGGATCGACAAAACCTTCTGGTTGCATCATATACAACTCTTCTTTAATAAATCCATTAAGGAATGCAGTTTTAACATCCATTTACCAGATTTCATAAAATGCGGCAATTGCTAACATGATTCGGACAGACTTAAGCATCGATACGAGTGAGAAAATCTCATCGCAGTCAACACCTTGAACTTGTCGAAAACCTTTTGCGACAATTTGAGCTTTGTAGATAGTAATACTACCATCAGCGTCCGTCTTCCTCTTGAAGATCCATTTATTTTAATGGCTTGCTGATCATCGAGCAAGTCCACCAAAGTCCATACTTTGTTCTTATATATGGACCCCATCTCAGATTTCATGGCCTCAAGCCATTTCGCGGAATCTGGGCTCATCATCGCTTCCTCATAGTTCGTAGGTTCGTCATGGTCTAGTAACATGACTTCCAGAACAGGATTACCGTACCACTCTGGTGCGGAACATACTCTGGTTGACCTACGAGGTTCGGTAGTAATTTGATCTGAAGTTTCATGATCATCATCATTAGCTTCCTCACTAATTGGCGTGGGCATCACTGGAACTGATTTCTGTGATGATTTACTTTCCAATTCAAGAGAAGGTACGATTACCTCATCAAGTTCTACTTTCCTCCCAGTCACTTCTTTCGAGAGAAACTCCTTCTCTAGAAAGGATCCATTCTTAGCAACAAAGATTTTTGCCTTCGGATCTGTGATAGAAGGTGTACCCAACAGTTTCTTTTGGGTATCCTATGAAGATGCACTTCTCCGATTTGGGTTCGAGCTTATCAGGCTGAAGCTTTTTCACATAAGCATCGCAACCCCAAACTTTAAGAAACGACAGTTTAGGTTTCTTGCCAAACCACAGTTCATATGGTGTCGTCTCAACGGATTTAGATGGTGCCCTATTTAACATGAATGCAGCTGTCTCTAATGCATAACCCCAAAATGATAGTGGTAAATCGGTAAGAGACATCATAGATCGCACCATATCTAATAAAGTACGGTTATGACGTTTGGACACACCATTATGCTGTGGTGTTCCAGGTGGCGTGAGTTGTGAAACTATTCCACATTGTTTTAAATGAAGGCCAAACTCGTAACTCAAATATTCGCCTCCGCGATCAGATCGTAGAAACTTTATTTTGTTGTTACGATGATTTTCTACTTCACTCTAAAATTCTTTGAACTTTTCAAATGTTTTAGACTTATGTTTCATCAAGTAGATATACCCATATCTGCTCAAATCATCTGTGAAGGTCAGAGAATAACGATACCCGCCGCGAGCTTCAACACTCATCGGACCGCATACATCAGTATGTATTATTTTCAATAAGTCATTAGCTCGCTCCATTGTTTGGGAGAACGGAGTCTTAGTCATCTTGCCCATGAGGCATGGTTCGCAAGCATCAAATGATTCATAATCAAGTGATTCCAAAAGCCCATCTGCATGGAGTTTCTTCATGCGCTTTACACCAATATGACCTAAATGGCAGTGCCACTAGTATGTTGCACTATCATTATCAACTTTGCATCTTTTGGCATCAATATTATGAATATGTGTATCACTACGATCGAGATTCAATAAACCATCTTATTGAGTGTATGACCATAGAAGGTTTTATTCATGTAAACAGAACAACAATTATTCTCTGACTTAAATGAATAACCGTATTGCAATAAACATGATCCAATCATATTCATGCTCAACGCAAACACCAAATAACATTTATCTATTTAGGTCCAACACTAATCCCGAAGGTAGTGGGAGTGTGCGATGGTGATCTTATCAACCTTGGAATCAATTCCAACACACATCGTCACCTTGTCATTAACTAGTCTCTGTTCATTTTGCAACTCCTGTTTCGAGTTACTAATGTTAGCAACTGAACTGGTATCAAATACCCAGGGGCTACTATGAACACTAGTAAAATACACATCAATATCATGTATATCAAATATACTTTTGTTCACTTTGCCATCCTTCTTATCAACCAAATACTTGGGGCAGTTCCGCTTCCAGTAACCATTTCCTTTGCAGTAGAAGCACTCAGTTTCAGGCTTAGGTCCATCTTTGTGCTTCTTCACGGGAGTGACAACTTGTTTGCCATTCTTCTTGAAGTTCCCTTTCTTTCCCTCGCCCTTTTTCTTGAAACTAGTGGTCTTGTCAACCATCAACACTTGATGCTATTTCTTGATTTCTACCTTCGCCGATTTCAGCATCGCGAAGAGCTTGGGAATCATTTTCGTCATCCCTTGCATATTATAGTTTATCACGAAGTTCTAGTAACTTGGTGATAGTGACTAGAGAACTCTGTCAGAACTCTGTCAATCACTATCTTATCTGGAAGATTAACTCCCACTTGATTCAAGCGATTATAGTACCCAGATATTCTGAGCATATGCTCATTGATTGAGCTATCTTGTAGGCAAAGTACTTGTCAGAGGTCTCATACCTCTCGACACGGGCATGAGTCTGAAATACCGATTTCAGCTCTTGGAACATCTCATATGCTCCATGGCGTTCAAAATGTTTTTGAAGTCCCGGTTCTAAGCCGTAAATCATGGCACACTAAACTATCAAGTAGTCATCATATCTAGCTTGCTAAATGTTCATAACGTTTGCATCTGCTCCTGCAATAGGTCTGTCACCTAGCGGTGCATCAAGGACATAATTCTTCTGTGCAGCAATGAGGATAATCCTCAGATCACGGAACCAGTCCGCATCATTGCTACTATCATCTTTCAACTTAGTTTTCTTTAGGAACATATCAAAAAATAAAACAGGGGAGCTATACGCGAGCTATTGATCTACAACATAATTTGCAAATACTACCAGGACTAAGTTCATGATAAATTAAAGTTCAATTAATCATATTACTTAAGAACTCCCACTTAGATAGACATCCCTCTAGTCATCTAAATGATCACGTGATCCATATCAACTAAACCATGTCCGATCATCACGTGAGATGGAGTAGTTTTCAATAGTGAACATCTCTATGTTGATCATATCTACTATATGATTCACGTTCGACCTTTTGGTCTCAGTGTTCCGAGGCCATATCTGCATATGCTAGGCTCGTCAAGTTTAACCCAAGTATTCTGCATGTGCAAAACTGTCTTGCACCCGTTGTATTTGAACGTAGAGCCTATCACACCCGATCATCACATGGTGTCTCAGCACGAAGAACTTTCGCAATGGTGCATACTCAGGGAGAACACTTATACCTTGAAGTTTAGTGAGGGATCATCTTATAATGCTACCGCCGTACTAAGCAAAATAAGATGCATAAAAGATAAACATCACATGTAATCAAAAATATGTGACATGATATGGCCATCATCATCTTGTGCCTTTGATCTCCATCTCCAAAGCACCATCATGATCTCCATCGTCACCGGCTTGACACCTTGATCTCCATCGTAGCGTTGTCGTTTCGCCAACTATTGCTTCTACGACTATCGCTACCGCATAGTGATAAAGTAAAGCAATTACATGGCGATTGCATTTCATACAATAAAGCGACAACCATAAGGCTCCTGCCAGTTGCTGATAACTTTTACAAAACATGATCATCTCATACTATAACGTATATCACATCATGTCTTGAGCATATCACATCACAGCATGCCCTGCAAAAACAAGTTAGACGTCCTCTACTTTGTTGTTGCAAGTTCTACGTGGGTGCTACGGGCTTCTAGCAAGAACCGTTCTTACCTACGCATCAAAACCACAACGATTTTTCGTCAAGTGTGCTATTTTAACCTTCTACAAGGACCGGCCGTAGTCAAACTCGATTCAACTAAAGTTGGAGAAACAGACACCCGCCAGCCACCTGTGTGCAAAGCACGTCGGTAGAACCAGTCTCATGAACGCGGTCATGTAATGTCGGTCCGGGCCGCTTCATCCAACAATACCGCCGAATCAAAGTAAGACGTTGGTAGTAAGCAGTATGACTATTATTGCCCACAACTCTTTGTGTTCTACTCGTGCATATCATCTACGCACAGACCTGGCTCTGATACCACTCTTGGGGAACGTAGCATGCAATTTAAAAAAAATTCCTACGCTCACGCAAGATCTATCTAGGAGATGCATAGCAACGAGAGGGGGAGAGTATGTCCACGTACACTCGTAGACCGAAAGCGGAAGCGTAAACTTAACGCGGTTGATGTAGTCGAACGTCTTCGCGATCCAACCGATCAAGCACCGAACGTACGGCACCTCCGAGTTCAGCACACATTCAGCTCGATGACGTCCCTCGAACTCTTGATCCAGCAGAAGGTCGAGGGAGAGTTTCGTCAGCACGACGGCGTGGTGATGGTGATGGTGATATGATCCGCGCAGGGCTTCGCCTAAGCACTATGACAATATGACCGGAGGAATAAACTGTGGAGAGGGGCACCGCACACGGCTAAGAGAATATCTATTGTATTCTAGGGTGCCCCCCTGCCCCCGTATATAAAGGAGGGGAGGAGGAGGCCGACCACCAAGGGGGCGCGCCATGGGGGGGAGTCCTACTAGGACTCCACTCCTAGTAGGATTCGCCCCCCCCCCCCACTTTTCCTTTCTCCGAAGGTGGAAAGAGGGAAGGAGAGGGAGAGGGAGAAGGAAAGGGAGGCGCCACCCCCTTCCCTAGTCCAATTCAGCGTCCTCCCTTGTGGGGGGCACACCAGCCCCTTGTTGGCTGGTTAGCCTCCCTCCTATGGCCCATATGGCCCATATCTTCCATCGGGGGGTTCCGGTAACCCCTCCGGTACTCTGGTATGTACCCGATACACTCCAGAACCCTTCCGGTGTCCGAATACTACCTTCCAATATATCAATCTTTACCTCTTGACCATTTCGAGACTCCTCGTCACTTCTGTGATCTCATCCGAGACTCCTAACAATCTTCGGTCACCAAAACACATAACTCATAATACAAATCGTCATCGAACGTTAAGCGTGCGGACCCTACGGGTTCGAGAACTATGTAGACATGACCGAGACACCTCTCCGGTCAATAACTAACAGCGGAACCTGGATGCTCATATTGGCTCCTACATATTCTACGAAGATCTTTATCGGTCAAACCGCATAACAACATACGTCATTCCCTTTGTCATCGGTATGTTACTTGCCCGAGATTCGATCATCGGTATCATCAAACCTAGTTCAATCTCATTACCGGCAAGTCTCTTTACTCGTTCCGTAATGCATCATCCCATAACTAACTCATTAGTCACATTGCTTGCAAGGCTTATAGTGATGTGCATTACCGAGAGGGCCCAGAGATACCTCTCCGATACACGGAGTGACAAATCCTAATCTCGATCTATGCCAACCCAACAAACACCTTCGGAGACACCTGTAGAGCATCTTTATAATCATCCAATTACGTTGTGACGTTTGATAGCACACAAGGTGTTCCTCCGGTATTCGGGAGTTGCATAATCTCATAGTGAGAGGAATATGTATAAGTCATGAAGAAAGCAATAGCAATAAAACTAAACGATCATTATGCTAAGCTAACGGATGGGTCTTGTCCATCACATCATTCTCCTAATGATGTGATCCCGTTCATCAAATGACAACACATGTCTATGGTTAGGATACTTAACCATCTTTGATTAACGAGCTAGTCTAGTAGAGGCTTACTAGGGACTCGGTGTTTTGTCTATGTATTAACACATGTATCAAGTTTCCGGTTAATACAATTCTAGCATGAATAATAAACATTTATCATGATACAAGGAAATATAAATAACAACTTTATTATTACCTCTAGGGCATATTTCCTTCAAAATCCACAATTCATCGGATCTCGGCAAACACACCCCAAAAAAGTGTTACATCGAATAGATCTCCAAGAACATCGAGGATAACATGGTATTGAGAATCAAAGAGAGAGAAGAAGCCATCTAGCTACTAGCTATGGACCCGTAGGTCTGAGGTAAACTACTCACGCCTCATCGGAAGGGCAATGGTGTTGATGTAGAAGCCCTCCGTGATCGAATCCCCCTCCGGCAGGGCGCCGAAAAAGGCCCCTAGATGGGATCTCACGGGTACAGAAGGTTGCGGTGGTGGAAAAGTATTTTCGTGGATGCCTCTGGTGGTTTTGGCATATAAGAGTATATATAGGCGAAAGAATTAGGTCAGGAGGTGCACGAGGGGCCCACAAGGGTGGGGGCGCGCCCTACCCCCCTGGGCACGCCCTCCGTCCTTGTGGCCGCCTCGTGGCTCCTCCGACTTCATCTCCAAGTCTCCTGGTTTCCTTCTGGTCCAAGAAAGATCATCGCGAAAGTTTTATTCCGTTTGGACTCCGTTTGGTATTCCTTTTCTGCAAAACTCAAAAACAAGGAAAAAACAGAAACTAGCACTAGGCTCTAGGTTAATAGGTTAGTCCCAAAAATAATATAAAATAGCATATTAATGCATATAAAATATCCAAAACAGATAATATAATAGCATGGAACAATAAAAAATTATAGATACGTTGGAGACGTATCAGATGACTACTCGATAGTTCAGTGTGCCATGCTTTACGGCTTAGAATCGGGACTTCAAAGACGTTTTGAACGTCATGGAGCATATAAGATGTTCCAGGAGTTGAAGTTAATATTTCAAGCCAATGCCCGAGTTGAGAGATATGAAGTCTCCAACAAGTTCTATAGCTGCAAGATGGAGGAGAACAGTTCTGTCAGTGAACACATACTCAGAATGTCTGGATATCATAATCACTTGACTCAGTTGGGAGTTAATCTTCCAGATGATAGTGTTATTGATAGAGTTCTTCAATCACTGCCACCAAGCTACAAAGGCTTCGTGATGAACTATAATATGCAAGGGATGGAAAAGACAATTCCCGAGCTCTTCGCAGTGCTCAAAGCTGCGGAGGTAGAAATCAAGAAGGAGCATCAAGTGTTGATGGTTAACAAGACCACTAGTTTCAAGAAAAAGGGCAAGGGAAAGAAGGGGAACTTCAAGAAGAATGGCAAACAAGTTGCCACTCCCGGGAAGAAGCCCAAAGCTGGACCCAAGCCTGAAACTAAGTGCTTCTACTGCAAAGGGACTGGTCACTGGAAGCGGAACTGCCCCAAGTATTTGGCGGATAAGAAGGATGGCAAAGTGAACAAAGGTATATTTGATATACATGTTATTGATGTGTACCTTACTAATGCTCATAGTAGCACTTGGGTATTTGATACTGGTTCGGTTGCTCATATTTGTAACTCGAAACAGGAGCTACGGATTGAACGAAGATTGGCTAAGGACGAGGTGACGATGCGCGTCGGGAATGGTTCCAAGGTCGATGTAATCGCCGTCGGCACGCTACCTCTACATCTACCTTCGGGATTAGTTTTAGACCTGAATAATTGTTATTTGGTGCCAGCGTTGAGCATGAACATTATATCTGGATCTTGTTTAGTGCGAGACGGTTATTCATTTAAGTCAGAGAATAATGGTTGTTCTATTTATATGAGTAATATCTTTTATGGTCATGCACCCTTCAAGAGTGGTCTATTTTTGTTGAATCTCGATCGTGGTGATACACATATTCATAATATTGATGCCAAAAGATGCAAAGTTGATAATGATAGTGCAACATATTTGTGGCACTGCCGTTTAGGTCATATTGGTGTAAAGCGCATGAAGAAACTCCATGCAGATGGGCTTTTGGAATCACTTGATTATGAATCATTTGATACTTGCGAACCATGCCTCATGGGCAAGATGACTAAAACTCCGTTCTCCAGAACAATGGAGCGAGCTAATGACTTATTGGAAATAATACATACCAATGTATGCGGTCCGATGAGTGTTGAAGCACGCGGCGGGTATCTTTATTTTCTGACCTTCACAGATGATTTGAGCAGATATGGGTATATCTACTTGATGAAACACAAGTCTGAAACATTTGAAAAGTTCAAAGAATTTCAGAGTGATGTAGAGAATCATCATAACAAGAAAATAAAGTTTCTACGATCTGATCGCGGAGGCGAATATTTGAGTTACGAGTTTGGCCTTCATTTAAAACAATGTGGAATAGTTTCACAACTCACGCCACCTGGAACACCACAGCGTAATGGCGTGTCCGAATGTTGTAACCGTACTTTATTAGATATGGTGCGATCTATGATGTCTCTTACCAATTTACCACTATCTTTTTGGGGTTATGCATTAGAGACAGCTGCATTCACGTTAAATAGGGCACCGTCTAAATCCATTGAGACGACACCGTATGAACTGTGGTTTGGCAAGAAACCTAAGCTGTCGTTTCTTAAAGTTTGGGGTTGCGACACTTATGTCAAAAGGCTTCAGCCTGATAAGCTCGAACCCAAATTGGAGAAGTGCGTCTTCATAGGATACCCAAAGGAAACAACTGGGTACACCTTCTACCACAGATCCGAAGGCAAGATCTTTGTTGCCAAGAATGGAACCTTTCTAGAGAAGGAGTTTCTCTCGAAAGAAGTGAATGGGAGGAAAGTAGAACTTGATGAGGTAATCATACCTTCTCTTGAATTGGAAAGTAGTTCATCAGAGAAAACCGTTCCCGTGATGCCTACCCCAGCTAGAGAGGAAGCTAATGATGATGATCATGAAACTTCAGATCAAGTTACTACAGAACCTCGTAGGTCAACCAGAACACGTTCTACACCAGAGTGGTACGGGAATCCTGTACTGGAAGTCATGTTACTAGACCAAGGCGAACCTACGAACTATGAAGAAGCTATGATGAGCCCAGATTCCGACAGATGGCTTGAGGCCATGAAATCTGAGATAGGATCCTTGTATGAGAACAAAGTGTGGACTTTGGTGGACTTGCCCGATGATCGGCGAGCCATAGAGAATAAATGGATTTTCAAGAAGAAGACTGACGCCATACAAAGCTCGACTTGTCGCAAAAGGTTTTCGACAAGTTCAAGGAGTTGACTACGATGAGACTTTCTCACCCGTAGCGATGCTTAAGTCCGTCCAAATCATGTTAGCAATTGCCGCATTTTATGATTATGAAATCTGGCAAATGGACATCAAAACTGCATTCCTTAATGGATTTCTTAAAGAAGAGTTGTATATGATGAAACCAGAAGGTTTTGTCGATCCTAAAGGTGCTAACAAAGTGTGCAAGCTCCAGTGATCCATCTATGGACTGGTGCAAGCATCTCGGAGTTGGAGTATACGCTTTGATGAGGTGATCAAAGCATATGGTTTTATACAGACTTTCGGAGAAGCCTGTATTTACAAGAAAGTGAGTGGGAGCTCTGTAGTATTTCTAATATTATATGTGGATGACATATTGTTGATTGGAAATGATGTAGAATTTCTGGATAGCATAAAAGGATACTTGAATAAGAGTTTTTCAATGAAAGACCTCGGTGAAGCTGCTTATATATTGGGCATCAAGATCTATAGGGATAGATCGAGACGCTTAATAGGACTTTCACAAAGCACATACCTTGATAAAGTTTTGAAGAAGTTCAAAATGGATCAGTCAAAGAAAGGGTTCCTGCCTGTGTTGCAAGGTGTGAAGTTGAGTAAGACTCAATGCTCGACCAATGCTAGAATTGTATGATAAATGTTTCCTTATTTATGATAAATGTTTATTATTCATGCTAGAATTGTATTAACCGGAAACTTGATACATGTGTGGATACATAGACAAAACACTGTGTCCCTAGTAAGCCTCTACTAGACTAGCTCGTTAATCAAAGATGGTTAAGTTTCCTAACCATAGACATGTGTTGTCATTTGATGAACGGGATCACATCATTAGGATAATGATGTGATGGATAAGACCCATCCGTTAGCTTAGCATAATGATCGTTCAGTTTTATTGCTACTGCTTTCTTCATGTCAAATACATATTCCTTCGACTATGAGATTATGCAACTCCCGGATACCGGAGGAATGACTTGTGTGCTATCAAATGTCACAACATAACTGGGTAATTATAAAGATGCTCTACAGGTATCTCCGAAGGTGTCTGTTGGGTTGGCATAGATCGAGATTAGGATTTGTCACTCCGAGTATCGGAGAGGTATCTCTGGGCCCGCTCGGTAATGCACATCATAAGAAGTCTTGCAAGCAAAGTGACTTAGTCACAGGATGATGTATTACGGAACGAGTAAAGAGACTTGCCGGTAACGAGATTGAACTAGGTATAAAGATACCGACGATCGAATCTCGGGCAAGTAACATACCGATGGACAAAGGGAATTACGTATGTTGTCATTACGGTTCAACCGATAAAGATCTTCGTAGAATATGTGGAAACCAATATGAGCATCCAGGTTCCGCTATTGGTTTTTTGACCGAAGAGGTGTCTCGGTCATGTCTACATAGTTCTCGAACCCATAGGGTCCGCACGCTTAACGTTCAATGACGATTTTGTATTATATGAGTTATGTGATTTGGTGACCGAATGTTGTTCGGAGTCCCAGATGAGATCACGGACATCACGAGGAGTCTCAAAATGGTCGAGAGGTAAAGATTGATATATAGGACGATTATATTCGGACACCGGAAGTGTTCCGAGGTGTAACGGGTACATATCGGAGTACCGGGGGGGGGGGTGACCGGAACCCCCCGGGGGAATAATGGGCCTTATGGGCCATAGGAGGGGAGCACACCAGCCCACAAGGGGTGGCACGCCCCCCCTAAGGAAGGAGGCCGAGTGGGAGAAGGAAGAGGGGCTTCGGCCCCCCTTTCCTTCCTCCCTCCCTCTCTTCCGTTTTCCCCCTTCCGGTAATAAGGAAAGGGGGGGGGCGAATTGGACTAGGGCCCCAAGTAGGATTCCTCCTACTTGGGGCACCCCATGGCAACTCCCCTCCCCCTCCCACCTCACTAGTAGAAAACAGGGCTTTGGTTCAGGCCTGCCCAGCCCATTAGTCCCGGTTCAGTCACGAACCGGGACCCATGGGGGCATACGTCCCGGTTCGTGCGCCCAGGGGGCCGGCCGGGCCTCTTGGAGCATTGGTCCCGGTTCGTCTGGACCCTTTTGTCCCGGTTCCAGACATGAAGCGGGACCATTGGGCCTCGCTACTGGCCCAAATCCATTAGTCCCGGTTCGTGGCTGGAACTGGGACCAAAGGCCACCCTTTGGTCCCGGTTCCAGCCACGAACCGGGACCAATGGTGTGGCTATATATACCCCTCGCCCGCGAGCAGAGCACTCCACTGCTCTGTTTTTTTCTGGCCGGCGAGGGGAGGGCTTTGTGGTGCTCTAGCTCACCTCCTATGCACATGAGGTGTTCGATGAAATGCCCGAGCCACACTACTTAAGCTTTCTCCTCTCCAAACTCGACCTCCAAGCTCCATTTTCCTCAAGATTTGTCTAAGTTTAGCGGTCCATCACGTCCCGTCCCCGTCTTCACCGCCGTCGATCGCCCGCGCCGATCTCGTCGCCGGCACCACCGTGGTGAGCCTCTTGTTCTTATCTTCTTTCTAAAAGAAAAAAATTCTTACTTGTATGATTTAGATAGATACTTGTATAATTTTCTTACTTTTATTATTGTTTGTTATTATATAGTGTGATGGTTTTGGTATCCGCCCCCGTCGGCCCTCGTCCTGTCTATGATTCAGATGTGGTATATATTATATTTTATAACTATTTGGTTCATTTATTGTTTATGACAATTATGCCGACATAGATTTTTTTATCTAGGAGGTATGTGAACCGGAAATTCCAACCGACCCTATTGTCGAGAGGTTAAATTTAGTTGAAGAAGAAAACAATTACTTGAGGGAAAAATTGAAAAAAAAATTGAGGAGGAGAAGATGATATTGGAGTTGCATGTTGCGGATGTCGTCGATGATCACAAGATCAAGATGAATGCATTGCGCTTCAAGATTAGAAAGTATAGAAAATATGCCATTCATACCGAGGCTTGGTATCATTATGCCGTTGGATCAATTGTTACCTTGGTTGCGATTATGATCGCATTTGTTGTTGCATTGAAATGTTTTACATAGTTTCAATGTATGGTTTAATTAGATGCTCTGGAGAGCTATATGTTGTTCAATGAGAACTATGTCTGTACTTTGGTTTTAATGTGATGATGAACTTCTATTAATTTGGTCACTTATCTATTCATGATGTTCTGTAATGGTTTTTGACACACTTAATTATATATAATGCACGCAGATGAACCGGCAATTGATGTACGGTGACAGACGCACCTCCGAGTACATTAAGGGCGTGCATAATTTTCTCGGACTGGCTGAGGCAAACAAGCAGAATGGTTTTATGTGTTGTCCATGCCCTATATGTGGGAATACGAAGTCTTACTCTGACCGGAAATTCCTTCACACCCACCTGCTTTATAAGGGTTTCATGCCACACTATAATGTTTGGACAAAGCACGGAGAAAGAGGGGTTATGATGGAAGACAGCGAAGAAGAAGAGGATGATGACAACTATGTGCCCCCTGAATACAGTGATGCTGCAACGGGGGAAGCTGAAGATCAAGAGGAACCAGACGATGTGCCCGATGATGATCTCCGCCGGGTCATTGTTGATGCAAAGAGACAGTGCGAAAGTGAAAAGGAGAAGCTGAAGTTCGATCGCATGTTAGAGGATCACCAAAAAGGGTTGTACCCCAATTGCGAAGATGGCAACACAAAGCTCGGTACCATACTGGAATTGCTGCAGTGGAAGGCAGAGAATGCTGTGCCTGACAAAGGATTTGAGAAGCTATTGAAAATATTGAAGAAGAAGCTTCCAAAGGATAACGAATTGCCCGACAGTACGTACCCAACAAAGAAGGTCGTATGCCCTCTAGGATTGGAGGTGCAGAAGATACATGCATGCCCTAATGACTGCATTACCGCGGTGCGTACGAGGATTTGAACGCATGCCCGGTATGCGGTGCATTGCGGTATAAGATCAGACGAGATGACCCTGGTGATGTTGATGGCGAGCCCCCCAGGAAGAGGGTTCCTGCGAAGGTGATGTGGTATGCTCCTATAATACCACGGTTGAAACGTCTGTTCAGAAACAAAGAGCATGCCAAGTTGATGCGATGGCACAGAGAGGACTGTAAGAAAGACGGGAAGTTGAGAGCACCCGCTGACGGGTCGCAGTGGAGAAAAATCGAGAGAAAGTACTGGGAGGAGTTTGCAGGTGACGCAAGGAACGTATGGTTTGGTTTAAGCGCGGATGGCATTAATCCTTTTGGGGAGCAGAGCAGCAATCACAGCACCTGGCCCGTGACTGTATGTATCTATAACCTTCCTCCTTGGCTGTGCATGAAGCGGAAGTTCATTATGATGCCAGTACTCATCCAAGGCCCTAAGCAACCCGGCAACGACATTGATGTGTACCTAAGGCCATTAGTTGAAGAACTTTTACAGCTGTGGAATGGAAACGGTGTATGTGTGTGGGATGAGTATAGACAGGAGGAATTTGACCTGCATGCGTTGCTGTTTGTAACCACCAATGATTGGCCTGCTCTCAGTAACCTTTCAGGACAGACAAACAAGGGATACCACGCATGCACGCACTGTTTAGCTGACACCGAAAGTATATACCTGGACAAATGTAGGAAGAATGTGTACCTGGGGCATCGTCGATTTCTTCCGACCAACCATCAATGTCGAAAGAAAGGCAAGCATTTCAAAGGCGAGGCAGATCACCGGAAGAAGCCCGCCATGCGTACCGGTGATCACGTACTTGCTATGGTCAATGATTTACACGTAATCTTTGGAAAGGGTCCCGGCGGACTATCTGTTCCGAATGACGCTGAGGGACGCGCACCCATGTGGAAGAAGAAATCTATATTTTGGGACCTACCCTACTGGAAAGAACTAGAGGTCCGCTCTTCAATCGACGTGATGCACGTGACAAAGAACCTTTGCGTGAACCTGCTAGGCTTCTTGGGCGTGTATGGGAAGACAAAAGATACACCGGAGG
This sequence comes from Thinopyrum elongatum, assembly GCA_011799875.1. Classification (NCBI taxonomy): domain Eukaryota; kingdom Viridiplantae; phylum Streptophyta; class Magnoliopsida; order Poales; family Poaceae; genus Thinopyrum; species Thinopyrum elongatum. The sequence goes on along the minus strand of CM022302.1, from coordinate 550,872,312 downwards.
CACGGGAGGACCTGCAATGTTTGCACGAAAAAGACGGCATGCCTCCAAAGCAGTATGAAGGTCCTACCAGCTACGCTCTTACCAAAGAAGAGAAGGAAATCTTCTTTGAATGCCTGCTCAGTATGAAGGTCCCGTCTGGCTTCTCGTCGAATATAAAGGGAATAATAAATATGGCAGAGAAAAAGTTCTAGAACCTAAAGTCTCATGACTGCCACGTGATTATGACGCAACTGCTTCCGGTTGCATTGAGGGGGCTTCTACCGGAAAACGTTCGATTAGCCATTGTGAAGCTATGTGCATTCCTCAATGCAATCTCTCAGAAGGTGATCGATCCACAAATCCTACCAAGGCTAAGGAGTGATGTGGCGCAATGTCTTGTCAGTTTCGAGCTGGTGTTCCCACCATCCTTCTTCAATATCATGACGCACGTCCTAGTTCATCTAGTCGACGAGATTGTCATTCTAGGCCCTGTATTTCTACACAATATGTTCCCCTTTGAGAGGTTCATGGGAGTCCTAAAGAAATATGTCCGTAACCGCGCTAGGCTAGAAGGAAGCATCTCCATGGGCCATCAAACAGAGGATGTCATTGGGTTTTGTGTTGACTTCATTCCTGGCCTTAAGAAGATTGGCCTCCCTCAATCGCGGTATGAGCGGAGGCTGACTGGAAAAGGCACGCTAGGAGGGGACTCAATAATATGTAGGGACGGGCATTCTTGGTCTCAAGCACACTACATAGTTCTACAGAACTCTACCTTGGTGACCCCGTATGTCGATGAACACAAGAACATTCTGCGCTCCAAACACCCGGAGCAGTGTGACGACTGGATTACATGTGAACACATCAGGACTTTTGGCAGTTGGTTGGAAACACGTCTCAGAGGTGACAACACTGTTTCTGATGAGCTGTACTCGTTGTCCAGGGGACCATCTTCGACTGTATTGACTTACAAAGGATACGAGATAAATGGGAATACATTTTACACGATCGCCCAAGATCAAAAGAGCACCAACCAAAACAGCGGTGTCCGCTTTGATGAAGCAACCAAGAGGGGAAAGGACACATATTATGGTTACATAGTGGACATATGGGAACTTGACTACGGACATGATTTTAAGGTCCCTTTGTTTAAGTGCAAATGGGTCAATATGTCAGGAGGCGGGGTACAGGTAGACCCACAGTACGGAATGTCAACAATGGATCTGAACAATCTTGGGTACATAGACGAACAATTCGTCCTAGCCAATGATGTGGCGCAGGTTTTCTATGTGAAGGACATGTCTACCAAACCGAGAAAAAGAAAAGATAAGGAAGCGAATACATCATACGATGAGCCAAAGCACCACATAGTTCTTTCAGGAAAAAGAGACATCGTGGGATTGGAGGGCAAGACAGACATGTCTGAAGATTATGAAAAGTTTCATGAAATTCCTCCCTTCAAAGTCAAGGCTGACCCAAGCACCCTGTTAAGCGATGAAGAATATCCATGGTTACGGTGCAATAAGCAAAGGACACAAGCGAAGAAAAAGTGAAGACTTTCTCTCAACAACTATTATGATGATGTCTTTGATCTAGAATATCACTGCAGTTACATGTGAAGAAATGAAATGCCTTTTGTAACAGACGAGTTTCCGGAAACCCTGATACTTCGAAACAGATTATCCGTTTTGTACACAAAGTGCATCCAGTTTTTGCCGTAACCCTCTCAACTTTTTAGCACATGCTATGTGGGTGAAATGATGATACCATGCCAATTTTCAACATCTTCAGAGTTCATTTGAAGTGCTTTTCAATTTCATGGTCATATAGCTCAAAAAAAATCAGTAAATGCATGGAAAATAACAAATGAAGTCAGAAAGGGTTGAAAATTGATGATGTGGCTTTGAATGGTGCATTTTGAACACACAAAAAGTCTAGAGTTCAAATAAGTTCAAAAAAATGAAATCCCTTTGTAATAGACGAGTTTCCGTATGAAACCCTGATACTTCGAAAGAGATTGTACGTTTTGTGCACGAAGTGCATCCAGTTTTTGCCGTAACCCTCTCAACTTTTTAGCACATGCTATGTGGGTGAAATGATGATACCATGCCAACTTTCAACCTTTTCAGAGTTCATTTGAAGTGCTTTTCAATTTCAGGGTCATATAGCTCAAAAAAATCAGTAAATGCATGAAAAATAACAAATAAAGTCAGAAAGGGTTGAAAATTGATGATGTGGCTTTGAATGGTGCATTTTCAACACACAAAAAGTCTGGAGTTCAAATAAGTTCAAAAAAATGAAATCCCTTTGTAACAGACGAGTTTTCGTTCGAAACCCTGATACTTCGAAAGAGATTGCCTGTTTTGTACACGAAGTGCATCCAATTTTTGCCGTAACCCTCTCAACTTTTTAGCACATGCTATGTGGGTGAAATGATGATACCATGCCAACTTTCAACCTTTTCAGAGTTCATTTGTAGTGCTTTTCAATTTCAGGGTCATTTAGCGCAAAAAGAATGAACTAATAGCAAAAATAATGAACTTAAAATAATCAATTAAAATATTCTGTTATGATCAACTAAAACAAAACTATAATATTCTTCAATAGCAAAAAGAATCAACTAAAAAGCTTTTATAAAACTCTAATAGCAAAAGGAATCAACTAAAAAGCTTTTATAAACCTCTAGTATTTTTGAAACTAAAATTATAAAAAATTTATGCAACTAAAATTATCAAAGTATTTTTAGTTCAAAACATTAATAGCAAAAAGAAATATCATAAGATAAAGAATTTTTTTGTTAGAAAGTTTAATAGCAAAAAGAATTATCTTCAAGAATTTTTTATTAGAAACTAAAATAACAAAATATGTTTTTGAATATAATGTTAAAACACAGTAATATTAAATAGCAGGAAAAAGAATCACTCAAAAATCTATTTTTATAGTAAAGTTATTCACAAACTAGTGATTCACACAAATTTCAAAGAATTCAAATTTAAACTATTCAAATTTGAAAACTAATGGCACTAACAGAAAGTTTATAATTTTTGTGACCTAACAACAAAAAAAATTAAAAAATAAAGCAACAAACAAAAGAAAATAAATAATGCAAAAAACAAAACAAAAAACTGGGAAAAAAATAAAAACATGCCACCTACTGGGCCACCATGGCCTGAATACGACTAGAAACCCAACCCGGCAGGTGGGCCAGGATTAAGGCCCGCAGAAGGCCCAGTAGGCCCACAGGCAGAGAGACACATTTAGGCCAGTAGGCCTGCAATAGAGAGGAGTTCGATAGGGAGGCATAGCCGCGCTTATAAACTGGTGCCGAAGCTCCTCAGCTAGCGAGGTGGGACTAAACATCCACCGCGGCTGTGCCAGGCACAGGCTATTGGTCCCGGTTGGTGGCACGAACCGGGACCAATGCCCACCTTTGGTCCCGGTTCGTGGCACCAACCTGGACCAATGCTACCCTTTGGTCCCGGTTCGTTCCACTAACCGGGACCAAAGGTCTCTGCTTCCCGCCCTTTGGGCTGACGAAAAGAGACCTTTGGTCCCGGTTGGTGGCACGAACCGGGACCAAAGGGTTGCATTAGTCCCGGTTCGTGCCACAAACCGGGACCAAAGGTGTGGGTATATAACCCCACACTTAGAGAAATTTCCCCCCACCCAGCCATTCTTCTCTGAACGCTGCCAGGCTGCCCCTGCTTCCTCGACGCCGTCACCGCCCCGTGGTCGCCGTCGCCGCCCGCTCCTCGACACTGTCGCCGCCAGCTCCTCGTCACCGTCGCCCTGCGCTCCTGCCCTGCCCCGACGCGCCGCTCGGCCCGTGCCCCCTGCCTCGACGTACGCCGGTCGCTCCGTGCTCCCTGCCTCGACGCCGGCCGCCCCGTGCCCCTGCCCCGCCGCCGCCCCGCGGCCCCGGCCTGCCCCGACCATGCCGCACCTCTCCTCGCCGTTCGGTCCGGCCGGCCTCCTCCTCTCTCTGTTTTTTTTAATATGATGTTTTTTTTGTTCATAGATGATATATATGTAGTGTATATGATGATATGTATGTGTATATATATGATGATAAGTCCTGTTTTTTCATAATTTTTTTGTTCATAGATGATATATATGTAGTGTATATGATGATATATATGTATGTGTATGCAAAAGTTACATTTAAGAAAAAAATGTATGTATTATATTCATATGCAAAGAATATGCAAAAGTTAGAATTTTTGTTCATATATGTATTTTTTTGTTCATATGTGTATTAATTTTTTTGTTCATAACATTTTTTTGTTCATATATGTATTTTTTATAGCATTTTTTTCATGTATATATGTATGTGGCTATGTATGTATAGATGGATATCATTTTTTTTCCATGTATGTATGTCGGTGTCGATATACCCCTCCTCGATAACTTCGACATGAGGGGGGGGGGGGAGGAGTCCTCGAAACATATCAAGTGCACTTTATAAATTCATATGTTGAGTTAGTTGATTTAGGTTAGTGCATTTTAGGTTAGTTCATTTAGTGCATTTTAGGTTAGTTGTATTGTTAGTGCATTTTAGGTTAGTACGTAGATTTTAGGTTAGTGGAGAGGAAAAAGGGAAATAAGGAAAAATAAGAAAAGAGGAAGAAGGAAGAAGGAAGAAGAAGAAAAAGAAGTAGAGGAAAAAGGAAAATAAGAAGAGGAAGAAGGAGGAGAAGAAGAGGAGAGGAAGAAGGAGGAGAAGAAGAGGAGAGGAAGAAGAGGAGAAAAAAATAAGAAGAGGAAGAAGAAGAAAAAAAAGAGGAGAAGAAGAAGAAATAGAGGAATGGAAAACTAACTTCTTCTCCTCTATTCTATTCCTTCTTCTTCTCCTCTTTTTTTTTCTTCTTCTTCCTCTTCTTATTTTTTATCGGGAACGAGGGTGTCGAGGATCACCGAGCGGTCGAGGGTCGGGAACTAGGGTAGAGGGTCGAGGGTCGCCGAGGGGTCGAGGGTCGTCGAGGGGTCGAGGTTCGAGGATCGCCGAGGGGTCGAGGGTCGTCGAGGGGTCGAGGGTCGAGGATCGAGATTTATCAAGAATGCCCCCATTATGGATGTGCACAAGTTGATCCAATTTTTTTCTAATCTCATATATATATATATTCTTCTATATGTCACGTTGTCTGTCAAAGTATTGAAGAAATCCATGGCTTCATCATTAGCCAGAAGTAACAGGCGTATGATGCTACGAAGCTCTTCAAAGTTGTTTTGGAACGGAGTTCCGGATAGAATAATTCACTTTTTGGTACGAATTTTAGCAAAGGCCTTCCAAATAGCGATATTCGGAAGGCTCTTGCTGAACTTCGTACCAAAAAACTAATTATCCTATCCGGGACTCCGTTCCAAAACAATTTTGGAGAGCTTCGTACCATTATGCGCCTGTTACTTCCGGCTAATGATGAAGCCATGGTTTTCTTGAATCCTTTGACACTAACAACGTGACATATAGAAGGGTAGATGAGATCAGGAAAAATATGGACCATTTTCTGCACATCCAGAATGGTGCCATTTTGTTAAATCCCTTGTTTGACATTCATGAGAGAGGCGGTCCGGACATCGGACATTCATGAGAGAACTCTGGTAACTCTTCCGGCTAATGATGAAGTCATGGTTTTCTTGAATTCTTTGAATCCCTTGTCGGTCCGGACGTCGGACATTCATGAGAGAGGCGGTCCGGCCCAAACCCTAGAAGCGTTGTCGAGGCCACCCCAAACCCTAGAAGCGTTGCCTAGGCCACCCCAAACCCTAGAAGCGTTGTCGAGGCCACCCCAAACCGTAGAAGCGTCGAGCTAGCTAGGTCTACGTTTGCACTAATATATCCATCTGTCATGTTTGTATATTAATTGCCATGTTGTAATATTTGCAGAAACTATGGAGCACCGAGACATCGAAGCAGAACAGTTGTTGGGGGACATAATCCTCGGCGGAGGTGATGTCTTGTCGTATCTCAACGACACCGATGGTCTGGAAGGAGAGGGTGAAGCAGGCTCCGGTGATCGAACAATGGAGGTGGAAGGACATGATTATGATGGCTCCGGTGACGGAATGCCGGTGGAAGAAGGAGACCGTGATGACTGCTCCGGTGAGCGAACGGAGGAAGGAGTTGTTGCAAAGTCCGGCGAGGTATATATATTAATTAAGCCTGTTCTGACTAGCTAATTGATGCATTAATTGTTTTGGTATGTACACATATTAACTCTCTTCTTTCTTCTTTTCTAACCCTCCGGATCGAGCCAAACTTCGGTAACGAGACAAGGCCCGAACAAAAGGTTGCGCCAGGATGAAAGATTCACGATCACAGCAATCAAGGGCGATGGCCAACCGATTGAACCCAGCCGGACCAAGGAAGCATTTTCTGCTCAGTGCGGGGTTCTTGTTAGGGACATGATCCCGATCAGCATCCACCAATGGAATAAGCCTAAGAGCGAAGACCCTCAAGTGTCTTTTGTCAACGATAGACAGAAAGATGATCTTTGGACCGCGCTGAAGGCAAATTTCACCCTACCGCCAGAGGAGGATCCGGATAAGCCAGTTATAGAGCCATTGGTCAAGGCTCATGCTCTTAAGAAGATGGCAGATCTATTCAAGAGGTGGAAGAATGAGTTGAAATCAACGTTTGTCGACAAAGGGAAGACTCCAGAATTCACCGGCCGATTTGAGAAGATAAGAGATCACTGGCCCGCATTTGTGGCCCACAAGACATCGGAGAAGAGTAAGAAGATGTCTACGACAAACAAGAAAAATGCTGCAAAGAAGGAGCATCACCATCGCACGGGGTCAGGTGGCTACCTCAAAGCTCGGCCGTTGTGGGACAAGGCTGAGAAGGACCTGCTTGATAAAGGGGTCGAACCAGAGACATTGAGCTGGCTAGACCGTTCAAGGACTTGGTTCTTCGGGGTTGGAGGAACCTTGGACCCTGAAACAGGGAAGTGCCGTTGGACGGAGGAGCAACGTGAAATACCCGTCAAGAAGCTTCAGAAGTATATCGCCGCAGCGCAGCAAGGGACGTTCGTTCCCGACAGAGAGAACGACGAGCTCACACAGGCCCTCAGGAATCCTGAGCACCTAGGACGAACACGAGGCACGGCAGGCTCCGTTGCGTGGAAGGTTGGGTTTCCCAGCGCAGGCGGTTACAAAACCCGGGAGAGGAGGAGGAAAGTGGAGCAGACCGAACTGCAGAAGCTGAATGCAAGGGTACGAGCGCTAGAGGAACAAGCACTATTTCAGAACGAGCGACCTGCCGGAGCTACCCTAGAAGCTACCCCGCCATCTCAGCGGAGAAGCAGCGTGGCTTCCACCGAGCTCCTTCAGCAGCCTGACTTCACGGCTCCCAGCTACCCCGTGGATGCTATCACGGAGGCTCAAGATTGCCACCTTATGACGCAATGGCAGCACCTCAAAGTCAAGGCGGCTGTCAGCTCTGTTGCACCTCCTGAACCCAGCGCAACTTTTCACTACCTTCCGATTCCACAAGGCTATGCTGTTGTGATGGTCGATGAAATAACGGAGGGATTTGAGGAGCTCGAGCTTGACCACCCTACCGGTGAAGGGGAGACTCAGCTGGGTCTTGCTCTGAAGACTTCATGTCTATGGCGGAAGGAGCTCATCAACCTTCCGAACTGGACGCCTCCGCCTCCTCCTCCTCCTCCGGCGAGTCAGGGCACTCCGCCTCCTCCTCCGGCGAGTGATCAGGGCACTCCACCTCCTCCTTCGCCTCCTCCTCCGGCGAGTGATCAGGGCACTCCGCCTCCTTCTCCGGCTGCTCCGGCGCGTGGCGGCACTCCGCCTGCGCCGGCGCGTCCGTGCAACCCGCCTCCTCCTCCGCCTCGTCAGCAACAGCGGAAGACAGCCGCCGCCGCTCCGGCTGCTCCGGCGCGTCGTAGCACTCCGCCTCCTTCTCCGCCTCGTAAGCAATGAAGGAAGACAGCCGCAGCCGCTCCGGCTTCTCCGGCGTCTAGCAGTACAGCCAGAGGTGGGAGGCAATACAGATTCGGTCCATCTCTCAAGCCTCTAGAGAAGTTACCATACGAGATGACCAAGGAGGAAAACGCGCAGATCTGTCAAGCCCAAGTGAAGAACTTTTTTGTAAAGAAAAATCCACCTCCGGAGGAGAAGATAGAACCGGTGAAATTGAAGCGCACTTTGGATGCCCTGAAGCGACCACCACCGCCTCCGCCGGATGACAACCATGTCCGCGCTCTTAAAAAGGCAGTGCAAGGAGCGCGCCGGTCGGGAACTACTTCAAGTGACAAAAGGTTACAAGAACGAAGAAGTGGGAAAAAAAATCCCCAGCTCGGCGAACAGGCGAACCAATCGTGCCCCCCGCTCAAGGTGTCTAGCGATATCGTCGCAAATCTGCCGGGGATGCTGCCCGGTACCAATCCTGGTGATTACCTGGCCGACGATGCACATTTTGATATAATGGAGGTGGACGAACACAAATACCGGCACGGGAAGCCTCTCGTCAAACCTGGTCATCCTCCTCTAACAACGATGATGCGAAGATTCCATGAGTGGTACATGGACACCTGCAGCGAGTCTAGGAAGGATACTTTGACGCTGAGAGTTAAAGAGGAGCACGACCTCGTTGGAATTGATCTGTTGTCTGTTCCATTTGAGGAGTTCTTCCAGTTTTTCAATCAAAAGGCCCTCGATAAAATAATCGTCACTTGCTACTGTCTGTAAGTACTACTTCTGTAATTAAGTCTCTATATATAGCTCAGCTCTTTCATTGCATGTATATATAATTATCCTCACTATATTATGCAGATTGAAGATCGTCGAATGCTGAAAAGCACAAATCTATGATATTGGGTTCATTAACACAAATCTCATAGATGAATGGACGGTTAAATATAATGCCAAAGAAACCGAGGCCAACTTGCTACAATCGTTGCTTCGAAATCAAAATAAAGATAAAATACTCTTTCCTTACAACTTCAAGTGAGTGTTACTGTCTTGTGCATATTCGGTTTCCTAATTACTCGAGGTTATAGTAATGTAATTGATGAGTTATGCATGCGTGCGCAGCTTCCACTTTATTCTCCTAGAGATTAAGTTTGAGCAGGGACTAGTAACCGTCTTAGACTCGAGACGAAAAGATCCCAAGGAGTATGCGGCCATGACTAAAATGCTCGAGAAGTAAGTTCAATCGATCGTTATCGCACCATATCGGCAACTTTGTTCATTTCCTGATATCAAGTAATTGTTTTCTTTGTCTGGCAGGGTTTGGAAAGAGTTCACCGCAGAAGCTCCGGGACTACTGGGGAAGCTCCGATTTACACACCCGAAAGTAAGTACTACTAGCTAGTTCCGCGCATCTCCCATTGATTCTACCTAGTTTCATCAATACCATTTATAATGCTTGATTATCAGTTTGATTGACCTCTATTTCTCGTAAAGTGGTTATGGCAGGAAGGCGGGAATAATTTTTGTGGATACTACATTTGCGAGTACATCTACAACGCGACGACCTCTAAGCGGTGATCGCAAAAAAGCAATTCAAGAGGAATTGGTGGGATTCTTTCTTGACCACGTCATCAATAAAGACAGAGAATACCATGTGGAACTTGACATCAGATGTTAAGGATTGTAAGAGATTTTATATTGTATATATGTAGCTAGTAGCGTCGGATAGATATACGAAAACTTGTTGTTCAACCAATCTCTCGGAGAAGGAGGAGGTCGATCACTTCTCTCTATATATGTTCATGACGATCTTGTGTACTTAATGGTTTCCTTCATTTGCTTACTAGCTAGCGTGTCGAGTCCACTCTATACGTATAGTACGTAGCGTCGACCAAGCACGGAGATAAGAGAGGACACTTCTCTCTATTAGCTAGCTAACACAATATATGAAACCCCTAAATTAACCCTACAAAACCCCCAAAACCCCCCCCCCCCCCCCTTAAAAAAAACAAAAAACCCCAGCCACTGAACTGCTAACGCGTGGATGCTTTTTGGTCCCGGTTGGTGCTACCAACCGGGACAAAAGGCCCTCCTGCCTGGGCATGCCGCAGCGGCCAAGTGGAGCCCCATCTGTCCCGGTTAGTAGGCGAACCGGGACTAAAGGTATTGGGCTTTAGTCCCGACCCTTTAGTCCCGGTTCCAGAATCGGGACAAATGGGCCTTTTTCTACTAGTGCCTATATATACATGGGGAGGGGGCGCCTAGAACACACAACAATATCTGTTAGCCGTGTGTGGCGCCCCCCTCCACAGATTACACCCTCGGTCATATCTTCGTAGTGCTTAGGCGAAGCCCTGCGCGGATCACTTCACCATCACCGTCACCACGCCATTGTGCTGACAGAACTCATCTACTTCCTCGACACTTTGCTGGATCAAGGTTCGAGGGACGTCATCGAGCTGAACGTGTGCAGAACTCGGAGGTGCCGTACGTTCGGTGCTTGATCGGTCGGAACGAGAAGAAGTTCGACTACATCAACCACGTTGTCAAACATTTCGCTTTCGGTCTACGAGGGTACGTAGACACACTCTCCCCCTCTCGTTGCTATGCATCTCCTCGATAGATCTTGCATGAGCGTAGGAATTTTTTTGAAATTGCATGCTACGTTTCCCAACACCGCATCCGTGCCGCCGCCTCGCCTACTTGTTGGGACCTCAGGTCTATCAATGGTGTAGTGTATGTCACTTTCATAAGCATGCCAGGCTCAAGGCTTAGTTGGAGATGAGAATGAATGGCTTAAGCTTTTTGAAGAGACTCTTGTGTGTGCTACTCCCATTTCAACTAAGGCATCTTTTTATTAATGGCAGAGGGGCAAATTTGAGCATGCTTCGAAATTAGGGGTAAATCTGAGTAGGTGGTTCGAGTTAGGGACAAAAATGCAAATGGCCCTTTTTAAAATACAAGTGAGGGTGTAAACAACCTCATTTCAAACTGAAGCAATGACCTGAAATGCAATATAGGTCAAGCTTGATAATCGTTGGGTTGTACCACATCATTTGGGCTTGCTGAAGAGGTCCAGGCCCGTATAAATGTTGAGTTGTGTAACAAGACGAATTTGTTGAAATACCTATTGGACTATCTTATTAAAGGCCATGATTTTCCTTGCGTAAGGTTTTGACTTGTGTTCGAGCCTCCATCGTTTGTTGCCCTAGGTGTTAGGTGTTCCGACTGGTAGAAATGAGATATTGGAATTTATCAAGTATAGGTAATTTCTTTGCTTATTTGTATTTTCTTCTATCTCATATATGGACTTTTAAACCATTTTCCCTATTGATGTGTATGACTTCCTTTTATTCCAGGTACTTGTGTGCTTGCGAAGCATATTGGGACATGTTTGCCTTTGATATATGTGGTAGGGAACATTCGGTTGAAAGATTAGTTGTCCATCTCCCTAATATGAATAGGGTCATATTTCACCAATATTCTCGATTGGAAAAAGTAATTAAGAAATCCAATGCACATAAAACAATGCTCACCGAATGGTGTGCGATAAATCAAGAACATGAAGACCCAAGATGTTTAACTTATTTGAAGTTTCGTTCCGAGTGAACTTGGGATAGTTCTAACAGAGTTTGGACTAGGAGAAATAGAAAGAAGTTAGGTGGATGAATTGGTCGTATTCCGCCTCCGCGGGTTCTCGTTGTCCCTGGTGCTTTCTTCTCCACAGCGCCCTCCCGCAGCTGCTTGCTCCACACCGAACTCGCGCGCCGCGGCGCCCCTGCGGCCGCCTCTCCCGCTCTTTACTCCCGCATCCGTGCCGCCGCGTCGCCTACTTGCTGGGACCTCAGGTCTATCAATGGTGTAGTGCATGGCACTTTCATACGCATGCCAGGCTCAAGGCTTAGTTGGAGATGAAAACAAATGGTTTAAGCCTTTTGAAGAGACTATTGTGTGTGCTATTCCCATTTCAACTAAGGCATCTTTTTATTAATGGAAGAGGGGCAAATTTGAGCATGCTTCGAAATTAGGGGTAAATCTGAGTAGGTGGTTCGAGTTAGGGACAAAAATGCAAATGACCCTTTTTAAAATACAAGTGAGGTTTAAACAACCTCATTTTAAACTAAAGCAATGACCTGAAATGCAATATAGGTCATTAATTAAAAGGACAAATTAAAATAATGGCTTGCTGCATTTGGATGTTACACAACGCATCAGAACATCAACTGCCGTCGATGAAGTTCGGAACGATCCAACCTGTAGACGCATGAGCGCAAACGAACGAATACCGGATCCATGCAAATCCACCGAAGAATAACACCGACCGAATCCCGCGAGATCCGTTGGAGACACACCTCCACACGCCCTCCCACGACGCGAGAGGCACCGCCGGGATAGGGCTGTGTGGGGATAACCTTATTCCATCTTCAAGAAGTCGTCGCCTCCTCGCCTTCTTGAGCAGGATACAAACCCTAAATAGGCTAAACAACAACTATAAATGAAGCGTGGGCCCTCCCGCCATCAAGGATTGAGATCCACCGTGCCTCCATGGCCCTAAGGCCACAAGAGACGAGGTAGATTGGCGGCGGTGCCGGTGAGAGACGAGGAAACCGTAATCGCGTGGGAGCCTTTCTTTCATTCTCGGGAAGAAAGAAATTGTCAACAGAATAATATTCTGTTAGCGGTAACATACTAGTCTCATCATATACATATCAAGGTTCAGGGAGATGTTTTGAGCAAAAGCTGAAATTTGACATGACCTGTATACACTGTAAGGTCAAAATTATTATCGTTCAAATGTGTGTTGACAATATGATCGATAGCAAATTAACATGGAGTGGCTATATATACACGTGTCTTAGGACAAAATATACCTTTTTGTATTAAAATAGCCATACAACATATGCAGAACCAAAGCTGAAAGCAAGCATTACCCCCAGTAGCATAAGTCTAGCACATGCCTTACGTAACACCCACCGTGATGATCTGCTTATCTCACCAAGACGTTGCTCATATTATATAAGCAACGTCCTGGTGAGATTCACAAATCATTACAGTGGGTGTTATGTAAAGAATGGGATAGACGACATTGCTTAATTATTTTCATAGCTCATATATAGAGGAAGCAACATTACGATCACAAAAAAGCAGGCAATAGCTGGCCTCCCTCTGCAAATCAAATCACCGCGACATGCCTGGGAGGTTAACCCACTCCAGGTGCATGATGATCTCGCCAGTGTCGGTGTTCCTTAGCTTGAGGGCCATATTCTGAGTGACCTTCCCGTCTTTCCATATGATGTGGCTGTCGGCCGAGTAGCAGTTCTCCTCGCTAGGGTGGAACGTCTTCATCACCGTGTCATCACGGACATGGCTCAGGTCCTTGACGGCGATCTCGACAAAGTCGAGGATGCTGAACTCTGCATCGCCCATGGTGTCATCCTTGGTGAAAGTGTCGTGGTCAAAGACTTCCTGTGACGGAAATAAAATCTCAAAGGTTGGTTTTAGGAGCTACTCCCTCTGTAAATTAATATAAGAGCTTTTAGATCACTACTTTAGTGATCTAAAAGCTCTTATATTAGTTTACGGAGGGAGTAAGAGATATGAAATGTTCTATCATCAGAGTAGTATATTGGCGGTGAGTTTGTGAAATCCTGATTGGGAGGGAGATGTTGATCAAACTTACAATCTTAACGGGGAGCGTCCAGTTTGTGATAGACAGGGTGAGCTCCTCGTTCCATTCTGGGTTGATGGATTTATATTTGATGCTCGACTTCACTTTCTGCACATTTACATGAAAAGAAAATAAATGCCGGGTAAAAAGAGAGAAAGAGAGAGGTTTTAACTGTTGATCTGAATCGATCACTCATGAATGAAATTGAAGAAACAAGCAGCAGATCTGAATAGATCGTCTGCTTGTTTCATCCGCCTCGGATATAGCTGGCACCAAGCAGATCTGAATCGGTCATCTGCTTGGTGCTAGCTATCTAGCTACCGGGTGAAATTGAAGAAACAAGATTAATATGAAGAAAGCATGCATGAATTTTAGATGTAGCATGCACTCGGCCCATTGTTATCACTCCTACTTGATGATCGATCGATCGATCGATCTTGAGGCTGGACGAGAAGAAGTACGAACCTGCTGTCCGAGGCGCATGACGACATAGGGGTCGCTGCTGTGGGAGAGGGGGTCGCAGATGGCCAGGTTAAGCCCGCGCACCACCTTCACCTTGAGCAGCCCAAGCAGGCGCTCCATGGATCGATTAGATCGAGGAGCTGAGAAAGAAGATGGATCCCGGTCCGGGGGAGAAGAAGATCGATCGTCGTCGTCGTCGACGTTACGTTGCTTTACGCGAGTGGCGGAAACGCCGGGGAGTCGTTAAAACTCGGAGACGGATTAGGCCTAGGCATATGCATATGCATGCATGCATCCAACCTGGGATTGGGAGGCGTTCCATCCAACAACGCATGCCCTCATCTATTTCTGAACTGCTCATATCCATCCATCCGACGAAAGGTCGTGGGTGCGTTTTCACCAGCTGACGGGTCTGACTTGTCACAAAGGGAAGGTCGTGACATCTGTGATTTCTTGGCCATGTGTACGTAGGTTCCGACGAAGGGGACATCGCCGTCCCGTCAGGGTCATGGCACATGTCCTTCTCCACGATCTCGACTGCAAATTAATAGCTGGACCTTCATTTGGGACCCTCCTAACGTGCGAACGCGTAAGGGGAGGTGGCACATGCGAACGATTCGATGACAGTTTTACTCCCTCCGTTCCTAAATATAAGTCTTCCTAGAGTTTTTCAAATGAACAATTACATACGGATGTATATAGACATATTTTAGAGTGTAGATTCACTCATTTTGCTTCGTATGTAGTCACTTATTGAAATATCTAGAAAGACAAATATTTAGGAACGGAGGGAGTAGTTCTGAAGAAGTGAGGAAATCAGGTGGCATTTTCTCCTCGAGAAGGCAATTTGCCTTTAAAAACTGCCATCCTTTGATCTTGTTTTACAACTAAAACTGCCGGCAAACATGATTTGTTTGTCACCCTCCTTAAAATGAACGTTTGTCAGGTGCAATTACCGTTCATTTGTTCACCTCCGTGTACCTCATAAGCAAATCCTCAGATCTATACACTGTTGTGCAACGTTAAAATTAACACATGTACTTCATCTAGAGCACACACATAGCATAGGGGAGTTCATCATATTTGTCACCGGACTATCAAAATTTGGCATCTTCTACTAAACCAACAAAATATTTCTCCGTTTTCATTGGTTTACTTCTTCTTTCTTCTTCCTGTTTTTATTGGTTTTCTTTATTTCTTTGTCCTTTTTCATTGATTATTTCTTTGTTCAACACATATCTACTTTTTTCCAATACACAACGTATATTTTAGAGTACATGCGAAATATTTTGTTTTGTTTTTTGGGAAAATATCAAATATGTTATAAAAGTTCAACGGAAGTATAAAGCATCTCAAACATAATAAAAATTTACATTCCAAGACTAACGAACGACCACTACAACCGCCAGAATAAGCCGTCGACACGCCGTTGTCACTGCTACTCTACCGGAGCCGGCTTGAACTTGTCGATGGCAGTCAGGAAGTCCTCGTGCACGTGCCCCTAAGAACCAGTACCCTGGAGTCGCAGTCATCGCCGTTGAACCCTTACACAGATTTGAAACACCTGACACCAAATCTCGCAACATGACGAGAAACCATAACCTCAACGCACCAAGGAGATTCCCGCAAAAAAAAACGCACCAAGGAGATGACAGGAATATACGCTGGATCTCCATCGAGTACGTCCAAACGAATAAACTCGAGGAGGATCAGAGTCCGGAAGACAAACTCGAAGAAGTAGCGTTGACATCCATCTGAGTGCTGCACCTGCGAGGACTAAAGCCTAAACTACTAACCGGAGAGAAGGCACCGCGATCCCCGCCACAGGCAGCCGGAGCAACAGGTAGAGGGCAGGCGAATCCACGGGCTCGCCGGTGAAGTCTAGAGGGGAGAGTTTGCGCTAGCAGCCTGGGGTTACGAAGGAGACTTTTTAGCAAAGAGGCGAAATATTTTGTTCATGTAAGTTGAACTTTTTTTCTTTTAAATACATAATTGAACACTTTTTTTTTACTATATCATAAATATTATTTCAAACCAAAACACTAAAAATTTGAAGTCAAATTTTTAGGCATGGCAAATCTGAAGTTTTTCATGGCATTTAATATTGGCGCGATGATGGCAAATTTAGTTCGCAAATATGCAATTTTCTGACAAAAATAGACGAAAGAGGATTTGCCATGCTCGACGACTAAACTTGCCATCCTCAGAGAGCATAATTTGCCATGAAAAACGCTAGATTTGCCATGGTAAAAATCTGACGTTAGATTTGTAGTGGATTCTTTTCAAAAATATGGTGAACATGTTTTAATGGGAATAAAGATTTTTTACACAGGCAATGTACAATTTTCATATATATCAGTAACATTTTTATACACATTTATACATGTTATACATTTTTCAAATACAGATTTAATATTTTGTTTTTATTTATACATTTTTAGTGTACATGAAGAACGTTTCTATACACGTTTAACATTTTTCATACATGATTAGCATTTTTAAATACAATGATTAACATTTCTTTCAAATACATGTTTGATGTCCACTCTTCATAAACACCATATATTTTTCGTACACATCTGGAATATTTATTTGATATATTTTTAACATTTTATAAATATTAATTAACATTTTTATAGTATCACATACATTTTTATGAAACTTGCGAATATTTTTTGAATGACACAAAAAATATTATTGATGCTACATTTTTTAGTTGACCTAACAATGTTTTACATTGCATTATCACTTTTTCAAATTAACCATTTTAATTATTTTTTAATTATTTTTATGTTTTGAAATATATGTATTTATAAGTTTTTTTAAAATAAGGATAAAAGAAAAAACGAACAAAGGGAAAAAAGAGAGAAGGAGGAATTAACCAGGAACTTACCTAGCCCGCCTGACGCGGGCACTGCCCAAGATCTCGTAAATGTCACCCTGGGCGCCAGCTAAGGGAACGGGCGCTGACGCGCGCGAGTATATGGGCCAGCCCATCTGAGTTTTCTAAAATTGTTTAACTAGTGGACCAGCGCCCGTTAACTGTCAACCGGCGACCGTTCACCGAGGAGTCAGCGTGTGCAAAACCAAAAACCGAAGCGAAAACATCAAACAAAAATATTGGTTTTTTCAGGTTTCGGTTTTAGTTTCAGTTTTGAAATATGAAAACCATTTGCATTTCGGTTTTTTAGGTTAGAAACTGAAAACCATTTGGTTAAACCTAATTAATCAAAATTGAGATTTTTTAGATTCAAAAGCCAATGGGCTGCTATAGTACAATACTTTCTAGCTCATTTAGTGCTTCAGTTTACGTGATTAGCCTGCGTGCTTATCCAACGTCCCTTCTTTATCCTTCTCTAATTGTTTTTTCTCATTATGATATATATCATATATTTACACATGAAAAAGTATCATGTTGTCTCAAAAAATTAATGGTTATTACCGAAACCAAAATGTATCTATGTATAAAACCAGGTAAACCTAAGTATAAAAACCTTATACACCAAACCGAAAAAACCGAATGGACACCACTGCAAAGGAGAGTTGACCTTTGACTTTGCAAAAACAATGTTCACAAGAAAACAAAAAAATTCAGTAAATTTTAAAAAGTTCATGAAATTTGGAAGAAAAAAAATCACAAATATGGAAAAGTTCAAGACTCGTAAAATTCAAAAAACCTTCTAATTAAAAAAATATAACCAAAGGGTTTAAAAAAAGTATGTAATTTAAAAAAATCATGAAATTAAAAATATCACAAAATAATAATTTTTGAAAAGAGTCACAAATTTTAAAAAGTTTGTAAACTTGAAAAAAGTTCATGAAATGTGAAAAGGTTCATAAATTAGCAAAATATTTTTTAATAAGAAAAAGTTCACCCATTTGGAAAAGGAAGAAAAAATAAAACGACATTAAAAAGAAATAAGAAAAAGAATACAAAAAAATGAAAACCAAGTAAAACCGCCGCCAGCAAAACCCGTAGGAAAAAAACTCCCAGAAAAAAACTCGCGGAATAAAACTATGGGGAAAACCTACATGATCATTTAGTGCTTCAATTTACGTTATTAGCTTGACTGCTTATCCAACGTCCCTTCTTTTGCATGACTGCTTATCCAGGTACATAGACAAAAATTGTGATGCTAATTTCTATACCACGGAGCACATAAAAAGTGATGCTTCAACTTCTCGTGCTTGAGTGTGGCATTTTAAATATGTTATTAAAATTTTCAACTTCAATTAGGGTGCCCGGAATTCAAATAATAATAATAATGCTATTTAAATTTTGCAAAAAGTCTATTTTTTGTAATTACAGATGCATTTTTCTATGTACCTGCAAAGTTTCATTAAATGATATAACAATTTGTATACTACATATTCGTCTTTTGTGTACAGTATACATATGAAATATTTGTTGATGATTTTTTTTTTTTTGCCTGGAATGGGATATTATTGATCAAGGAATAAGGTTACAATCGGTGTTCTCAACGGTAGCTATTTCCTTGGTGGTGCACAGAGTGGCAATTCTGTGGGACACCCTTTTTTGCCTCTCTCTCCTCTTGGCTGCCACCACCACGCTATGGCAGCCGGCTCGCCGCCGGCCGTTTGCCGCTTGACCAGTCGCCCAGTCGATGAGGACCACACGGCAACGGGGGCAGCATCATTTGCGGTGGCTACATGATGAGGATGAGGGGGGCCTAGCTAGAGAGGTTGACGGCTGCCCTCGACCATGTTCTTGAGAGGACACGCCGAATTTTTTTGGAGGCGACGCGAGCTTGGGCGCCGAGGTGCCCCTGCATCTGTCGCCGGTGTTCGCATGGCGTGCGGCTGCAAGGTCGGTCTACCAGGGTGGCCAGCGAAGATAACCCATGTAGGAAGTCGACGCAAAGCAGCACCGGAGTCGTGCTGCTAAGGTTCTTAGCGTGTCGGAGGTCCAGCATGACGCAGACGTTGTGCGACGCGGCCACACGCGACGAGCCCCGACATGTTGTTGTCAACGAGCGAGAGGTCGAGCGAGGTGAATGGCAGAATGCCCGGCCACGCACGGGGCACAGGCAGTCCCTCGGGAGTGCAATGCACTTATGAGATGAATGAGAATGTGCATGTGACAGAATATTTTTATGTAAAATTTCTGACTTTGAATTGTAGGGTTGTCTGCAAAATTAGAATAAAACGCCAGCCCTGAACTAGACGCAGGTGATTGTGCAGAAATGAACGGTCCGAAATTATAATGTATGAGCACCGAGAGCAACTCAAGCCCGGAGCGCTCGATAAGTTTTGGATCAAAATTCAAATAACACATCCTTAAATTAAAAAGGAAAAAAGTACAGCAGTCGAAGTACTGAATGGCCATTTTCTCGCAAGCCAGTCAGTCAGACGGGAAAGAGACGGATGGCATGCATCTCTAGACTTAAAAATATAAATGAAGCGTGGGCCCTCCTGGTTAAAAATATAAACCGAGTCAGTCATGACGGGAAAGAGACGGATGACAGACGGATGGCATCGCAAGCCAGTCAGTCAGTACCCTGCAAAGTTCACTACCGTACGTGAAGCACCTTGAACACGGTCGGAATGCCACCGTCGCATGCATCTCTAGACTTTGACTGGACTTGCCGACGGTGCCCGCCACCTGTTCGATCGCTTTCTTTTCTTTTAACAAGGAGAGTTGGCGTCGTCGGTTGTGCCGGCGTCGACCCAACGCTCACGTCGTCGGTAGACACCTTAATCTTGTCTCGCTAATTAAAACGATCCATCGTGTCGTGTATGTCGGCATTCGACCATCCAGCAACATACCGCGTACGCGTGTCAAGCCAGGGAGGCTCGGATCGTGGCCTGTCGAAATCAAATCAAAAACATCATCATGCCAAGTTTACAACGTACTCTCCCTCCGTCTCATAGTATACGACGTCAGTTTAAAGTGAAGTATAAAAATGTCTTACATTATTATGGGACAGAGGTAGTAAAGTACTTAGGATATGGCGCAGGCTGAACTGAATCGGTTTTTCCTCTTTCCTGTGAGAGCCACTCAGTCAAGCAGGCAGGAAAAACTTGGCTAGCGGTGGCACCGTAGTAGTGCCTTGAAATCTAGGGTCGGTGAGTGAGTCAACAGTCGCCATGCACCGTCGCATACTCGCACGCAGGACTTCGGACCCGTGTTCATCTTTCTTCATCATCTCTGAGCTTAGCGAGAGCTAGCAAGGTACGGCTGATGACTTTTGGAGCCGGCCGGCCGGCCTACGTCGACGGTCCGATCCGTCCGACGTCGCCGTCTATTCAGGCACCCGTCATGGTCTCAATCGCAGATGATGTCAATCACTTGATAAGACTCTTTTCCACCCCGCCGGGTAAGAGAATTTACGTACGTTACGCGCTCTTGTACGTTTATCATGGAGAACTCGATGGGAGGGTGATCCAAGAAGCGCACATGGACATGGGAACACCGGCATGACCAATGAAATTTTAATAGTGCATGCTGCCACGTGTCGACAAAGAGCGGATACATCCACTGACACACAAAAAAAAACAGCACAAGATAGAATCGAAAACGATTGACAGAAGAAAAAAAGAAAGGATCGCGCTTTTTTTATTGATTGTGAAATGGGTGACATTGATTTAAAGAGCTTGCTAGCACGATGAAGTAAAATCCAGTGAGAATAAAATTGTACTGTTAGTATATGATACCCGTCAAAGTTATATTCTTCGAACCCTAAAAAAAGGTTATATTCTTCGATAAATAACTTTTTTTTGCGGGGAACTTCGATAAATAACGTTGATGTCCAAGAAAACAATTTGTAATTAAAGACATGATAAAGTAGCACTTCAGGTGCAAGTTTTCTAGGCCAGCTCATGTAGCTGGTAGGATCACCGAAAGTGGTGGAGAGAACACATGATTGACTTCGACGAGCTCTGGGCTGAAATCTTAGGTCCGACCCGAGTTGGTTATACCTCGCGATGATGATGTTTTTGCATCGTTACCTTGTTGAAGGCATTGCTCAGATATGCTCAGAATGATTTTTCAGGGCGAAAATCTAGAATTTGACCTTTGACGGTTGGATCCGGTGACGACGATGCTTGAGTGTTGCTTCCTTCCTAAAGGCGTTCCTGTTGAAGAATCTCGTTGTCCTTGTGGTGTCATGAAATAATTGGTGCGGATACGGTCATACTTGTAGTTTGTCGATCATGGATTTGATCGCTTCGGGATTTTCTTTTTCTTTTTCCTTGCTCGGACATAGCTTTGGTCTTATATGACTTTGCTATTTGCCAGTGTGTTTTGATGTTGACTGCGTGCATTCTAGCTATGCAGAGGTCGGATGTATGCTCATTGTGTTTGTATTCACTTGATGCTTCATTTTGAGTCAATAAAATCGATCCTTTATCGAAGAAATGCAAGTTGCACAGCAAAACACAGGATGCTGACGAATCATTTTTCTCTCGTGTGAGGCAAAGACCCACGCGACTCTCGACTAGGATTTCCTCAGCCTCTCGCCGGAGCTGCCGCTGGTCCGCCTCGTCTCCTATGGTCCTAGGACCATGGAGGCCGGTGGATCTCAGCCCTTGCCCGCGAGAGGGTTGTGTTTTTAGGTGCTTATCAGTTTTGTTAAAGTTTATGTCATGCTCAAAAACACGAGGCGGTGACGATTTTCTGAATATGAAATAAGGTTCTCCTGCCTAACCTCAATACCGAAAGGTTCTCCCTGCCAAGTACACCGTCGCCGTCCGAATCCATCCATGCACCGTGTATATTATCTTACCCAGCATGGACAGTCATCCACCTTTGTTCTTCACAAATGAAGATAAAAGTTTTTTTTTCTAAAAGAAAACTTGCCAAAGCAAAGGGGTTGGAAAGGTGGACAGATTTGTTCTACACAAGAACGGACGGACGCCGGCCATTGCTGGTTTTGCCGTGCACGCACGTCGCACGGCGAGCTTTGCAGGCCGCAATCCCAGAACGGAATCGCGCGCAGACAGAAGGCGCGAGGCGACTGTCTCATTTATTCCCGCGCACTCGCCACCGTTAGCATGTCCAGAGCACGGTGAAGTGCGCTTGGAGAAGTAGCATTTTTAGTTTCTTCAATCGGAAACATTCTTTCTACACTACACCTACGAAAATAAATTCTGGAAGAGGATCATATTGATATGCCTACACATACATATGTATACTTTTTTTTTTTGCGGGGATACATATGTATATGTATACTTTGTGTGTATGAGATTTCATCAAGAAATATTTCATGTGTACTGTACACAAAAAAGACGAACGTGTAGATCAAAATGTTTTTTTGTCGTATTTGTGCCAGTATTTTTTCCCTTTTCTGTAGTATACAAATATTTATATTATTTAATGAACTTTGCAGGTGCCTAGAGAAAATGCATCTGTATTTTATAGATAAAATATATGTTTTTGGAAACATTTAAATAGTGCCTTTGATTATTGTTTTTGAATTGCTGGCACACTAGAGGCCCGTCCTTAAAATGTCGCACTCGAGAAGTTGGAGCATCACTTCCTTTTTATGTGCTGGGTGGAATAGAAATTAGCATCACAAATTATAAACTACTCCGTATATCACAAAATAAGTAGTAATGTTATTTGGACAATTATCTGTCTTCAAGATGTACCTTTGACTGGTAATTCATATTTTATTATTTTTATAAAATTATGAAAAACATAAATGCTTTTCAGGACGAACCCATGCACAAGGTTTTAAATTTTCTATTTAAAAAAAATTTGACTGGAAATATGTCCAAACCATTACTCCCTCCATCCCATAATGTAAGTGTCAAAAAACTTCTTGCATTATGGGACGGAGGGAGTACTTGTTTATGATATACAGGGACTAAAAATTGATTTAGCCGCATAAAGAACAAGCGAGTTTTTGTTTGGTGGTTCCTGTTAAAGAGATAAATTTGAATATAAATGGTGCAAAAAAAATATTGCTATATTAAACAACTTATGTGCCTGCCCGACACCTAGTGCAGATGGATGCCTAATCCAAAGTCGCACCTCTTTTTTCAGTGATATATATAAACATCACTTGTTCCTGTCTGCTCTCTTCTCTTATAAGATCTCACTTGTTCCTGTCTAGCCTAATTAATTCTCACATGGGAACAGTCGGCACAGTCAAGGCGATTTAATTGTACTGCCACCTGTCCGCAAAGAACAGATACAACCAACTGACACAACAGATCAACACAAGACAGAATAGAAAACGATTGACACAAGAAAGAAATATAGGATCATGCATTTCCCCCTTTTTTTAGGCTCAAACCGTAGATTGTTCTACGGTATTTTCCATTAATAAAATTAAATATGGTACATATATACAAAAAAGCTAAAAAGGAAAATAACTAACACAAGAGGAGCAGTTATCCTATTCCAGCCTTTTCTAACATGATCGAGCAAAAATTGTACTATGTAGTGTTCATCCTAGATGATCACTGATCCATCCTTGCAAAGCATCCAAGTACTGCATTTTCCCTTTTATATAGATTGTGAAATGCGTGCCATCGATTAAAGAGCTAGCGCGATAAAATAAATCCAATAACAATAAAATTGTACTATTAGAATCTCTTGATTACTATCAAAGTTATATTCGAGAAAATATGCCGATGTTCACCACAAGAACCTTTTTATAATTTAAAAACATGCGAAAGTACTGACCCTTTTCACTAGTAGAAAACAGGGCTTTGGTCCAGGCCAGATAAGGGCATTAATCCCGGTTCTCTTACGAACCGGGACCAAAGGGTGCATCAGTCCCGGTTCGTGAGGCCAGGGCGCCGGCCGGGCCTTGGTGGCCATTGGTCCCGGTTCTTCTGACCCCTTTGGTCCCGGTTCCAGACACGAACCGGGACCAATGGGCCTTGCTCCTGGCGCAGCACCTTTAGTCCCTGTTGGTGGCTGGAACCGGGACTAAAGGTCAGTCTTCTGTCCCGGTTCTAGCCACCAACCGGGACTAAAGAGATGCCTATATATACCCTCGCCCCTGCCCACCCTCTCCTCTGTTTTTGGCCGTGTGGGAGGTGTGCATGCGCTGCTCTATTCTCCCTTCTATGCATGCACATGAGGTGTTCGATAAAATGCCCGAGCCACACTTAAGCTTTCTCCTCTCCAAGCTCGACCTCCAAGCTCCATTTTCCTCAAGATTTGTCTAGGTTTGGCGGTCCGTCCCGTCCTGTCCCCGTCCTCACCGCCGTCGATCGCCCGCGCCGATCTCGTCGCCGGCCCCACTGTGGTGAGCCTCTTGTTCTTATCTTCTTTCTAAAAGAAAAAAAAATCTTACTTGTATGATTTAGATAGATATATACTTGTATAATTTTCTTACTTTTATTATTGTTTGTTATTATATAGTGCCATGGTTTTGGTATCCGCCCCCGTCGGCCCTCGTCCTGTCTATGATTCGGATGTGGTATATTATCTTTTATAACTATTTGTTTCATTTAGTGTTTATGACAATTATACCGACCAACGTGACATAGATGTTTTTATCTAGGAGGTATGTGAACCGGAAATTCCAACCGATCCTCTTGTCGAGAGGTTAAATTTAGTTGAAAAAGAAAACAATTACTTGAAGAAAAAATTGAAAAGAATTGAGGAGGAGAAGATGGAATTGGAGTTGCATGTTGTGGATGTCGTCGATGATCACAAGATCAAGATGGATGCAATGCGCTTGAAGATTAGAAAGATTAGAAAATATGCCATTGATACTGAGGCTTGGTATCATTATGCCGTTGGATCAATTGTTACCTTAGTTGTGATTATGATCGCATTTGTTGTTGCATTGAAATGTTTTACATAGTTTCAATGCATGTTTTAATTAGATGCTCTAGACAGCTATATGTTGTTCAATGAGAACTATGTATGAACTTTATGTATTTATTTTTTCAGTAATAACATTTGATCACTACTGTACTTTAATTTTAATGTGATGATGAACTTGTATTAATTTGGTCACTTCTCTATTTACGATGTTCTGTAATGGTTTTTGATACATTTAATTATATAATGCACGCAGATGAATCGGCAATGGATGTACGGTGACAGACGCACCTCTGAGTACATTGAGGGCCTGCATAATTTTCTCGAAGTGGCTGAGGCAAACAAGCAGAATAGTTTTATGTATTGTCCATGCCCTGTCTGTGAGAATACAAAGGATTACTCTGACTCGAAAACCCTTCACGTCCACCTGCTTGAGAAGGGTTTCATGCCACACTATAATGTTTGGACCAAGCACGGAGACAGAGGGGTTATGATGAAAGACAACGAAGAAGAAGAGGATGATGACAACTATCCCCCTGAATACGGTGATATTGCAATGGGGGAAGCTGAAGATCAAGAGGAACCAGATGATGTGCCCGATGATGATCTTCGCCGGGTCATTGTTGATGCAAAGAGACAATGCCAAAGTGAAAGGGAGAAGTTGAAGTTCGATCGCATGTTAGAGGATCACAAAAAAGGGTTGTACCCAAATTGCGAAGATGACAACACAAAGCTCGGTACCACACTGGAATTGCTGCAATGGAAGGCAGACAATGGTGTATCTGACAACGGATTTGGGAAGTGATGACCCACAAGTATAGGGGATCAATCGTAGTCCTTTCGATAAGTAAGAGTGTAGAACCCAACGAGGAGCAGAAGGAAATGACAAGCGGTTTTCAGCAAGGTATTCTCTGCAAGCACTGAAATTATAAGTAACGAGTAGTTTGGTAGCAAGATAATTTGTAACGAGCAAGTAACGGTAATGGTAACAAAAGTGCAGCAAGGTAGCCCATTCCTTTTGAGGCAAAGGACAGGCCAAAACGGTCTCTTATGATAAGCAAAGCGTTCTTGAGGGTACACGGGAATTTCATCTAGTTACTTTCATCATGTTGGTTTGATTTGTGTTTGCTACTTTGATAATTTGATATGTGGGTGGACCGGTGCTTAGGTGTTGTTCTTACTTGAACAAACCTCCTACTTATGATTAACCCCCTCGCAAGCATCCGCAACTACAAGAAAAATATTAAGAATAAATCTAACCATAGCATTAAACTTTTGGATCCAAATCAGTCCCTTACGGAATAGCGCATAAACTAGGGTTTAAGCTTCTGTCACTCTCGCAACCCATCATCTAATAACTACTCCACAATGCATTCCCTTAGGCCCAAATATGGTGAAATGGCATGTAGTCGACGTTCATATGACACCACTAAGGAAATCACAACATACATATCATCAAAATATCGAACACATATCAAGTTCACATGATTACTTGCAACAAGATTTCTCCCGTCACCTCAAGAACAAAAGTAACTACTCACTAATGATAATCATGCTCAAGATCAGAGGGGTATTAAATAGCATAATGGATCTGAACATATAATCTTCCACCAAATAAACCATATAGTAATCAACTACAAGATGTAATCAACACTACTAGTCACCCATAAGTACCAATCTATAGTTCCGGTACAAAGATTGAACACAAGAGATGAACTAGGGTTTGAGAGGAGATGGTGCTGTTGAAGATGTTGATGGAGATTGCCCTCCCCAAGATGGGAGAGTTGTTGGTCATGATGATGACGATGATTTCCCCCTCCGGGAGGGAAGTTCCCCCGGCGGAATCGCTCCGCCGGAGGGCAAAAGTGCTCCTGCCCAAGTTCCGCCTCGAGACGGCGGCGCTTCGTCCCGAAAGTCCTCTCCTTATTTTTTCTAGGTCAAAATGACTTATATACCAGAAGAGGGGCACCGGAGGTGGGCCGAGGAGGGCACAACCGACCAGGGTGCGCCTGGGCTCCCTGGCGCACCCAGGTGGGTTGTGCCCACCTGGTGTGCCCCCTTTGGTAGTTATTTGCTCCAATAATTCTTATTTATTCCATAATAATTCCTCGTGAAGTTTCAGCTCATTTGGAGTTGTGCAGAATAGGTAGCATGACGTAGCTTTTTCAGGTCCAGGTTTCCAGCTGCCGGAATTCTCCCTCTTTGTGTGAACCTTGCATATTATGAGAGAAAAAGCATTAGAAATACTCCAAAAAGCATTATTATGCATAAAAACATCATAAATAACAGTAGGAAAACATGATGCAAAATGGACGTATCAGGAAGCTACTGAAAATAATGAAGAAGAAACTTCCAAAGGATAACGAATTGCCCGACAGTACGTACGAAGCAAAGAAGGTTCTATGCCCTCTAGGATTGGAGGTGCAGAAGATACATGCATGCCCTAATGACTGCATCCTCTACCGCGGTGAGTACGAGGACTTGAACGCATGCCCCGTATGCGGTGCATTGCGGTATAAGATCAGACGAGATGACCCTGGTGATGTTGAGGGCGAGCGGCCCAGGAAGAGGGTTCCTGCCAAGGTGATGTGGTATGCTCCTATAATACCACGGCTGAAACTGTTCAGAAAGAAATAGCATGCCAAGTTGATGCGATGGCACAAAGAGGACCGTAAGAAAGACGAGAAGTTGAGAGCACCCGCTGACGGGTCGCAGTGGAGAAAAATCGAGAGAAGGTGGGGGGACTTTGCAGGTGACACAAGGAACATATGGTTTGGTTTAAGCGCGGATGGCATTAATCCTTTTGGGGAGCAGAGCAGCAATCATAGCACCTGGCCCGTGACTCTATGTATCTATAACCTTCCTCCTTGGTTGTGCATGAAGCGGAAATTCATTATGATGCCAGTGCTCATCCAAGGCCCTAAGCAACCCGCCAACGACATTGATGTGTACCTAAGGCCATTAGTTGAAGAACTTTTACAGCTGTGGAATGGAAAAGGTGTACGTGTGTGGGATGAGCACAATCAGGAGGAATTTGACCTACATGCGTTGCTGTTTGTAACCATCAATGATTGGTCTGCTCTCAGTAACCTTTCAGGACTGACAAACAAGGGATACCATGCATGCACTCACTGTTTAGATGACACCGAAAGTATATATTTGGACAAATGCAGGAAGAATGTGTACCTGGGACATCGTCGATTTCTTCCGACCAAACATCAATGTCGAAAGAAAGGCAAGCATTTCAAAGGTGAGACAGATCACCGGAAGAAGCCCTCCCTCCGTACTGGTGATCACATACTTGATATGGTCAATGATTTACAAGTAATCTTTGGAAAGGGTCCTAGCGGACTATCTGTTCCGAATGACGCTGAGGGACGCGCACCCATGTGGAAGAAGAAATCTATATTTTGGAACCTACCCTATTGGAAAGACCTAGAGGTCTGCTTCTTTAATCGACGTGATGCACGTGACGAAGAATCTTTGCATGAACCTGCTAGGCTTCTTGGGCGTGTATGGGAAGACAAAAGATACACCGAAGGCACGGGAGGACCAGCAACGTGTGCACTAAAAAGACGGCATGCATCCAAAGCAGTATGAAGGTCCTGCCAGCTACACTCTTACCAAAGAAGAGAAGGAAATCTTCTTTGAATGCCTGCTCAGTATGAAGGTCCCGTCTAGCTTCTCGTCCAATATAAAGGGAATAATAAATATGGCAGAGAAAAAGTTCTAGAACCTAAAGTCTTATGACTGCCACGTGATTATGACGCAACTGCTTCCGGTTACATTGAGGAGGCTTCTACCGGAAAACGTTCGATTAGCCATTGTGAAGCTATGTGCATTCCTCAATGCAATCTCTCAGAAGGTAATCGATCCAGAAATCCTACCAAGGTTAAAGAATGATTTGGTGCAATGTCTTGTCAGTTTCAAGCTGGTGTTTCCACCATCCTTCTTCAATATCATGACGCACGTCCTAGTTCATCTAGTCGATGAGATTGCCATTCTGGGCCCTGTATTTCTACACAATATGTTCCCCTTTGAGAGGTTCATGGGAGTCTTAAAGAAATATGTTCGTAACCGTGCTAGGCCAGAAGGAAGCATCTCCACGGGCCATCAAACAGATGAGGTCATTGGGTTTTGTGTTGACTTCATTCCTGACCTTAAGCCGATTGGTCTCCCTCAATCGCGGTATGAGGGGAGACTGACTGGAAAAGGCACGCTAGGGGCGGACTCAATAATATGTAGGGACGGGCATTCTTGGGCTCAAGCACACTACACAGTTCTACAGAATTCTACCTTGGTGACTGGTAAACTACTCACGCTTCATCAGAAGGGCAATAGGGTTGATGTAGAAGCCCTCCGTGATCGATTCCCCCTTCGGCAGGATGCCGGAAAAGGCCCCAAGATGGGAGGAACAGAAGGTTGCGGCGGTGGAAAAGTGTTTTCGTGGATGCTTCTGGTGGTTCTAGAATATATGTGAATATATAGGAGGAAGATCTAGGTCAGGGAGTCACCAAGGGGCCCACAAGGTAGGGGGAGGCGCCCCCCCTAGGGCGCGCCCTCCACCCGTGCCGCCGCCTCGTGACTCTTCTGACTTGGACTCCAAATCCCCTGGGTGTCTTCTGGTCCAAGAAAAATCATCGTGAAGTTTTATTCCGTTTGGTATTCCTTTTCTGCGAAGCTCAAAAACAAGGAAAAAAACAGAAACTGGCACTGGGCTCTAGATTAATAAGTTAGTCCCAAAAATAATATAAAATAGCATATTAATGCATATAAAACATCCAAAACAGATAATATAATAGCATGGAACAATCAAAAATTATAGATATGTTGGAGACGTATCAGTGACCCCGTATGTCAATGAACACAAGAATATTCTGCGCTCCAAACACCCGGAGCAGTGTGACGACTGGATTACATGTGAACACATCAGGACTTTCGGCAGTTGGTTGCAAACACATCTCATGGGTAACACCACTGTTCCAGATGAGCTGTACTCGTTGGCCAGGACACCATCTTCGACTGTATTGACTTACAAAGGGTACGAGATAAATGGGAATACATTTTACACGATCGCCCTAGATCAAAAGAGCACCAACCAAAACAGTGGTGCCCCCATTGATGCAGCAGTCAAGAGGGGAAATGACACATATTATGGTTACATAGTGGACATATGGGAACTTGACTATGCACATGATTTTAAGGTCCCTTTGTTTCGGTGCAAATGGGTCTATCTGTCAGGAGGCGGGGTACAGGTAGACCCACAGTACGGAATGACAACAGTGGATCTGAACAATCTTGGGTACACAGACGAACCATTCGTCCTAGCAAATGATGTGGCGCAGGTTTTCTATGTGAAAGACATGTCTACCAAACCGAGAAAAAGAAAAGATAAGGAAGCGAATACATCATACGATGAGCCAAGACGCCACATAGTTCTTTCAGGGAAAAGAGATATCGTGGGAGTGGAGGGCAAGACAGACATGTCTGAAGATTATGAAAAGTTTCATGAAATTCCTCCCTTCAAAGTGAAGGCTGACCCAAGCCCCCTGTTAAACGATGAAGATTATCCATGGTTACGGCGCAATAAGTAAGGGACACATGCGAAAAAAAAGTGAAGGAGGATACGATGATGGCTCTGATTACGTGAAGAAAAAATGAAATGCCTTTTGTAACAGATGAGTTTTCGTCCGAAACCCTGATACTTCGAAAGAGATTGTCCATTTTGTACACGAAGTGCATCCAGCTTTTGCCGTAACCCTCTCAACTTTTTAGCACATGCTATGTGGGTGAAATGATGATACCATGCCAACTTACAACCTTTTCAGAGTTCATTTGTAGTGCTTTTTAATTTCAGGGTCATTTAGCTAAAAAAATCAGTAAATGCATGAAAAATACTAAATGAAGTCAGAAAGGCTTGAAAATTGATGATGTGGCTTTGAATGGTGCATGTTGAACGCACAAAAAGTCTGAAGTTGAAATAAGTTCAAAAAATGAAATCCCTTTGTAACAGATGAGTTTTTGTCCGAAACCGTGATACTTCGAAAGAGATTGTCCATTTTGTACACGAAGTGCATCCAGTTTTTGCCGTAACACTCTCAACTTTTTAGCACATGCTATGTGGGTGAAATGATGATACCATGCCAACTTTTAACCTTTTCACAGTTCATTTGTACTGCTTTTCAAAAGAATGAACTAAAAAGATTTTATAAAACTCTAATAGCAAAAAGAATGAACTAAAAAGCTTTTATAAAACTCTAATAGCAAAAAGAATGAACTAAAAAGAATCAATTAAAATATTTTGTTATGATCAACTAAAACAAAACTATAATATTCTTCAATAGCAAAAAGAATCAACTAAAAAGATTTTATAAACCTCTAGTTATTATCAAAATAATATTAACTTAAAATTATATAAAATTTATGCAACTAAAATTATCAAAGTATTTTTTGTTAAAAACTTTAATAGCAAAAAGAATTTTCATAAAGTATTTTATGTTAAAAACTTTAATAGCAAACTAAAATGACAAAAAAATAAAAAAAAATGCCGCCTACTGGGCCACCACAGCCTGCATACGACTAGAAACCCATCTGTACATGGGCCAGGATGCAGGCCCGCAGGGCCAACAGGCCGAACATGGCAGTGGCAAAGGTTAGGCAAGTACTGCCTGCATTAGAGAGTAGCTCGAAAGCTCAGCCGCAGCGCGCCTTATAAATCAGGGTTGCCCTCTCCCAACTAGCGAGGTGGGACTAAACTCCCACCACCCCGCGCCAGTGCCAGGACCAGGCCATTGGTCCCGGTTGATGGCACCAACCGGGACTAAAGGGGGCCTTTGGTCCCGGTTGGTGGTACCAACCGGGACTAAAGGTGGCCTTTAGTCCCGGTTCGAGCCACCAACCGGGATCAAAGGCCTGTGCTTCGTGCCCTTTGGGCTGCTGAAATACACCTTTAGTCCCGGTTGGTGGCTCCAACCGGGACGAAAGGGGGGCCTTTAGTTCCGGTTGCTGCCATCAACCGGGACTAAAGGGTGGGGTATATAAGCCCACACTTAGGAAATTTTCATAGTTCATCCGCAGTTTCCCCAGACGACGCCGAGCACCTCGACGCCGCTAGGCTGCCCCGATGCCGTCCGCCGCCCCCGCCGTCGCCCCGTCGTCGCCATCTTCGCCCCCGAGCCCGCGCCCCTGCCCCGGCCCGCCCCCACCGTCGCTGCCCCCGAGCCCACGCGCTCTCCCTCCTTCCCGAGCCCTCGCCGCCCCCGCTGTGAGCCGCCGCCGCCCCGGCCCGCTGTGCATTTTTTTATTAATCATGTTTATGTATGTATGTATATGTAGATGCTTAGTGTATTTTTTTGATATGATGAATTTTTTAATCGTTTTTATGTATATGTAGATGTATATGTATATGTAGATGCTTAGTGTTTATTAATCATGTGTATGTATATGTAAATATTGATGTGATGAATTTTTTTTGTTCATAGAATTTTTTTTGTTCAAGTAGATGTATATGTATGTGTATCATAGAATTAATATTTTTTTGTTTATTAAATTTTTTCTTCATATATAATGTAGATGTATATGTATGTATGTATGGATATCGATGGATGTATGTATATAGAAAATTCGTAGAAAATTAACCGTAACTCCGATGAAAAATAATTTATATATGAAAATCAATCAGAAAAATATGATGAATCCGAATATGCCCTCCGTTCGTCTGTCACAAGCAGCTAGCATAGAGAACCTGGAACCGTCCCCCTCCGGTTCATCTGTCCGAAATTAATGCAGACTTCGGGAAACATTCCCGGATGTTATCCCCCTTCACCTATATCGTGTAGTGCCGCGTTAGAACACCCCTAACTCTCTCGGGAATTCAACATATCCCCGATAACTTCGACATGAGGGGGGGGGGGGTCCGCAAGTATCCTCGACGACCATGAGAGAGGCGGTCCGCAAAGTATCCTCTCTCGAAAGATAGGACGACTCATCAGACATGAGGGGGGGGGGTAGTTCTCGACGATCGTCTGAAACTGATTGTTATAAAACTTGTCAACTTTGCATGATGTTTGCCACTAATCCATTGCTCATATGCATATGATTTCTTGTTGTGATATTAAGTCCATGTTTGCCACTAATCCATCTCTCATGTTTGTATATTGCCATGTTGTAATATTTGCAGAAACTATGGACAGAGACTTAGAAAAAGAAGAGTTGTTGGGGGATATAATCTGCGACGGAGGTGATATCACCTTGTCATTTCTCAACGACACCGATGGTCAGGAAGGAGAGGATGACGGCTCCGGTGATCCAACGGAGGAGGAAGGAGATCATGACGGCTCCGGTAACCGAATGGCGGAGGAAGGAGATCATGACGGCTCTGGTGACCGAACGGAGGAGGGAGCCTTAACTGTTGCAAAGTCCGGTGAGGTATATATATATATTAATTAAGCCTGTGCTGACTTGATGCATTAATTGTTTTGTATGTACATATATTAACGCTTCTTTCTTCTTTTAGCCCTCCGGATCGAGCCAAACTTCCGTAAGGAGACGAGGCCCGAAGAAAAGGTTGCGCCAGGATGAAAGGTTCACGATCACAGATGTCACGAAAGATGGCCAACCGATTTCTCCCAAACGGACCAAGGACACATTTGTACATCAGTGCGGAGTTGTTGTTAGGCATAACGTCCCGATCAGCATCCAAGAATGGAATAATAAGAAGGACCCTGAAGTTTCTTATGTCCAGGATAGACTGAAAGATGATCTTTGGACCTCGCTGATGACAAATTTCAACCTACCGCCAGAGGAGGATCCGAATAACCCAGTTATAGAGCGAAAGGTCAAGGCGTTTGCTCTTAAGAAGATGGCAGAACTATTCAACAACTGGAAGAAAGAGTTGAACAAAAGTTTGTCGAGAAAGACGAGACTCCAGAATTCATCGGTCGATATGAGAAGATAAGAGATCACTAGCCCGCATTTGTGGCCTACAAGAAATAGGAAAAGGGTAAGCAAAGGTCACTGGCAAACAAGCAAAATGCTGCAAAGAAGAAGTATCACCATACAACGGGGTCAGGTGGCTACAGCAAAGCCCGGCCGTTGTGGGACAAAGCTGAGCAAGACCTGCTTGCTAAAGGGGTCCAACCAGCGACATTGCACTGGCCAGATCGGGTAAGGACTTGGTTCTTCGGGTTTGGAGGAACTTTGGACCCAGAATCAGGGAAGTGTGTTTGGACGAACGATCAACTTGCAATGCCCATCAAGAAGCTTGAGAAAGCAATCAAGGCAGCACAGAAAGGGACGTTCATTCCCGACAGAGAGAAGGACGAGCTGACAGAGGCCCTCGGGAATCCTGAACACCCTGGACGAACACGAGACACATCAGGTTCCGTTCCGTGGGTGCATGGGTTTCCCGACAGCGGTGGTTATAGAAGCCGAGAGAGAAAGAAGAAAGAGGAAGCAAGCGAAATGCAGAAGCTCAGTGCAAGATTAGCGAAACTAGAGGAACTTGAGAGCCAGCGAGCTACCGGCCAACCATCTCAGCGGCACGAAGATCCTTCCTTCGACACTGCCCCAGAAGCTACCCCACCATCTTAGCAGAGAAGCACCGTGGCTTCCACGGAGCTCGTTCAGCCTGATTTCACGGCTCCTCGCTACCCCGTGGATAGTATCACGGAGGATGAACATTGTGTGCTAATGGCGAAATGCCAGGACCTGACCTTGAAGGCGACGGCCGGCTCTATTTTACCTCCTCGAGCTGAGGGAACTTTCCATTGCCGTCCGATTCTACATGGCTATACTATTGTCACGGTGGATGAAATAATGAAGGGATTTGAGGGGCTGGAGCTTGACTACCCTACAGGTGAAGGGGATACTATTCTGAAAAATGCTTTAAGGAGTACCTGTCTATGGAGAAAGGAGAACATCAAGCTTCCAAACTGGACGCCGCCTCAGCAGACTCAGCCGGATGAGGCCCCTCAGCAGACTCCTCACAGTCCAGCTCAGCCGTCTCAGCTGCCTGAGTTGTCTCCGGCGTGTGAGCTGTCTCCGGGGCGTCAGCGGACTCCGTCTCCTCCTCCTCCGGTGTGTCAGCGGACTCCATCTCCTCCTCCTCTAGCGCGTCAGCGGACTCCGCCTCCTCCGGCGCGTCAGCTGACTCCGCCGCCTCAACAACGACGAAAGAGAGCCGCCGCCGCTCCGGCGGCTAGCAGTACAAAAGGCGGGAAGAAATTCAAATTTGGTCCAAACCTCAAGCCTCTTCCAAAGTTACCATATGAGAGGACTGACGAGGAAAACGCAGACATCGTGGAAGCCGAAGTGCAGGCCCATTTTGAACGGAAACGTCCACCTCCGAAGGAAATAATAGATCCGGTGAAAGCGAAGCGCACTATGGATGCCCTTAAGCGACCACCACCACCTTCGCCGCAATCCAACTATGACCGCTGTATTAAAAGGACATATGATGAAGCGCGGCAGTCGGGAAGTACTACCAGTGCTGCAAGACAAAGAAGTGGGAAAACAATTCCCCAGCTCGGCGAACAGGAGAAGCAATCATGCCTCCCGCTCAAGGTGTCTAGCGATATCGCTAATCATCCGGGGCTACTGCCCGGTACCACTCTTGCTGATTACGTGGGTGATGATGTACAGTTTGAAACGGCTAAGGTAGTAGAGATCTTTAGATACGAGTACGGGAAGCCTCTCATCAAACCTGATCATCCTCCTCTAACAACGATGATGCGAAGATTGCATCACTGGTACTTGTAAAGCTGCAGGAAGAATGGGACCGATAGTTTGATGGTGAGAATTAAAGATGAGCACGACCTCATTGGAGTCGACCTGATGCCTATTGAATTTGTGGAATTATTTCAGTTATTCAATCAAGACGCCCTCGACAAACAACTCATGACTTGTTACTGTCTGTAAGTATTATTTTCTTAATTAAGTCTCTAGCTCAGCTCGTTCATTGCATGTATATATAATTATCCTCACTATATTATGCAGATTGAAGATCGTCAAATGCAAAAGAGGACAAATCTATGACATTGGGTTCATTAGCCCAAATACCGTAAATGAATGGACGGTAGAAAATAGAGTTGAAGATACTGAGAAAAACTTGCTAAAAGTGTTCCTTCGACACCAAAACAAAAGGGAAATACTCTTTCCTTACAACTTTAAGTGAGTGTTACTGTCTTGTGCATATTCGGTTTCGCTTACTCGAGGTTAAGTAATGTAACTGATGAGTTATGCGTGTGCAGGTTACACTTTATTCTGCTATCCATTAAGCTTGACGGGGGAGTAGTAACTGTCTTAGACTCGAGACGTAAAGATCCCAAGGATTATGCGGACATGACTGCAATGCTCCAGAAGTAAGTTCAATCATTATCGCACCATATCAGCAACTTTCGTTCATTTCCTGATATCAAGTAATCATTTTCTTTGCCTGACAGGGTTTGGAAAAAGTTCACCGGAATGGTTCCGGGTCTGAAGAACGAGCTGTGATTTACACACCCTAAAGTAAGTAGTACTAGCTAGTTCCGCGCATTTCTCATTGATTCTAGTTTCATCAATACCATTATCATGCTTGATTATCAGTTTGATTGAACTTTATTCTCGTAAAGTGCTTGTGGCAGGCAGGCGGGAATAATTTATGTTGATACTACGTTTGCGAGTTTATTCGCCACTCGACCTCTGAGTGGGGCTTGTCTGACAAACAATATGAAGTACGTAAACAATATTCACAATTTTATTTTATTACCATCAATTGTGTTGAGTTTCATTCATATATATGTATTGACCCCCTTCTTTAAATTCAATCTGACAGATGCGGGATGAACTCCTACCACATGATCGCATACGAGCAATTCAATAGGAACTGGCGGGATTCTTTCTTGACCACGTCATACATGAAAAGGGATAATACCATACGGAAATTCAATGGGAGTTTGGCGCTTGATGATGTCAGGGATGTTATATTGTATATATGTAGTAGCGTCGGATAGATATACGAAAACTTGTTGTTCGACCAAGCACGGAGAAAGAGATGTCACTTCTCTCTATATATGTTCATGACGATGTTGTGTAATTAATGTTTCCTTCATTTGCTTACTAGCTAGCGTCAAGTTCTCTCTATATGTAGTTGCTACCGTCGACCAAGCACGGAGAAAGAGAGACCACTTCTCTCTATATGTAGTAGGTAGCTAATACAATATGAAACTCCTAAACCCTCCAAAACCCCTAAACCACCCCCCCCCCCTAAAAAAACAACGCCTGGCAGCTGCTGACGCGTAGCTGCCTTTTAGTCCCGGTTGGTGTTACCAACTGGGACTAAAGGTCCTCCTGCCTGGGCGCCCCACAGCGGCCACGTGGAGCTCCTTTAGTCCCGGTTCGTAAGCCGACCGAGACTAAAAGGTTATGGGCATTAGTCCCGACCGTTTTGTCCCGGTTCCAGAATCGGGACGAAAGGCCCTCTGAAACCGGGACTAGTGCCCTGTTTTCTACTAATGTTTCTTCTCGTCCTATTTAGGGTAGCGAATATATGGATTTGATCAACAATTACCCCCAACAATGTGCAATTTATGTACGTATAGACATGCTTTTGTACCATATAAGTGCAATCGGTGGTCAAACGTTGTTCACGAAATTCAGTGTACACCATAAGTTAATGAACGGATGGAGTAGTGGTGGTACCACCGAGTGAGGCGCAGAGGCCGGGCTCCATGTAGCCCGTTTTACCCCACAAAAAATCAGAATATACTTAAAAGTTTCAAAAAATATCAATTTTTTAATACAAATACATATGACTGTTCGTCAAGTATGTAAAAAGTTTCATCAGGTAATTCAATTATTTGCATGCTAAAAAAAAATTATAAATATCTGGCCCAAAAACAACAAACATAAAGCCTATTTTAATCTGTGTATTTATCTTTTTTGTATACATTACATGTTAACATATATGTTCATGAAAATTT
The DNA here is from genome assembly GCA_011799875.1 of Thinopyrum elongatum. Lineage (NCBI taxonomy): Eukaryota > Viridiplantae > Streptophyta > Magnoliopsida > Poales > Poaceae > Thinopyrum > Thinopyrum elongatum. The sequence continues at coordinate 550,834,568 of CM022302.1, read as the reverse complement.
ATACGTGTATACTACAAATATACTTGTATGTATATACTTTTTTCAGATTTTTTCAATATGTGGAAATAGTATTTCCGCTGGAAAAAAAAAAGAGCTCTGTGGAGCTCGGTCTCTGCAATGCTTTTTGGGTACCACCGGAGTAGTAGGAGAGAGTAGAGCACCGGCCACCCGATCGACCGTGTCGGCAGTCGACCACCCAACTTAGGAGAGAGTAGAGCACCGTCGCGTACTCGCTCGCACGTCTAGACTTTTTTTTTTCGAAACTGCTCCATGCACGATGCTCATGCACGACGTGTAATCCAGCGGACAGTGCCCTTTCATCTCAGACCATGTGCGGTTGGATTTAACAGTCGTGTGTGAATCTTCTGAAATCTGTCGTGTGCACAGCACTTTTTCTTCTTCTTCATTTTTTTTAGACCTCGCACATCTAGACTTGGCCCTGTGTTTCGTCGTTCAAGGAGGGTCCGTCTATTGTCTATCTATATGAGGGACGCACGTCTGTCTTCTGTTGGAATTTGCTAGTGGGCCTTTGGCCCAAAGCCTAACTAAAATTCTAAAATTCTTTTGGCCTATTCATGCATAGCTTGTGAGTGGTGTGAGTGAGACTAAAGTTTAGCCCCGCCCCGGAAGTTTAGTGAGACTTGCACCTCTTTATAAGGTGAGTTCTTCTACCACTTGTAAGAGCATGAGACGAGGAGACCTACATGCGCGCTCCTCCTCCTCGCTAGCCTCGCCACGACGCGCCGCGGGTTGCGGGATTGAGCCGAGCCGAGGACAGAGCTATGCACGTTGTCTATATTTTTGGATCGCGACGACTCGGACGTGGGGTTTACTCCCACGACCTACCCGGCCCGCATTATATAGTCAGGCAGACGTCTACCCTAGCCGCCGCCGCATCATATGGTTTCGCACCACCGTTCCAGATCATTTTGCCGCCACGCAAGTCTTCTCCATCCCTCCTTTCGGCGTGCACCGGGAGAAGGGACAGCAGGCCTCCGAAACCCCGCCTCTCGTGATCCTGTACGGGAGAGCGGCGATCAGGTTTTTGGGGAGCGCACTCGCGCGACTGCTGGCAGTGACGACTTCGTCGACGACGACTTCTTCCCCGACCTCGGCAACCTCATCCTCAACAACATGGGCGACAACATCAACGCCGGCAGTGCTGCTCCCGCTGCACCGTATGTGATTCTATTCTTCTTGTTCGAGATCGTGGTAGAATTCATGTTTCTAGTATGTGCCCTAGATGTCATCTGTTCATCTACTATGCTAGTTCGCATGATTAGTTTAATCTCTGCTAGTGCTGTCATAATTTATCTTCTGTTTATTCTGATTAAATCTCGTAGTAATTTGCTCATATTTTCAACAATCCAAAAACCTGATTATAGGCAATTTGCTCCGAGTGGTTTTGCTGCGCATCTGAAGCCGCCTACGTTTAAGGGCGTGCAATATAAGTGGTGGCGCACGAGAGCAGTTTATTGGTTTCAGACCATGTACTGCTCTGACGCCACCAAGGGCAAGCCTGAGGGCAATCTTGAACCTGCACAGCAGGAAGCTTTTGAGAAGATCGATACCCTCTTTAAAGGCGCCCTTCTGAATGTTCTGGACGATTCCATTGTGGATTCGTATATGTCATTTGACAATGGCAAGGACATGTGGGCTGCGCTCGAGGCTAAGTTTGGGGCCTCGGACGCTGGCAGCGAGTTGTATGTCATGGAGCAATTCTATGACTACAAGATGACTGATGAGCGCTCTGTTGCACAGCAGACTCATGAGATACAGTCGCTCGCAAAAGAACTTGAGTACTTCAATTGTGTGTTGCCGGAGGCATCATTGCCAAGCTTCCACCTTCGTGGAACAATTTTGCTACTTCCCTGAAACATAAGAGACAGGAGTTTTCCGTTTCGGATCTCATTGGTACTCTTGATGTTGAAGAGAAGGCGAGAGCAAAGGACACACATGCTCGAGTTGCTGAGGGAGCTTCTAGTGCCCACATGGTACAGAAGAAGAACTTCCAGCCCAACAAGTTCAAAAACAACAAGAACAAAACTCAGGGCAAAGGCAAGTTTGATACAAAGAACAAGCCGTCACATTCTACCAACTTCAAGAAGAATTCTCAAAAGAAGAGGAAGGGACTTTGCCATGTCTGCGGTGATCCTAATCACTGGGCTCCGAAGTGTCCTAACCGCTTTGAGGAGCACGAACATGAGAAGAGCGGCAAGTCCGCTAATGTTTTCATCGGTGATACTGATATGAAGGAATCTGCGTACATTATTCTTCCTACCATCCTTTCAGTATTTCAATCTCCTGATTGGTTAATTGACACCGGTGCCAATGTACATGTTTGTGCAGACGCCTCCATGTTTTCTTCTTACCAGGTCATAGGGACTTCTCCCGTGCTGATGGGGAACGGGTCACATGCCATCGTTCGAGGTGTTGGTACGGTCGATCTAAAGTTTAGTTCAGAGAAGACCGTGCATCCGAAGAACGTTCATCATGTGTCGTCCATCAACAAAAATCTCGTTAGCGGTTCCCGTTTATGTCGAGAAGGTTTTAAGTTGGTTTTTTAATCCAATAAAGTTGTTATTTCTAAGTATGGACAACTTGTTGGAAAAGGCTATGAGGGCGGAGGCTTGTTCCGCCTGTCTTTGTCAGATATTTGCACAAAAGTTATTAATAATGTTTGCCACGATAATGAGTCTGATATTTGGCATTCACGACTTTGTCATATTAACTTTGGTTGCATGACGCGGCTAGCCAATATGAATTTAATTCCGAAAATCTCTACTGTCAAAGGCTCCAAGTGCCAAGTATGTGTGCAAGCTAAGCAACCTCGCAAGTCCCATAAGACTGTAGAGAAAAGAGACTTGGCGCCACTAGAGCTTATACATTCTGATCTTTGTGAGATGAATGGCGTGTTGACAAAAGGTGGAAAGAGATACTTCATGATGTTGATTGATGACTCCACTAGATATTGTTATGTGTATCTTCTGAAATCAAAAGCTGAGGCTTTAACTTTCTTCAAAAACTATAAAGCTGAAGCAGAGAACCAACTTGATCGAAAAATTAAACGGCTTAGGTCTGATCGTGGTGGAGAGTATTTTTTCAATGAATTTGATTTGTTTTGTGCGGAACATGGTATAATCCATGAGAGGACGCCTCCCTACTCACCTCAGTCAAATGGGGTAGCCGAAAGAAAGAACCGAACTCTAACTGATATGGTTAACACCATGTTAGACACATCGGGTCTCTCCAAGGAATGGTGGGGGGAGGCGCTAATGACTGCGTGTCATGTCCTAAACAGAGTTCCCACAAAGCATAAGACCATGACTCCATTTGAGCAATGGGAAAAGAAAAGGTTGAAACCCTCTTACCTACGTACTTGGGGTTGTTTGGCGAAAGTCAATATACCAATTCCCAAGAAGCGCAAGCTTGGACCAAAAACCGTGGATTGTGTTCTTCTAGGCTATGCTTTTCATAGCATTGGTTATAGATTTTTGATAATAAAACATGAGGTATCCGACATGCATGTTGGTATGATTATGGAGTCGAATGATGCAACTTTCTTTAAGGACATATTTCCTATGAAGGATATGTCAAGTTCATCAAATCAGGAGATACCTACTCCATCTAGTGAGGAATTCGCTGTAATTCCTGAACCCACCATTGCGATGGAACACGTTGAGAATCCTATTGAGGGTGACAATGGAACTCCTGTGAGGAGTAAGAGACAGAGGACTGCAAAGTCCTTTGGTGATGATTTCATTGTGTACCTCGTGGATGACACACCCATGACAATTTCACAAGCCTATGCATATCCTGATGCTGACTACTGGAAGGAAGCTGTTCGTAGCGAGATGGATTCCATCTTAGCTAACGGAACCTGGGAGATCACTGACCGTCCTTATGGGTGCAAACCTGTAGGATGTAACTGGGTGTTCAAGAAGAAGCTTAGACCTAATGGTACGATTGAAAAGTACAAGGCACGGCTTGTGGCTAAGGGTTATACCCAGAAAGAAGGTGAAGACTTCTTTGATACTTACTCACCCGTGGCTAGACTGACCACAATTCGGGTGCTACTATCACTGGCTGCCTCACATGGTCTTCTCGTTCATCAAATGGACGTTTAGACGGCTTTCCTCAATGGAGAGTTGATGGAGGAAATTTACATGGATCAGCCAGATGGTTTTGTAGTACCTGGTCAGGAAGGAAAGGTGTGCAAGTTATTAAAGTCTTTATATGGCCTTAAACAAGCTCCTAAGGAGTGGCATGAGAAGTTCGAAAGAATATTAACTGCTGCCGGCTTTGTAGTAAATGATGGTGACAAGTGTGTGTACTATCGCCATGGTGGGGGCGAAGGAGTTATTCTTTGTCTGTATGTCGATGACATACTGATCTTTGGAACCAAACTTGATCTAATCAAGGAGGTTAAGGATTTCTTAACTCGCTGTTTTGAGATGAAGGATCTAGGAGTAGCTGATGTTATTTTAAACATGAAGCTGTTGAGAGATGAGAATGGTGCGATCACACTGCTTCAGTCTCACTATGTGGAAAAGATCTTGAGTCGTTTTGGGTATAGCAACTGCACGCCTTCTCCAACTCCATATGATGCTAGTGTGTTGCTTCGAAAGAATCGACAGATTGCTAGAGATCAACTGAGGTATTCTCAGATTATTGGCTCGCTTATGTATTTGGCGAGTGCCACGAGGCCTGACATCTCTTTTGCTGTAAGCAAACTGAGTCGGTTTGTGTCAAAACCGGGAGATGATCTTTGGCATGCGCTTGAGAGAGTTATGCGCTATTTGAAAGGCACTGCGAGCTATGGGATTCACTACACCGAGTATCCGAGAGTACTGGAGGGTTATAGTGAATCAAACTGGATATCTGATGCTGATGAGATTAAGGCCACAAGTGGTTATGTTTTTACACTTGGTGGTGGCGCTGTTTCCTGGAAGTCTTGCAAGAAGACTTGTTGACACACGAACATGTCACGTGTACCCTTGACGCTGGGGGTGATGCACCGCAGTTCACGTCGAAGGAGACCCGACCGACAGCGCGATACGCAAGACAGTCGGCGGGCGCTTTTGAGACCCGAAACCCCACACGCCCGGGAGGGACCCCGTCAGGGAGTGCGGCGGCAATGGGCTGCCCTAGGTCGATTCGCTCGCCCCTAGAGCCTTGGGATTTGCAGCTCTCAAAGTCGAGGAACAGCGAAGAACGAGAGAGAAAAACGATGGAGGGATAAAACGTAGACTGAAAAAGTAGTATATTGATTTGTTTGATTGTGCGTTGTTTCAATCGGCCGTCACCGCTAACATATATAAGAGGCGGCTGGACTTCCCGTACAAGTAAAGGATTTATATAGGCTTTCCTTACAAGAAAATTACATCAATTCACGTCCTACAGTTCTAGTTTCAGTCCAACTCGGATTCAGCCCGAATCTGTCCCATACTTCTGTCCCGCTTCTTGCCTGGGCTGTAGAAATCGCATACTAACTCGGATGGAGTCGAGTTCAACATCAAACTTGTTCACCTCGATGATCTGCATAATACAACGCTTGCCACTTCTCCTTTTAAGGCCATCTTTATGACTTTTAGGGCCCATCTTTAACTGTGGGTCGGATTCAATTATGCAGTTTTCTGAACTGTTCGAGTCTTGTAACAACTTTGCAGGCCGTATACTATCTCCGATGATGATGACTCCAAAAGCAAGGTTGACCGTTTCGACGATACGCACAACTTCCATGTAGAACACTTTTCCATCCAAGGTCATCTGAATAACCTTTCGAGCCCATCTCCAACTCCTAGTCGGATTGACTTTGACAGCTTCCACTTTTCCGGCAAGCTTTTTCCCGGCAAGCTTTCCACGCCGGCAAGCTTTCCATCCCGGCAAGCTTTACCGGCAAGGTTTCCACCCTGGCAAGCTTTCACACCGGCAAGGTTTCCACCCGGCAAGCTTTCACACCGGCAAGCTTCCACGCCGGCAAGCTTTCACCCCGGCAAGGTTTCACCCCGGCAAGATTTCGCGCCGGCAAGCTTTCCACGCCGGCAAGCTTTTTGCCGGCAAGCTTCATTCAGCTGGCAAAGGTCGAATAACTCACGCGACCCATCAGATAGGGTGTTTGGTACCTCACCCCATATTTCCGTTTAGGTTCAGTCTGGAGTGTATTGTCTCTAACTTTTGCATACGAACTCGGATTGAGATGATTTATATATGAAAATCGATCGCCTCGATGAGACGAAGACAATCCATGTAGAGTGATCCTTCATCCGAGGTCGTCTTGAAGGCGTAACCAGCCGAAAAGCACTTGGAACACTAAATTCTGCCACTCGGAGCACAGTTTCGGCCCCTAAGATCGGGTTGGATGATAATAACCTAAACATCAAAGTTGTTCCACTCGGCAACATGAAACTTTTCACGCTGGAAACCCTTTCACCCAAGACCATCTCATTTTCTTTTTATGCCGTGCCAAAATCTGATGTCAACACATGCCCCCCTGTTTTTCGGCAAAGCTTGCATGCCGAAAAATAATATGCACGGTATTTGTTCTTAGGACGATGTCAACACTCCATCGGCCATTTATATATCTCAGGGCGATAATTATGTATCAGCCATGTTTGTGCTAAGGGCAATAATCATATATCGGCCATTGCCTACTTAGGCTTCTTGCCACACACTTGGGTGGTATTTCTTCAAGTACTTGCCATTAAGAGCTCTAGGTAACAATGCCCCTTGTACAGATTCCACCAAATAAGAGTTTCCAGGAACTACTCTTGTAATCCTATAAGGACCTTCCCAACTCGGAGACCACTTCCCAAATTTTCTATCTCTTGAACCAATCGGTAGAATCACTTTCCAGACGAGATCGCCAATTTGAAAATTCTTCAACTTAACTTTCTTATTGTAAGCTCTTGCCACCCTCAACTTGTCTCTCTCTATGCCCTTTAAAGCAGCCAAACGTTTATCGGCAACCTCATCAATATTGTCCATCATCAAGTTATAAAAGTCTATTGCCGATAAATCATTTTGTTTGGCTATTCTCAAAGCATTCAAATTTACTTCCACCGGTAAAACAGCCTCTTGACCATATACTAGCTCATATGGAGTCACCTTCGTAGCACCATGCCTTGAGATCCTATGTGCCCACAAAACTTCAGACAACAACTCATGCCATCTCCTCAGATTATCCTCAATCTTCTTCTTGATAAGCTTGATTAAAATTTTATTGCTGGACTCAGCTTGTCCATTAGCTTGGGCATAATACGGAGAGGAATTGAGCAACTTTATGTTATAAGATTCGGCAAATTCTCTGACTTGATGTGACATGAAAGATGAACCTTGATCTGTAGTTAATGTTTGGGGAATGCCGAATCTATGAATAATGTGCTCAGTTATGAATTGGATTACCTCTGTATTTGTCATGTTCTTGAGAGGTACTGCCTCAGACCATTTAGTGAAATAATCGGTTGCCACCAATACGAACCGATGCCCCTTTGAGGAAGATGGATGAATTTCTCCAATAAAGTCTGAACCCCGTCCTCTGAAAGGACACGGCTTGATAATAGGATGTAACATAGTAGCAGGAGCCAACTAAATATCACCAAATTTTTGACGAGCTTCACACCCCTTGTAATATCTGAAGCAATCATTAATCATAGTCGGCCAATAAAACCCAGCACGTCGCAATAACCACTTCATCTTGGGAGCCGACTGATGAGTGCCACAAATGCCTTCATGTACCTCTCCCATAGCAACTCTTGCTTGGTCCTCATCCAAGCATTTTAAAAGAACATCGTCAACTGTTCGGCGATAAAGGTCATCATCCCTCATCGTATATTTAAAAGCCATACGCCGAACAGCCCTGTCCACCCTTCTACTAGGATCACACAAATAATCAATGATGGGTTTCCTCCAGTCTTGATTTTCTCCTGCATTGAATATTTCATTAGTGACCGAAACGGTGGGCTCCGGTTCGGCCTCCCCTATGTTGGCAAGACTAGACATCGGCCTTTGAGAAATATGAAACATGCCATGATCAACATGATAGCCGGATGCTTGTTGTGCCAACTCATTTGCTCTCCAATTGTCATGTCTAGATATATGAGCAATGCTAAAATAATCCAAAGTAGAAATTATATCCAGACATTTATCAAGATAAACATTAAGTGATTCGTCAAAACATTGAAAGACTTTGGATATTTGTTGCACTACTAATAACGAATCACCAAAAGCCTCAATATGTGTAGCACCTATGGCAAGCAACATCTCTAAGCCGAATAACAATGCTTCATATTCGGCTTGATTATTTGTGCAAAAGTATTCTAAATGGCATGAGGCTTCAAAAACAGCACCATGAGGAGATATATAAACAATACCAACACCTTGGCCATTGCTACAAACTGAACAATCAAAATATAATCTCCAAGGTACTAATGAAACAAGGTTTATATCAACATCATGCTTGTCCTTAATCCGATGCTCAACAATAAAATTAGCAACGATTTGGCCTTTCATGGATTTTAGAGATTCATAAGCCAAATCATATTCAATCAAAGCATAAGCCCACTTGCCAATTCTACCACTAAGAATTGGCCTATGCAACATGTATTTAATGACATCGGTTTGACAAGCTACTACGCAAGCACTCGGTACTAAATAATGTCTCAATTTTGTGCAAGCATAATATAAGCATAGGCATAGTTTTTCAATAAATGTATACCTTGCCTCGGCGTCCAATAAGCGCCTGCTCAAATATGTAATAGCATGCTCTTTTCCTTCGATTTCTTGAGTCAAAACAGCACCAATAACACCTTCCTCTGCTGCAATGTAAAGCTTAAAGGGTTCCCTATGCTTGGGCGCTTTCATCACTGGAGGAGTGCACAAATAGTTCTTGATCATATCAAATGCTTCTTGCTGTTTTGCCCCCCAAGTGAAACCAACATCGTTCTTTAACCGAAGGATAGGAGTAAATGCATCAACTTTCCCTGGCAGATTAGCTATGAACCTTCTCAAATAATTGACCTTGCCAAGGAACTTTTGCATATCTCTCTTGCATGTTGGAGCCTCCACTTTCTGTATGGCCTCTATCTTTTTGGGATCAATCTCTATGCCATCTTCATGAATAATGAAACCCAAAAACTTTCCAACCGATACGCCGAATGCACACTTCAAAGGATTCATCTTCAGTCCATATTTTTTCATTCTTTCAAAAGCTAAACGCAAATCGGCTAGATGAGATTCGAAAGCATCCGATTTGACAACAATATCATCAATATAAACTTCAAGTATAACACCAAGTAAATCATGAAAAATTAAATTCATAGCCCTTTGATACGTGGCACCGGCATTTTTTAATCCAAAGGTCATCACTGTCCACCCAAATAAACCAAGGAAACCAGGACATCGAAAAGCCGTTTTGGACATGTCCACTTCGGCCATAAAAATCTGGTTATACCCCGCATTACCATCAAGAAAGCTAATGACCTTATGTCCAGAAGCATCATTAATAAGCATATCGGCTATTGGCATGGGATACTCATCTTTAGGTGTAGCTCTATTCAAATCTCTGAAATCAATGCACACCCTCAACTTGCCGGAGCCTTTCTTCTCTACTGGTACAATGTTAGAAATCCACTCGGCATACCTGCAAGGTCTAATAAAATTAGCTTTAAGCAAACGACCGATCTCTTCCTTGATCCGGTCATATGTTTTTGGATTAAACTTTCTGGCCGATTGCTTGTACGGTCTAAAACCAGCCTTTATAGGTAACCGATGCTCCACTAGCTCTCGGCTTAAACCTAGCATCTCATGATATTCCCATGCAAAGCAACAAACATATTCTTTCAAAAGCTCAATCAACTTAGCTTTATGATCGGCTCTTAAATTTTCGTTTACAAATGTCGGCCTAGGAATTGAACCATCTCCTATGTCTATCTCTTCTAATGGATCGGCCGATGTAAAACCTTGTCCTAATTTATCCATATCATCTAACTCCTCTATAGATTCATACATATCGTTCTCATTGGACCGATATTCAACAAGACGCTTTTGCAACCAATCTGAGTTAGAATCCATTTAAATACATCATACCATGGAGCCGATTATCACCAACCAGCTTTAAAGAAACAGGCACGAAACCACTTTTTGTGGTGCTAAGAAAATCAAATTCTGATAAGTCGCCTCCCATCAAGCAAGTAGCATTGGGATGTTGCCAATCCACCGATGCATCGGCCAAAGCAACACAAGCCAAATTATCCGCATGAATGACCTCCACTTCATCATCCACCCATTGAATCAAAAACTGGTGCCTAGTAGACGGCACACATTGGTTTGCATGAACCCAATCGCGGCCTAATATCACATTATAGTTAACTTGCACCTCGGTGACAAAGAATGCGGTAGCCAAAGTTTTGCTTCCCACCGTAAGCTCCACATACATTACACCTTTGGCTTCAGTTTTCTCTTTGCCTTCAAATCCATTAAGCACCATGTTGGTCTTTATTAACTCTTCGTCACGCAACCCCAATTTTTTGAAGACCGAATATGGCATAAGATTCACCACAGCACCACCATCGACAAGCATTCTAGCAACCGGCGATCCATTAATATGACCTTTAAGGAACAATGGCTTCAAGTGTGTCACCGATTCTTTTGGCTTCTCGAATATAGCATTTTTAGGACCAAAATCTAGCTGAGCCACTTCCCCTTCTTCATCTATAGCACGAAATTCAGCGGGTAAGTAATACACCATATTGATATCCATACCGTCGCGGACCGGTGTAGGCTCATAATCCAACATATCATCTTCCTCCTCGGGTGTGTTCATCGGTTCTGAAATCTATCCGAGTGAAGTGGAATCAATAGGTGTTGCGGACGATGTAATAGTGGTGGCATCGTCCTCCTTTGTTGGTGTAGGTGTTGTTGTGACAGATGTAGAAGCCACTGCACCTTGCATTTGTTTAGGCATCCATATTTGTTTTGTAGGTACCATGGGCCGAATGTCATTGAACAATTTATCTCTTTGCTTCTCGGCCTCCTGTTCTGCCATCTCTTGACTCCTCATGCGCTGCAGTCTCCTTTTTTGTGCCTTGGTCAAACCGGAAGGACACCACTTAGGCTGAGTATATTTTGGATCCCTCGACTTGGCCTTGCTTGTGCTAGCTTCATGATCATTAGCCATGGGACCTTGCTGGACAACAGCCACATCTTTATTGGAATCAGCCGATTTTTCAACAATAATCGGCTCTTTGATTGTTAATTCTTTAGTGCCTATCATAATAGTTTCAGCACTAGTATTCTTCTCCTTTTGCTTGCTAGGCTCTGAAATTTCTGCACTTGGTGATTTAGCATGCCACACTTGCTTGCCAACCCTTTTTTGATTATCTTGCATTGGCCGATTGACACCATTGTTCAAACGGCCTCGTGTGGGATAAGAAAGTCTCTCATGAACGGGCCTCCTTGGTTCTGCCCAACCCGGATGAAAAGCATAAGGGGCCATTGGGGGCTGCCACCATCCTCCATTGAAGTCTCCCATGTAGTATGGCGCATAGGGGGGTGGCGGCATCCATGGTCCCGGTGCCCACGACCCATATGGCCTTGCATGATGCTGAAATTCTTCCCGAGGAGGTGACCTTGAGCGCTTCAAATTTGATGACCGGTTAGAGCTAGAACCGGCCGCTTGACTGGCATACTTGGACAACAACATATCAAAAGTTGGCTTGATTTTCTTGCGCTGCACTTTAGCTTCATTCGTCTTCCACTTGCCAACCTCTGGACTCTTGGGCTTAACAAATTTAACACGAGTATTTTCTTGCACTTGCGGTTGCCCCCCGAGTGCAGGATTCTTGATGGTGATTTTGATCACCTCCTTGCCATCGGGTTGCTTATCAAGCACAACCTGTCTCCCCAAGACCTTGTCGCCCTCCTTGTCTTTCCTGGGCTCACCAACAATGACATTAGCTTTATTAGCAGATTCGGCTACCTCCGGCCGAATGAGTAGCTTCTTCCCCTCCAACTCCATGGTATTCATTGGAAAGGGCTGTTTATCAACTTGCATCTCAGAAAAGTTCAATCGTCCGTCATTAATGGCCGATTGTATCTGCCATTGAAAAACATTTGCAATCGTTAGTAGCATGAGAAAAAGAATTATGATACTTGCAATAAGCGCGCCGTTTCAACTCTTCAAATGGCGATAAAGTATGAGATATTCTAATAATTTTGGCTTGCAGGAAAGCATCAAATATTTTATCACACTTGGCAATGTTAAAAGTAAACTTCATCTCTTCATCACGATTCTTATGAATCGGTTTCAGATCATTGCAAGTAAAGGGTTTGGCCTTAGATGGCCAAACAAATTCAGTAGCATAGATATCACCCTCATCATCCGAGTGATCACTATCATATTCAACCATGTTCATCTTAGGACGATCAGCTTTATATCTATGCACTTCTTTGAGATCTTTGCTTCGGCTTTCGTGAGCCAAAGCCCTTTGTAAGACTTGGTTGATATTTAAGAACTCATAGCCTTCTAGCTTTTCTCTAATGGGAGTTCTCAAACCACTCAACACTAGGTCTGCCAAGTCTCTCTCGGTTATCACCAAACTATAACACCGGTTTTTTGTTTCTCTAAATCTCTTGACGTAATCGGAGACCGATTCATCATGCTTCTGTTTAACCGATGTTAGATGTGATAACTTGAGTTCATTGTCGCCGCTATAAAAGTGATCATGAAATTTCTACTCTAGCTGCGACCAAACCCGAACGGAACCATGTGGTAAAGAAGAAAACCATGAAAATGCAGTACCAGTTAATGATAAAGGAAACAAACGCACTTTCAATTCATTTAGCGAGCCTGCCTCACCTAATTGTGCTAAATATTGACTAACATGCTCCCATGTGGTTTTTGTGCCTTCTCCGTTAAACTTAACAAAATCTAGAATTTTATATCCCGGAGGACACTGGATGGCATCAAAGTACTCGGGGTACGGCTTTTGGTAAATCCGATTCCGAGACAACTCAACTCCAAAATTCTCTCTAAGCATCTTAGCCATCTCCTCTCTAAAATTAGCTAGGGCATCGTCTGTAGTAGACGATGAAGCTTGTTGCAGTGGCATAGGAGGAGTAGGACTACTAGCTGTAGGTAGGAATTGTGGCATGTATGCCGAACCATAGTTCGATAGTGGCCGAGTGGTTGTACCTGTAGGTAGGGTTTGGTTCGGCGTTGCCACCGATCCTGGCATGCTCATGATAGGATTAATGGGTGCAGCCACAATCTGATTGGTTTGGGTAGGATAATAAGTCATCGGCACGGGAGGCGCCGATGAAATAGGTAAAGCCAGATTAGGGTTTTGCACACTAGCAGCTATACCACCATTACCACTAGATGATTGAGATAGATTCTTCTGAGCATTAGTATTTTCTAGGAAAGTTTGAGAAACCAGATTGTTACCATCAGCAATACGACTCTCAATCTCAGCCCACTGCTCAGGAGAAAAGGCAGTACTTACAGAGGGTTTAACCTGCTCGGCTTGAAGAGGAGGGAACTTGATTTCTTCAATCGGAGTGATGTTGCCTTGGCGATCCTTCTTGAACTTTGCAAGGAACTCCTGCAAGTCCTTCTCCTCACGTGCCTTCTTGTACTCCTCATAGACTTGGCGATGATCGGCCGATATCTCATCAAGACTGGGCTTAATGATGTTATCGGCGTCTACCTCAGATGGCTTGGGAAGATCGGACATGGTGGATGATGATGATTGATCTTCAGTCCCCAGCGGAGTCGCCAAAAAGTGTGTTGACACACGAACACGTCACGTGTACCCTCGACGTCGGGGGTGATGCACCGCAGCTCACGTCGAAGGAGACCCGACCCGACAGCGCGATACGCAAGACAGTCGACGGGCGCTTTTGAGACCCGAAACCCCACACGCCCGGGAGGGACCCCGTCAGGGTGTGCGGCTGCTATGGGCTGCCCTAGGTCGATTCGCTCGCCCCTAGAGCCTCGGGATTCGCAGCTCTCAAACTCGAGGAACAGCGAAGAACGAGAGAGAAAAACGATGGAGGGATAAAACATAGACTGAAAAAGTAGTATATTGATTTGTTCGATTGTGTGTTGTTTCAATCGGCCGTCACCGCTAACATATATAAGAGGCGGCTGGACTTCCCGTACAAGTAAAGGATTCATCTAGGCTTTCCTTACAAGAAAATTACATCAATTCACGTCCTACAGTTCTAGTTTCAGTCCAACTCGGATTCAGCCTGAATCTGTCCCATACTTCTGTCCTGCTTCTTGCGTGGGCTGTAGAAATCGCATACTAATTCGGATGAAGTCGAGTTTAACATCAAACTTGTTCGCCTCGATGATCTGCATAATACAACGTGGGGCACTTCTCCTTTTAAGGCCGTCCTTGTGACTTTTAGGGCCCATCTTTAACTGTGGGTCGGATTCAATTATGCAGTTTTCTGAACTGTTCGAGTCTTGTAACGACTTTGCAGGCCGTATACTATCTGCGATGATGATGACTCCAAAAGAAAAAGTTGACCGTTTCGACGATACGCACAATTTCTGTCTAGAACACTTTTCCATCTGAGGTCATCTGAATAACCTTTCGAGCCCATCTCCAACTCCTGGCCGGATTGATTTTGACAGCTTCCACTTTTCCGGCAAGCTTTTTCCCGGCAAGCTTTCCACGCCGGCAAGCTTTCCATCCCGGCAAGGTTTCCACCCCGGCAAGCTTTCACACTGGCAAGGTTTCCACTCGGCAAGCTTTCACACTGGCAAGCTTCCACGCCGGCAAGCTTTCACCCCAGCAAGGTTTCACCCCAGCAAGGTTTCACCCCGGCAAGATTTCACGCCGGCAAGCTTTTCGCGCCGGCAAGCTTTCCACCAAAAAGTGTGTTGACACACGAACACGTCACGTATACCCTCGACACCGGGGGTGATGCACCGCAGCTCACGTCGAAGGAGACCCGACCGACAGCGCGATACGCAAGACAGTCGGCGGGCGCTTTTGAGACCCAAAACCCCACACGCCCGGGAGGGACCCCGTCAGGGAGTGCGGCGGCTATGGGCTACCCTAGGTCGATTCGCTCGCCCCTAGAGCCTCGAGATTCGTAGCTCTCAAACTCGAGAAACAGCGAAGACCGAGAGAGAAAAACGATGGAGGGATAAAACGTAGACTGAAAAAGTAGTATATTGATTTGTTCGATTGTGTGTTGTTTCAATCGGCCGTCACCGCTAACATATATAAGAGGCGGCTGGACTTCCCGTACAAGTAAAGGATTCATCTAGGCTTTACTTACAAGAAAATTACATCAATTCACGTCCTACAGTTCTAGTTTCAGTCCAACTCGGATTCAGCCCGAATCTGTCCCATACTTCTGTCCCGCTTCTTGCGTGGGCTGTAGAAATCGCATACTAACTCGGATGGAGTCGAGTTCAACATCAAACTTGTTCGCCTCGATGATCTGCATAATACAACGAGGTCCACTTCTCCTTTTAAGGCCGTCTTTATGACTTTTAGGGCCCATCTTTAACTATGGGTCGGATTCAATTATGTAGTTTTCTGAACTGTTCGAGTCTTGTAACAACTTTGCAGCCCGTATACTATCTCCGATGATGATGACTACAAAAGCAAAGTTGACCATTTCGACGATATGCACAACTTCCGTGTAGAACACTTTTCCATCCGAGGTAATCTGAATAACCTTTCGAGCCCATCTCCAACTCCTGGTCGGATTGACTTTGACAGCTTCCACTTTTCCGGCAAGCTTTTTCCCGGCAAGCTTTCCATCCCGGCAAGCTTTACCGGCAAGGTTTGCACCCCGGCAAGCTTTCACACCAGCAAGGTTTCCACCCGACAAGCTTTCACACCGGCAAGCATTCACCCCGGCAAGGTTTCACGCCGGCAAGCTTTTTACTCTGCCGGCAAGCTTCATTCAGCCGGCAAAGGTCGAATAACTCACGCGACCCATCAGACATGGTGTTTGGTACCTCACGCCATATTTCTGTTTAGGTTCAGTCTGCAGTGTATTGTCTCTAATTTTTGCATACGAACTCGGATTGAGATGATTTATATATGAAAATCGATCGCCTCGACGAGACGAAGATAATCCATGTAGAGTGCTCCTTCATCCGAGGTCGTCTTGAAGGCATAACTGGACGAAAAGCACTCGGAACACTAAATTCTGCCACTCGGAGCACAGTTTCGGCCCCTAAGATAGGGTTGGATGATAATAACCTAAACATCAAAATTGTTCCACTCGGCAACGTGAAACTTTTCATGCTTAAAACCCTTTCACTTGAGAACATCTCATTTTCTTTTTATGCCGTGCCAAAATCTGATGTCAACAAGACCATCTTAACGAGGTCAACTATGGAAGCAGAACTCACAGCATTAGACACTGCCACTGTTGAAGCAGAGTGGCTTCGTGAGCTCTTGATGGACTTACCTATGGTTGAAAAACCAATACACCCTATCCTGATGAACTGTGATAATCAAACTGTGATCGTCAAGATAAACAGTTCTAAGGACAATATGAAGTCCTCAAGGCATGTGAAGAGGAGACTAAAATCTGTCAGAAAATTGAGGAACTCCGGAGTTATTATGTTGGATTATATTCAAATGTCGAAAAACTTGGCAGATCCCTTCACAAAGGCTCTATCACGTAATGTGATAGATAATGCATCGATGGAGATGGGTTTGAGACCCACCGCATGAGTTGTCCATAGTGGTAACCCACTCTATGTGATCGGAGATCCCGTGAAGTAGAAGTGGGAGACAAGCTGTTGGTCAGCTGAGAGGAAAGTATCCCTATTTTAATTATCCCACTCCGTGAAGATGCAATACTCTCCTGATCTGCATGGCAGGTTGATATTTATCTTAATGTGTTCCAAGTGGCTTATTTGAGTAAGCAGAGATGTTGTCCTGTAGAGCATCTCCTGAGGAACACATCTATATGAATTTGACTATTAACGTCGCAGTCTGTGAGAATTGGGTGTTCTCTAATAAATTCATGAAACGCCCTGGAGTATGACGTATACGCTCCACCCGCGGGGAAGCCTTGCGGCAGCCCAGTATCGGTCAAGAATTTGTGTGAAACTAGTCTCGCAGAAAACTTGTAGTTCAAGGCATAGTCCACTATTCAAGTTGTGATCTAGTGTAGCATAAAATTCTAAGTGGAAGTTCAACTTCACAGTCTCCACTAAGCACCGGTATATAAACAATGTTTTGGAACAAAATGATGAGATGTGCCAAATGAGACTTTGTGGGGAATTGTTGGAATTTGCTAGTGGGCCTTTGGCCCAAAGCCCAACTAAAATTCTGAAATTCTCTTGGCCCATTCATGCATAGCTTGTGAGTGGTGTGAGTGGGACTAAAGTTTAGTCCCACCCTGGAAGTTGAATGAGAGTTGCACCTCTTTATAAGGTGAGCTCTTCTACCACTTGTAAGAGCATGAGAAGAGGAGACCTACACGCGCGCTCCTCCTCCTCGCTCGCCACGCCTCGTCACGACGCACCGCGGGTTGCGGGATTGAGCCGAGCCGAGGACAGAGCTATGCACGTTGTCTATATTTTTGCTGCTCGGGAAAAATTAATGAGTCATTAATTAATAATTAATGGACGCGTTAATTACTAAACCGTTTCTGATTCTTTTGGATCACGATGACTCGGACGTGGGGTTTACTCCCATGACCTACCCGGCCCGCATTATATAGTGAGGCAGATGTCTACCCTAGCCGCCGCCGCATCATATGGTTTCGCACCACCGTTCCAGATCATTGCGCCGCCACGCAAGTCTTCTCCATCCCTCCTTTCGGTGTGCACCGGGAGAAGGGACAGCAGGCCTCCGGAACCCCACCTCTCGTGATCCTGTACGGGAGAGGGGCGATCAGGTTTTTGGGGAGCGCACTCGCGCGACTGCTGGCAGCGACGACTTCGTCGACGAAGACTTCTTCCCCGACCTCGGCAACCTCATCCTCAACGACATGGGCGACAACATCAACACCGGCGGTGCTGCTCCCGCTGCACCGTATGTGATTCTATCCTTCTTGTTCGAGATCATGGTAGAATTCATGTTTCTAGTATGTGCCCTAGATGTGATCTGTTCATCTACTATGCTAGTTTGCATGATTAGTTTAATCTCTGCTAGTGCTGTCATGATTTATCTTCTATTTATTCGGATTAAATCTCGTAGTAATTTGCTCATATTTTCAACAATCCAAAAACCTGATTATAGGCAATTTGCTCTGAGTGGTTTTGTTGCGCATCTGAAGCCGCCTACGTTTAAGGGCGTGCAATATAAGAGGTGGCGCACGAGAGCAGTTTACTGGTTTCAGACCATGTACTGCTATGATGCCACCAAGGGCAAGCCTGAGGGCAATCTTGAACCTGCACAGCAGGAAGCTTTTGAGAAGATTGATACCCTCTTTAAAGTCGCCCTTCTGAGTGTTCTGGACGATTCCATTGTGGATTCGTATATGTCATTTGACAACGGCAAGGACATGTGGGCTGCGCTCGAGGCCAAGTTAGGGGCCTCGGACGCTGGCAGCGAGTTGTATGTCATGGAGCAATTCTATGACTACAAGATGACTGATGAGCGCTCTTTTGTCCAGCAGGCTCATGAGATACAGTCGCTCGCAAAAGAACTTGAGTACTTCAATTGTGTGTTGCCGGAGGCATCATTGCCAAGCTTCCACCTTCGTGGAACAATTTTGCTACTTCCCTGAAACACAAGAGACAGGAGTTTTCCGTTCGGATCTCATTGTTACTCTTGATGTTGAAGAGAAGGCGAGAGCAAAGGACACACGTCCTCGAGTTGCTGAGGGAGCTTCTAGTGCCCACATGGCACAGAAGAAGAACTTCCAGCCCAACAAGTTCAAAAACAACAAGAACAAAACTCAGGGCAAAGGCAAGTCTGATACAAAGAACAAGCTGTCACATTCTACCAACTTCAAGAAGAATTCTCATAAGAAGGGGAAGGGACTTTGCCATGTCTGCGGTGATCCTAATAACTGGGCTCCGAAGTGTCCTAACCGCGTTGAGGAGCGCGAACAAGAGAAGAGCGGAAAGTCCGCTAATGTTGTCATCGGTGATACTGATATGAAGGAATCTGGGTACGGTATTCTTCCTACCATCCTTTTAGTATTTCAATCTCCTGATTGGTTAATTGGCACCGGTGCCAATGTACATGTTTTTGCTGACGCCTCCATGTTTTCTTCTTACCAGGTCACAGGGACTTCTCCCGTGCTGATGGGGAACGGGTCACATGCCATCGTTCGAGGTGTTGGTACGGTCGATCTGAAGTTTACTTCGGGGAAGACCGTGCGTCTGAAGAACGTTCATCATGTGCCGTCCATCAATAAAAATCTCGTTAGCGGTTCCCGTTTATGTCGAGAAGGTTTTAAGTTGTTTTCGAATCCAATAAAGTTGTAATTTCTAAGTATGGACAATTTGTTGGAAAAGGCTATGAGGGCGGAGGCTTGTTCCGCCTGTCTTTGTCAGATATTTGCACTAAAGTTATTAATAATGTTTGCCACAATAATGAGTCTGATATTTGGCATTCACGACTTTGTCATATTAACTTTGGTTGCATGACGCGGCTAGCCAATATGAATTTAATTCCGAAAATCTCTACTGTCAAAGGCTCCAAGTGCCAAGTATGTGTGCAAGCTAAGCAACCTCGCAAGTCCCATAAGACTGCAGAGGCAAGAGACTTGGCGCCACTAGAGCTTATACATTCTGATCTTTGTGAGACGAATGGCGTGTTGACAAAAGGTGGAAAGAGATACTTCATGACGTTGATTGATGACTCAACTAGATATTGTTATGTGTATCTTCTGAAATCAAAAGATGAGGCTTTAACTTTCTTCAAAAACTATAAAGCTGAAGCAGAGAACCAACTTGATCGAAAAATTAAACGGCTTAGGTCTGACCGTGGTGGAGAGTATTTTTACAATGAATTTGATTTGTTTTGTGCGGAACATGGTATAATCCATGATAGGACGCCTCCCTACTCACCTCAGTCAAATGGGGTAGCCGAAAGAAAGAACCGAACTCTAACTGATATGGTTAACACCATGTTAGACACATCGGGTCTCCCCAAGGAATGGTGGGGGAGGCGCTAATGACTGCGTGTCATGTCCTAAACCGAGTTCCCACAAAGCATAAGACCATGACTCCATTTGAGGAATGGGAAAGGAAATGGTTGAAACTCTCTTACCTACGTACTTGGGGTTGTTTGGCGAAAGTCAATATACCAATTCCCAAGAAGCGCAAGCTTGGACCAAAAACCGTGGATTCTGTTCTTCTGGGCTATGCTTTTCATAGCATTGGTTATAGATTTTTGATAATAAAATTTGAGGTATCCGACATGCATGTTGGTACGATTATGGATTCGAATGATGCAACTTTCTTTGAGGACATATTTCCTATGAAGGATATGTCAAGTTCATCAAATCAGGAGATACCTACTCCATCTAGTGAGGAATTCGCTGTAATTCCTGAACCCACCATTGCGATGGAACACGTTGAGAATCCTATTGAGGGTGACAATGGAACTCCTGTGAGGAGTAAGAGACAGAGGACTGCAAAGTCTTTTGGTGATGATTTCATTCTGTACCTCGTGGATGACTCACCCAGGACTATTTCAGAAGCCTATGCATCTCCTGATGCTGACTACTGGAAGGAAGCTGTTCGTAGCGAGATGGATTCCATCTTAGCTAACGGAACCTGGGAGATCACCGACCGTCCTTATGGGTGCAAACCTGTAGGATGTAAGTGGGTGTTCAAGAAGAAGCTTAGACCTGATGGTACGATTGAAAAGTACAAGGCACGGCTTGTGGCTAAGGGTTATACCCAGAAAGAAGGTGAAGACTTCTTTGATACTTACTCACCCGTGGCTAGACTGACCACAATTCGGGTGCTACTATCATTGGCTGCCTCACATGGTCTTCTCGTTCATCAAATGGACATTAAGACAGCTTTCCTCAATGGAGAGTTGAAGGAGGAAATTTACATGGATCAGCCAGATGGTTTTGTAATACCTGGTCAGGAAGGAAAGGTGTGCAAGTTATTAAAGTCTTTATATGGTCTTAAACAAGCTCCTAAGGAGTGGCATGAGAAGTTCGAAAGAACATTAACTGCTACCGGCTTTGTAGTAAACGATGGTGACAAGTGTGTGTACTATCGCCATGGTGGGGGCGAAGGAGTTATCCTTTGTCTGTATGTCGATGACATACTGATCTTTGGAACCAAACTTGATCTAAGCAAGGAGGTTAAGGATTTATTATCTCGCTATTTTGAGATGAAGGATCTAGGAGTAGCTGATGTTATCTTAAACATCAAGCTGTTGAGAGATGAGAATGGTGGGATCACACTGCTTCAGTCTCACTATGTGGAAAAGATCTTGAGTCATTTTGGGTATAGCGACTGCACGCCTTCTCCAACTCCATATGATGCTAGTGTGTTGCTTCGAAAGAATCAACGGATTGCTAGAGATCAACTGAGGTATTCTCAGATTATTGGCTCGCTTATGTATTTGGCGAGTGCCATGAGGCCTGACATCTCTTTTGCTGTACGCAAACTGAGTCGGTTTGTGTCAAAACCGGGAGATGATCATTGGCATGCGCTTGAGAGAGTTATGCGCTATTTGAAAGGCACTGCGAGCTATGGGATTCACTACACCGGGTATCCGAGGGTACTGGAGGGTTATAGTGACTCAAACTGGATATCTGATGCTGATGAGATTAAGGCCACAAATGGTTATGTTTTTACACTTGGTGGTGGCGCTGTTTCCTGGAAGTCTTGCAGGCAGACCATCTTAACGAGGTCAACTATGGAAGCAGAACTCACAGCATTAGACACTGCCACTGTTGAAGCAGAGTGGCTTCGTGAGCTCTTGATGGACTTACCTATGGTTGAAAAACCAATACCCCTTATCCTGATGAACTGTGATAACCAAACTGTGATCGTCAAGATAAATAGTTCTAAGGACAATATGAAGTCCTCAAGGCATGTGAAGAGGAGACTAAAATCTGTTAGAAAATTGAGGAACTCCGGAGTTATTAGGTTGGATTATATTCAAATGTCGAAAAACTTGGCAGGTCCCTTCACAAAGGGTCTATCACGTAATGTGATAGATAATGCATCGATGGAGATGGGTTTGAGACCCAGCGCATGAGTTGTCCATTGTGGTAACCCACTCTATGTGAACGGAGATCCCGTGAAGTAGAAGTGGGAGACAAGCTGTTGGTCAGCTGAGAGGAGAGTATCCCTATTTTAATTATCCCACTCCGTGAAGATGCAATACTCTCCTGATCTGCATGGCAGGTTGATATTTATCTTAATGTGTTCCAAGTGGCTTATTTGAGTAAGCAAGAGATGTTGTCCTGCAGAGCATCTCCTGAGGAACACACCTATATGAATTTGACTGTTAACGTCGCAGTCTGTGAGAATTGGGTGTTCTCTAATAAATTCATGAAAGGCCCTGGAGTATGACGTATACGCTCCACCCGCGGGGAAGCCTTGCGGCAGCCCAGTATCGGTCAAGAATTTGTGTGAAACTAGTCTCGCAGAAAACTTGTAGTTCAAGGCATAGTCCACTATTCAAGTTGTGATCTAGTGTAGCATAAAACTCTAAGTGGAAGTTCAACTTCACAGTCTCCACTAAGCACCGGTATATAAACAATGTTTTGGAACAAAATGATGAGATGTGCCAATGAGACTTTGTGGGGGATTGTTGGAATTTGCTAGTGGGCCTTTGGCCCAAATCCCAACTAAAATTCTGAAATTCTCTTGGCCCATTCATGCATAGCTTGTGAGTGGTGTGAGTGGGACTAAAGTTTAGTCCCACCCCAGAAGTTGAGTGAGACTTGCACCTCTTTATAAGGTGAGCTCTTCTACCACTTGTATGAGCATGAGAAGAGGATACCTACACGCGCGCTCCTCCTCCTCGCTCGCCACGCCTCGTCATGACGCGCCGCGGGTTGCGGGATTGAGCCGAGCCGAGAACAGAGCTATGCACGTTGTCTATATTTTCGCTGCTCGGGAAAAATTAATGAGTCATTAATTAATAATTAACGGATGCGTTAATTACTGAACCGTTTCCGATTCTTTTGGATCGCGACGACTCGGACGTGGGGTTTACTCCCATGACCTACCCGGCCCGCATTATATAGTTAGGCAGACGTCTACCCTAGCCGCCGCCGCATCATATGGTTTCGCACAACCGTTCCAGATCATTGCACCGCCACGCAAGTCTTCTCCATCCCTCCTTTCGGCGTGCACCGGGAGAAGGGACAGCAGGCCTCCGGAACCCCGCCTCTCGTGATCCTGTACGGGAGAGGGGCGATCAGGTTTTTGGGGAGCGCACTCGCGCGACTGCTAGCAGCGACGACTTCGTCGACGATGACTTCTTCCCCGACCTCGGCAACCTCATCCTCAACGACATGGGCAACAACATCAACGCCGGCGGTGCTGCTCCCACTGCACCGTATGTGATTCTATCCTTCTTGTTCGAGATCGTGGTAGAATTCATGTTTCTAGTATGTGCCCTAGATGTGATCTGTTCATCTACTATGCTAGTTCGCATGATTAGTTTAATCTCTGCTAGTGCTGTCATGATTTATCTTCTGTTTATTCGGATTAAATCTCGTAGTAATTTGCTCATATTTTCAACAATCCAAAAACCTGATTATCGGCAATTTGCTCCGAGTGGTTTTGCTGCGCATCTGAAGCCGCCTACGTTTAAGGGCGTGCAATATAAGAGGTGGCGCGCGAGAGCAGTTTACTTGTTTTAGACCATGCACTGCTATGACGCCACCAAGGGCAAGCCTGAGGACAATCTTGAACCTGCACAGCAGAAAGCTTTTGAGAAGATCGATACCCTCTTTAAAGGCGCCCTTCTTAGTGTTCTGGACGATTCCATTGTGGATTCGTATATGTCATTTGACAACGGCAAGGACATGTGGGCTACGCTCGAGGCCAAGTTTGGGGCCTCGGACGCTGGCAGCGAGTTGTATGTCATGGAGCAATTCTATGACTACAAGATGACTGATGAGCGCTCTGTTGTCCAGCAGGCTCATGAGATACAGTCGCTCGCAAAAGAACTTGAGTACTTCAAGTGTGTGTTGCCGGACAAATTTGTTGCCAGAGGCATCATTGCCAAGCTTCCACCTTCGTGGAACATTTTTGCTATTTCCCTGAAACACAAGAGACAGGAGTTTTCCGTTTCGGATCTCATTGGTACTCTTGATGTTGAAGAGAAGGCGAGAGCAAAGGACACACGTGCTCGAGTTGCTGAGGGAGCTTCTAGTGCCCACATGGTACAGAAGAAGAACTTCCAGCCCAACAAGTTCAAAAACAACAAGAACAAAACTCAGGGCAAAGGCAAGTTTGATACAAAGAACAAGCCGTCACATTCTACCAACTTCAAGAAGAATTCTCAAAAGAAGGGGAAGGGACTTTGCCATGTCTGCGGTGATCCTAATCACCGGGCTCCGAAGTGTCCTAACCGCTTTGAGGAGCGCGAACATGAGAAGAGCGGCAAGTCCGCTAATGTTGTCATCGGTGATACTGATATGAAGGAATCTGGGTACGGTATTCTTCCTACCATCCTTTCAGTATTTCAGTCTCCTGATTGGTTAATTGACACCGGTGCCAATGTACATGTTTGTGCTGACGCCTCCATGTTTTCTTCTTACCAGGTCACAGGGACTTCTCCCGTGCTGATGGGGAACGGGTCACATGCCATCGTTCGAGGTGTCGGTACGGTCAATGTGAAGTTTACTTCTGGGAAGGCCGTGCGTCTGAAGAACGTTCATCATGTGTTGTCCATCAATAAAAATCTCGTTAGCGGTCCCCGTTTATGTCGAGATTTTTTTAAGTTGGTTTTCGAATCCAATAAAGTTGTAATTTCTAAGTATGGACAATTTGTTGGAAAAGGCTATGAGGGCGGAGGCTTGTTCCGCCTGTCTTTGTCAGATATTTGCACTAAAGTTATTAATAATGTTTGCCACAATAATGAGTCTGATATTTGGCATTCATGACTTTGTCATATTAACTTTGGTTGCATGACGCGGCTAGCCAAGATGAATTTAATTCCGAAAATCTCTACTGTCAAAGGCTCCAAGTGCCAAGTATGTGTGCAAGCTAAGCAACCTCGCAAGTCCCATAAGACTGCAGAGGCAAGAGACTTGGCGCCACTAGAGCTTATACATTCTGATCTTTGTGAGATGAATGGCGTGTTGACAAAAGGTGGAAAGAGATACTTCATGATGTTGATTGATGACTCAACTAGATATTGTTATGTGTATCTTCTGAAATCAAAAGATGAGGCTTTAACTTTCTTCAGAAACTATAAAGCTGAAGCAGAGAACCAACTTGATCGAAAAATTAAACGGCTTAGGTCTGATCGTGGTGGAGAGTATTTTTCCAATGAATTTGATTTGTTTTGTGCGGAACATGGTATAATCCATGAGAGGACGCCTCCCTACTCACCTCAGTCAAATGGGGTAGCCGAAAGAAAGAACCGAACTCTAACTGATATGGTTAACACCATGTTAGACACATCGGGTCTCTCCAAGGAATGGTGGGGGGAGGCGCTAATGACTGCGTGTCATGTCCTAAACCGAGTTCCCACAAAGCATAAGACCATGACTCCATTTGAGGAATGGGAAAGGAAAAGGTTGAAACTCTCTTACCTACGTACTTGGGGTTGTTTGGTGAAAGTCAATATACCAATTCCCAAGAAGCGCAAGCTTGGACCAAAAACCGTGGATTGTGTTCTTCTGGGCTATGCTTTTTATAGCATTGGTTATAGATTTTTGATAATAAAATCTGAGGTATCCGACATGCATGTTGTTACGATTATGGAGTCAAATGATGCAACTTTCTTTGAGGACATATTTCCTATGAAGGATATGTCAAGTTCATCAAATCAGGAGATACCTACTCCATCTAGTGAGGAATTCGCTGTAATTCCTGAACCCACCATTGCGATGGAACACGTTGAGAATCCTATTGAGGGTGACAATGGAACTCCTGTGAGTAGTAAGAGACAGAGGACTGCAAAGTCCATTGGTGATGATTTCATTGTGTACCTCGTGGATGACACACCCAGGACTATTTCAGAAGCCTATGCATCTCCTGATGCTGACTACTGGAAGGAAGCTGTTCGTAGCGAGATGGATTCCATCTTAGCTAACGGAACCTGGGAGATCACTGACCGTCCTTATGGGTGCAAACCTGTAGGATGTAAGTGGGTGTTCAAGAAGAAGCTTAGACCTGATGGTACGATTGAAAAGTACAAGGCACGGCTTGTGGCTAAGGGTTATACCCAGAAAGAAGGTGAAGACTTCTTTGATACTTACTCACCCGTGGCTAGACTGACCACAATTCGGGTGCTACTATCACTGGCTGCCTCACATGGTCTTCTCGTTCATCAAATGGACGTTAAGACGGCTTTCCTCAATGGAGAGTTGAAGGAGGAAATTTACATGGATCAGCCAGATGGTTTTGTAGTACCTGGTCAGGAAGGAAAGGTGTGCAAGTTATTAAAGTCTTTATATGTCCTTAAACAAGCTCCTAAGGAGTGGCATGAGAAGTTCGAAAGAACATTAACTGCTGCCGGCTTTGTAGTAAACGATGGTGACAAGTGTGTGTACTATCGCCATGGTGGGGGCGAAGGAGTTATTCTTTGTCTGTATGTCGATGACATACTGATCTTTGGAACCAAACTTGATCTAATAAAGGAGGTTAAGGATTTCTTATCTCGCTGTTTTGAGATGAAGGATCTAGGAGTAGATGATGTTATCTTAAACATCAAGCTGTTGAGAGATGGGAATGGTGGGATCACACTGCTTCAGTCTCACTATGTGGAAAAGATCTTGAGTCGTTTTGGGTATAGCGACTGCATGCCTTCTCCAACTCCATATGATGCTAGTGTGTTGCTTCGAAAGAATCGACGGATTGCTAGAGATCAACTGAGGTATTCTCAGATTATTGGTTCGCTTATGTATTTGGCGAGTGCCACGAGGCCTGATATCTCTTTTGCTTTACGCAAACTGAGTCGGTTTGTGTCAAAACCGGGAGATGATCATTGGCATGCGCTTGAGAGAGTTATGCGCTATTTGAAAGGCACTGTGAGCTATGGGATTCACTACACCGGGTATCCGAGGGTACTGGAGGGTTATAGTGACGCAAACTGGATATCTGATGCTGATGAGATTAAGGCCACAAGTGGTTATGATTTTACACTTGGTGGTGGCGCTGTTTCCTGGAAGTCTTGCAGGCAGACCATCTTAACGAGGTCAACTATGGAAGCAAAACTCATAGCATTAGACAGTGCCACTGTTGAAGCAGAGTGGCTTCGTGAGCTCTTAATGGACTTACCTATGGTTGAAAAACCAATACCCCTATCCTGATGAACTGTGATAATCAAACTGTGATCGTCAAGATAAACAGTTCTAAGGACAATATGAAGTCCTCAAGGCATGTGAAGAGGAGACTAAAATCTGTTAGAAAATTGAGGAACTCCGGAGTTATTACGTTGGATTATATTCAAACGTCGAAAAACATGGCAGATCCCTTCACAAAGGGTCTATCACGTAATGTGATAGATAATGCATCGATGGAGATGGGTTTGAGACCCACTGCATGAGTTGTCCATAGTGGTAACCCACTCTATGTGATCGGAGATCCAGTGAAGTAGAAGTGGGAGACAAGCTGTTGGTCAGCTGAGAGGAGAGTATCCCTATTTTAATTATCCCACTCCGTGAAAATGCAATACTCTCCTGATCTGCATGGATGGTTGATATTTATCTTAATGTGTTCCAAGTGGCTTATTTGAGTAAGCAGAGATGTTGTCCTGCAGAGCATCTCCTGAGGAACACACCTATATGAATTTGACTGTTAACGTCGCAGTCTGTGAGAATTGGGTGTTCTCTAATAAATTCATGAAAGGCCCTGGAGTATGACGTATACGCTCCACCCGCGGGGAAGCCTTGCGGCAGCCCAGTATTGGTCAAGAATTTGTGTGAAACTAGTCTCGCAGAAAACTTGTAGTTCAAGGCATAGTCCACTATTCAAGTTGTGATCTAGTGTAGCATAAAACTCTAACTGGAAGTTCAACTTCACAGTCTCCACTAAGCACCGGTATATAAACAATGTTTTGGAACAAAATGATGAGATGTGCCAATGAGACTTTGTGAGGGATTGTTGGAATTTGCTAGTGGGCCTTTGGCACAAAGCCCAACTAAAATTCTAAAATTCTCTTGGCCCATTCATGCATAGCTTGTGAGTGGTGTGAGTGGGACTAAAGTTTAGTCCCACCCCGGAAGTTGAGTGAGACTTGCACCTCTTTATAAGGTGAGCTCTTCTACCACTTGTAAGAGCATGAGAAGAGGAGACCTACACGCGCGCTCCTCCTCCTCGCTCGCCACGCCTCGTCACGACGCGCCGCGGGTTGCGAGATTGAGCCGAGCCGAGGACAGAGCTATGCATGTTGTCTATATTTTTGCTGCTCGGGAAAAATTAATGTGTCATTAATTAATAATTAACGAAAGCGTTAATTACTGAACCGTTTCTGATTCTTTTGGATCGCGACGACTCGGACGTGGGGTTTACTCCCACGACCTACCCGGCCCGCATTATATAGTCAGGTAGACGTCTACCCTAGCCGCCGCCGCATCAAATAGTTTCGCACCACCGTTCCAGATCATTGCGCCGACACGCAAGTCTTCTCCGTCCCTCATTTCGGCATGCACCAGGAGAAGGGACAGCAGGCATCCGGAACCCCACCTCTCGTGATCCTGTACGGGAGAGGAGCGATCAGGTTTTTGGGGAGCGCACTCGCGCGACTGCTGGCAGCGACGACTTCATCGACGACGACTTCTTCCCCGACCTCGGCAACCTCATCCTCAACGACATGGGCAACAACATCAACGCCGGCGGTGCTGCTCCCGCTGCACCGTATGTGATTCTATCCTTCTTGTTCGAGATCGTGGTAGAATTCATGTTTCTAGTATGTGCCCTAGATGTGATTTGTTCATCTACTATGCTAGTTCGCATGATTAGTTTAATCTCTGCTAGTGCTGTCATGATTTATCTTCTATTTATTCGGATTAAATCTCGTAGTAATTTGCTCATATTTTCAACAATCCAAAAACCTGATTATAGGCAATTTGCTCCGAGTGGTTTTGCTGCACATCTGAAGCCGCCTACGTTTAAGGGCGTGCAATATAAGAGGTGGCGCACGAGAGCAGTTTACTGGTTTGAGACCATGTACTGCTATGACGCCACCAAGGGCAAGCCTGAGGGCAATCTTGAACCTGCACAGCAGGAAGCTTTTGAGAAGATCGATACCCTCTTTAAAGGCACCCTTCTGAGTGTTCTGGACGATTCCATTGTGGATTCGTATATGTCATTTTACAACGGCAAGGACATGTGGGCTGCGCTCGAGGCCAAGTTTGGGGCCTCGGATGCTGGCAGCGAGTTGTATGTCATGGAGCAATTCTATGACTACAAGATGACTGATGAACGCTCTGTTGCCAGCAGGCTCATGAGATACAGTCGCTCGCAAAAGAACTTGAGTACTTCAAGTGTGTGTTGCCGGACAAATTTGTTGCCGGAGGCATCATTGCCAAGCTTCCACCTTCGTGGAACAATTTTGCTACTTCCCTGAAACACAAGAGACAGGAGTTTTCCGTTTCGGATCTCATTGGTACTCTTGATGTTGAAGAGAAGGCGAGAGCAAAGGACACACGTGCTCGAGTTGCTGAGGGAGCTTCTAGTGCCCACGTGGTACAGAAGAAGAACTTCCAGCCCAACAAGTTCAAAAACAACAAGAACAAAACTCAGGGCAAAGGCAAGTTTGATACAAAGAACAAGCCGTCACATTCTACCAACTTCAAGAAGAATTCTCAAAAGAAGGGGAAGGGACTTTGCCATGTCTGCGGTGATCCTAATCACCGGGCTCCGAAGTGTCCTAACCGCTTTGAGGAGCGCGAACATGAGAAGAGCGGCAAGTCCGCTAATGTTGTCATCGGTGATACTGATATGAAGGAATCTGGGTACGGTATTCTTCCTACCATCCTTTCAGTATTTCAGTCTCCTGATTGGTTAATTGACACCGGTGCCAATGTACATGTTTGTGCTGACGCCTCCATGTTTTCTTCTTACCAGGTCACAGGGACTTCTCCCGTGCTGATGGGGAACGGGTCACATGCCATCGTTCGAGGTGTCGGTACGGTCGATCTGAAGTTTACTTCTGGCAAGACCGTGCGTCTGAAGAACGTTCATCATGTGTTGTCCATCAATAAAAATCTCGTTAGCGGTCCCCGTTTATGTCGAGATGGTTTTAAGTTGGTTTTTGAATCCAATAAAGTTGTAATTTCTAAGTATGGACAATTTGTTGGAAAAGGCTATGAGGGCGGAGGCTTGTTCCGCCTGTCTTTGTCAGATATTTGCACTAAAGTTATTAATAATGTTTGCCACAATAATGAGTCTGATATTTGGCATTCATGAATTTGTCATATTAACTTTGGTTGCATGACGCGGCTAGCCAAGATGAATTTAATTCCGAAAATCTCTACTGTCAAAGGCTCCAAGTGCCAAGTATGTGTGCAAGCTAAGCAACCTCGCAAGTCCCATAAGACTGCAGAGGCAAGAGACTTGGCGCCACTAGAGCTTATACATTCTGATCTTTGTGAGATGAATGGCGTGTTGACAAAAGGTGGAAAGAGATACTTCATGACGTTGATTGATGACTCAACTAGATATTGTTATGTGTATCTTCTGAAATCAAAAGATGAGGCTTTAACTTTCTTCAGAAACTATAAAGCTGAAGCAGAGAACCAACTTGATCGAAAAATTAAACGGCTTAGGTCTGATCGTGGTGGAGAGTATTTTTCCAATGAATTTGATTTGTTTTGTGCGGAACATGGTATAATCCATGAGAGGACGCCTCCCTACTCACCTCAGTCAAATGGGGTAGCCGAAAGAAAGAACCGAACTCTAACTGATATGGTTAACACCATGTTAGACACATCGGGTCTCTCCAAGGAATGGTGGGGGGAGGCGCTAATGACTGCGTGTCATGTCCTAAACCGAGTTCCCACAAAGCATAAGACCATGACTCCATTTGAGGAATTGGAAAGGAAAGGTTGAAACTCTCTTACCTACGTACTTGGGGTTGTTTGGCGAAAGTCAATATACCAATTCCCAAGAAGCGCAAGCTTGGACCAAAAACCGTGGATTGTGTTCTTCTGGGCTATGCTTTTTATAGCATTGGTTATAGATTTTTGATAATAAAATCGGAGGTATCCGACATGCATGTTGGTACGATTATGGAGTCGAATGATGCAACTTTCTTTGAGGACATATTTCCTATGAAGGATATGTCAAGTTCATCAAATCAGGAGATACCTACTCCATCTAGTGAGGAATTCGCTGTAATTCCTAAACCCACCATTGCGATGGAACACGTTGAGAATCCTATTGAGGGTGACAATGGAACTCCTGTGAGGAGTAAGAGACAGAGGACTGCAAAGTCCATTGGTGATGATTTCATTGTGTACCTCGTGGATGACACACCCAGGACTATTTCAGAAGCCTATGCATCTCCTGATGCTGACTACTGGAAGGAAGCTGTTCGTAGCGAGATGGATTCCATCTTAGCTAACGGAACCTGGGAGATCACTGACCGTCCTTATGGGTGCAAACCTGTAGGATGTAAGTGGGTGTTCAAGAAGAAGCTTAGACCTGATGGTACGATTGAAAAGTACAAGGCACGGCTTGTGGCTAAGGGTTATACCCAGATAGAAGGTGAAGACTTCTTTGATACTTACTCACCCGTGGCTAGACTGACCACAATTCGGGTGCTACTATCACTGGCTGCCTCACATGGTCTTCTCATTCATCAAATGGACGTTAAGACGGCTTTCCTCAATGGAGAGTTGAAGGAGGAAATTTACATGGATCAGCCAGATGGTTTTGTAGTACCTGGTCAGGAAGGAAAGGTGTGCAAGTTATTAAAGTCTTTATATGGCCTTAAACAAGCTCCTAAGGAGTGGCATGAGAAGTTCGAAAGAACATTAACTGCTGCCGGCTTTGTAGTAAACGATGGTGACAAGTGTGTGTACTATCGCCATGGTGGGGGCGAAGGAGTTATTCTTTGTCTGTATGTCGATGACATACTGATCTTTGGAACCAAACTTGATCTAATCAAGGAGGTTAAGGATTTCTTATCTCGCTGTTTTGAGATGAAGGATCTAGGAGTAGCTGATGTTATCTTAAACATCAAGCTGTTGAGAGATGAGAATGGTGGGATCACACTGCTTCAGTCTCACTATGTGGAAAAGATCTTGAGTCGTTTTGGGTATAGCGACTGCACGCCTTCTCCAATTCCATATGATGCTAGTGTGTTGCTTCGAAAGAATCGACGGATTGCTAGAGATCAACTGAGGTATTCTCAGATTATTGGCTCGCTTATGTATTTGGCGAGTGCGGCGAGGCCTGACATCTCTTTTGCTGTACGCAAACTGAGTCGGTTTGTGTCAAAACCGGGAGATGATCATTGGCATGCGCTTGAGAGAGTTATGCGCTATTTGAAAGGCACTGCAAGCTATGGGATTCACTACACCGGGTATCCGAGGGTACTGGAGGGTTATAGTGACTCAAACTGGATATCTGATGCTGATGAGATTAAGGCCACAAGTGGTTATGTTTTTACACTTGGTGGTGGCGCTGTTTCCTGGAAGTCTTGCAGGCAGACCATCTTAACGAGGTCAACTATGGAAGCAGAACTCACAGCATTAGACAGTGCCACTGTTGAAGCAGAGTGGCTTCGTGAGCTCTTGATGGACTTACCTATGGTTGAAAAACCAATACCCCCTATCCTGATGAACTGTGATAATCAAACTGTGATCGTCAAGATAAACAGTTCTAACGACAATATGTAGTCCTCAAGGCATGTGAAGAGGAGACTAAAATCTGTCAGAAAATTGAGGAACTCCGGAGTTATTATGTTGGATTGTATTCAAACGTCGAAAAACTTGGCAGATCCCTTCCCAAAGGGTCTATCACGTAATGTGATAGATAATGCATCGATGGAGATGGGTTTGAGACCCACTGCATGAGTTGTCCATAGTGGTAACCCACTCTATGTGATCGGAGATCCCGTGAAGTAGAAGTGGGAGACAAGTTGTTGGTCAGCTGAGAGGAGAGTATCCCTATTTTAATTATCCCACTCCGTGAAGATGCAATACTCTCCTGATCTGCATGGCAGGTTGATATTTATCTTAATGTGTTCCAAGTGGCTTATTTGAGTAAGCAGAGATGTTGTCCTGCAGAGCATCTCCTGAGGAACACACCTATATGAATTTGAGTGTTAACGTCGCAGTCTGTGAGAATTGGGTGTTCTCTTATAAATTCATGAAAGGCCCTGGAGTATGACGTATACGCTCCACCCGCGGGGAAGCCTTGCGGCAGCCCAGTATCGGTCAAGAATTTGTGTGAAACTAGTCTCACAGAAAACTTGTAGTTCAAGGCATAGTCCACTATTTAAGTTGTGATCTAGTGTGGCATAAAACTCTAAGTGGAAGTTCAACTTCAGAGTCTCCACTAAGCACCGGTATATAAACAATGTTTTGGAACAAAATGATGAGATGTGCCAATGAGACTTTGTGAGGGATTGTTGGAATTTGCTAGTGGGCCTTTGGCCCAGAGCCCAACTAAAATTCTGAAATTCTCTTGGCCCATTCATGCATAGCTTGTGAGTGGTGTGAGTAGGACTAAAGTTTAGTCCCACCCCAGAAGTTGAGTGAGACTTACACCTCTTTATAAGGTGAGCTCTTCTACCACTTGTAAGAGCATGAGAAGAGGAGACCTACACGCGCGCTCCTCCTCCTCGCTCGCCACGCCTCGCCACGACGCGTCGCGGGTTGCGGGATTGAGCCGAGCCAAGGACAGAGCTATGCACGTTGTCTATATTTTTGCTGCTCGGGAAAAATTAATGAGTCATTAATTAATAATTAACGGACGCGTGAATTACTGAACCGTTTCCGATTCTTTTGGATCGCGACGACTCGGATGTGGGGTTTACTCCCACGACCTACCCGGCCCGTATTATATAGTCAGACAGACGTCTACCCTAGCCGCCGCCGCATCATATGGTTTCGCACCACCGTTCCAGATCATTGCGCCGCCACGCAAGTCTTCTCCATCCCTCCTATCGGCGTGCACCGGGAGAAGGGACAGCAGGCCTCCGGAACCCCGCCTCTCGTGATCCTGTACGGGAGAGGGGCGGTCAGGCTTTTGGGGAGCGCACTCGCGTGACTGCTGGCAGCGACGACTTCGTCGATGACGACTTCTTCCCCGACCTCGGCAACCTCATCCTCAACGACATGGGCGACAACATCAACGCTGGCGGTGCTGCTCCCGCTGCACTTCTTGTTCGAGATCGTGGTAGAATTCATGTTTCTAATATGTACCCTAGATGTGATTTGTTCATCTACTATGCTAGTTCGCATGATTAGTTTAATCTCTACTAGTGCTGTCATGATTTATCTTCTATTTATTCGGATTAAATCTCGTAATAATTTGCTCATATTTTCAACATCTTCCAGGGGCGGTCGGTCGGCGTACGTCGTCGATCCGATCGTCGCCGTCCGAATCCATCTATGCAAATGCAATGCTGGTCTCTGCCCGGCATGGACACGGACGGCCATCCTCGCTTGTTTGTTTCACACACCTACGAAAAGCAAAAAGAGAAAGAAGGTGCAAAGGCAAAGGTGCCGGCCGGAAAGGGAGACGGATCCATCCCACAACAACGGACGGACGCCGGCCATCGCCGCCGCTGGTTCTCGCCATGCGTGCACGCACGCACGCTCCACGGCCGGCCGCAACCGCATAACGGAATCGCGCACGGACGGACGATATATGTGGCCTTTGGCGTTCC
Organism: Thinopyrum elongatum; assembly: GCA_011799875.1. Taxonomy (NCBI): domain Eukaryota; kingdom Viridiplantae; phylum Streptophyta; class Magnoliopsida; order Poales; family Poaceae; genus Thinopyrum; species Thinopyrum elongatum. The sequence continues at coordinate 550,799,622 of CM022302.1, read as the reverse complement.
CGCAGAGAAAAAAGAGCGCAGGGGGCATGCGGCGCAGCGATTTTATTCTTTTTCCCTCCAAAAACAGGTTTTTCGCACCGATTTATTATATACTCCCTCCGTTCCAAATTAGTTGACTTGAATTTATCTAGATACATATGTATCTAACACTAAAACATGTCTAGATATATCCGTATCTAGACAAATCTGAGTCAACTAATTTGAAACGGAGGAAGTATAAACCAGCAACCCAACAAAATACACGGGCGAACGATACAATATGATGAGGAAGCTCACTTACAAAGCATATCAAAAGATGAACATGAAACCAGTACAAGCCTAACACCTAGTCAAGGCTCGACCCAAGACATCTGGGCTCCACGACAACGCCCCCAAAAGAGTGACGGCGCGAAGCGTCGTCGCTGCCAAGTCTAAACAAACAGACTAGAGTGGTATTTTGAAGACTGATATGGTCCTTAACACATGTAACTTTGGCCGGCAGTTAATTTTTGTGATGCTGTACATATGAAAACGATAATGTACTCACTCCGGTCCAAATTAATTGACGCTCCTCTAGTGGTTTTCAAATATTCGGTCCGAAGAATGAAAATGAAATCCGTGCTAAAATGTATAATACTTCAACTAAGCACCGACTTGATCTCAAATACAAGTTTATTCGCTACAATTTGGGTTAAAATCAAGTCAGCCGTGTAAATAGCAGTTCAATTCTTGTCCCCATGGTTCTTTCTAAAAAAGAGATAAGATTTATGCATATGCCGCCAAAGATATCGCTGGGTTAAACAAGAGTACTCACCTACGTGCCCAACACCTAGTGCGGATGGATGCCTAATCCAAAGCTGCACTTTTTTGCCCTGATATAAAAATCTCACTTGTTCCTGTCTGATCTCTTCTCTTGATTAATTAATTCTCACGCGGGAACACCGGCATAACCAAGGTGATTTAATACTACAGCCGGTGCCACGTATAGACGATGGACAGATACAACCATTCACATAAAAAGATCCACACAAGAGGGGATCGAAAACGACTGACACGAGAAAGGATCGTACTACTTTTTTTTTAAGGAAAGGATTATACTACATGGCTGTGCCATTGGTTTAAAGAGTAAGCACAAATAAATAAAGTCCAAGAAGAACAATAATGTACTATTAGAATCTCATGATTACTGTCAAAGTTATATTTGAGACATTTAAAACGAGAAGTAATAGGGGAGAATCCTCATGGACAATATATTAAGGGGCCCACCTGGCCGAGATACCGAAATTCGTTCCCGACCGTAATCGAACCTCGGTTAGCAAGGATGTGACACCGCAACCTTGCCAATCGGTTACAACCATGTTGATGTTCAAAACAAAGCTTTGATTAAAAGCAGGAGCAAGTACTCGCTTTGTTCCTCGTTCGACGTGTTTAAGTTTTATTAAGGTCGTAATTCTATCAACAATTAACCCATTAGTATGTAACTTACATAACATAATTATTATCATTATATTTGTATTCAAAATAATTCTCTTATTTTGGGGGGAGAGGCCGAATGTCATATATTAAATAAAACCAGCTCTTACAAGGACCCCCATACAAGAATAAGAAGATATAGTCAAGTCTTTGCAAAAAGTCCTACAAATAAGTTAGTTATAGATATGGCTTTGTACCATATATATAAATAAACATTAGCAGTTTATTTTTTTTACAGCGGCAGTTTATATTAATTGCATAGTTTTTTATCAGACGTTGCATTAACAAAGTTTAATAACACACCTTAAATTAAGGACCCTCTTAAATGGCGAACGTTCCTTGGGGATAGCATTTACGAACGATTTCCATGGCAATTTTACTTCAAGAGGATGGTGCAATTCCTTCACAGAGAAGGCTTTTTTTAATAAAAAGAATGCCATCCTTTGATCTAGAAACGTTTGTAAGTTAGCATTATTATCCTTAAATTAAAAAATTTCTGGTGGAGTAGCACTTTTATTATTTGTAAATTAATAGCTCAATAAAAAAGGGTAAAAGAAGAGAGGAAAAAAAAGGAGAGAGGCAGGAGGCAATAAAAGCGGAAGGAGGAGAGGAGAAAAGCAGGGGAAGGAGGGAGGCCAAATCCCACAACTTTAGAGAGAGAAAGCGGAGGAAGGCGACGACTCGTGCAGAGCGGAGAGAGAGAGGGAGGGGGAGCGCGGCCATGTGGAAGCCATGGGCGCGCGCGGCGTGGACGTCGTGACGACACCTGCTTGCTTGCCTTCTCGGCCCTCCCCCACCGCCCCACGCCCACGCCCATGCCCGCGCCCATGACCCCGCCGCCGCAATGCGCCTCAAAACCCCATCTTTGACCCGGCGGGCTCCGTGAGGATCCCTGATCCGGGCCCGGCCATGGCGGAGGCGGCGCCGCCCAAGCTGCTCTACATTGCCGTCGCCGACGGCGGCGGCCGGCGGGCGTTCCGGTACACGCGCCCCGTCCTGCAGAGCACCCTCCAGCTCATGGGCTGCAAGGCTCGCCACGCCTTCAAGGTCGTCCCCCTCCCCCCATCTCCTCCCCCTCTTTGCTGCCTCTCTCGCTGTCCGCGATCTTGATCCCTCCCGAGCAATGGAGGGCCGCCCGCCTCCGATTGGAGGCCCTCGCGCGACCTGACGGGGCACGCTCGCGTTATGCCACGATTAGATTAGGCTGAGGACGAAACTGCCTGCTCCTACTCTGTTTCAGATGCCATGGATCCTCCATGGCCAGCACATGTGCAGCATAGTGTTCTGGCGCTGCTGCCTGAATTGCTCCTTCCTGGTTCAGACGATGCAGTTAGGCATGCCTTAGCATAGTGTTCGGCGGTGGGACGATTTTGACATGGGAAGGTGACAACTGCCTGCTTCTATTATGTTCTAGATGCCATAGATCCTTCATGTTCATTCATGGACAGCACATGCCTAGCAGAGTGTTGAATTGCATGTTCTTTGCTCAGACGATGTAGTTAGGCATGCCTCGCATAGTGTTTGGCGGTGGGACGATTTTGACATGGGAAGGTGACAACTGCCTGCTTCTATTATGTTCTAGATGCCATAGATCCTTCATGTTCATTCATGGACAGCACATGCCTAGCAGAGTGTTGAATTGCATGTTCTTTGGTCAGACGATGTAGTTAGGCATGCCTCGCATAGTGTTTGGCGGTGGGACGATTTTGACATGGGAAGGTGACAACTGCTCCACCAATCGACGAGCACACCACGTTCTTGGCTCAATCCGATCCAAACTCCCCCGGGTCGGGTTCACTTCCCTTGGATTGGACAGGAAACTCTCATATCCTTTTCGCCATCTTTTGGCCAGGGTCATTCTTTGCAACAAAAGACTGGATCTGATTCGGCGTATTTCGGATGCCCAAAACACGCCGTTCCTTTCCAAGCTATTTTTCTTGTTGCAGACTGAATTTGTGTTTTGGTGATACTTTGCTTGGGGGTCATTATCAGCACATACTGTCATGCAACTGTTGTCCCTCTGCTACACCTAGTGTGAATTGCTTTCTTCGCTTTATTATGCTCTGATGACGGAGACGGCACCATGTTATGATGATATAGACATCTAGGCTTTGCCTTGCCATGATCTTTATGCTCGGGAACTGTACCTTGACGGGCTACCGTTCTAGTCTGTATCTTGGAACTGACCTGAGCTTTGGTATCGGGTTCTCACTTGACGTAATTTTCTGTACTCTGATTCGGTGATGGCTGTTTGGCATATTTTGTTTTCCTCATCGTCCATTTCGATTAGCTTCCTATAAGCAAATGTGCATCTTGGAGTTGACATGAGTTCTGGTATCAGGTTCTCACTTGACGTATTTTTCTTACTCTGATTTGGTCATGACTGTTTGGCGTATCTTGTTTTCCTCATCGTCCATTTCGATTAGCTTCCTAAGCAAATATGCATCTTGGAGTTGACCTGAGCTCTGGTATCAGGTTCTCACTTGACGTAATTTTCTTACTCTGATTTGGTCATCACTGTTTGGCATATCTTATTTTCCTCATCGTCTATTTCGATAAGCTGCAAAGTAATACGCTGTTCCTGTGCACAACTTATTTTTATTGGTGTGTGGAGTTTAACAGTTTCTTTTTTGTCACCCTTGTTGTTACCGTCAGATTAGCAAAAGGGTATTCAGTGTGATGAGGACTGAATTCTTGGATGCATCAAGGTCGGACAGGGCTGTTAAAGAAGAAAATGCCTCTAGCATGGGCATTGGAGAAGATGCTGAGATGCTTAACACAGAAATTCCAGACGCAAGTAGCAGCAGCTTGCCCTTCGAAATGTACAAGACACAGACAACGATTCTTGTTTCAAGAGAGAGGTTTCTGAATATCGTGTGTGATGCACTCTCTTCTTACAAGTATGTTGGACCAAACCAGAAGGCTGACTTGCTTCTTGCTTGCAGGTAACTTTACCCTATCTGTATCTTATTGACTTCATATGAATTAGAAGCAATCCAACTAGCATATTTCATCTATTTAATTTACAGCTCCTAGTCATCTATTATGTCCACAACTGAACAGGCTTAGGATAGACATGTATGCTTAGCGTGCTTTGTTAAAGTCAGATGATTCCTTTGAAAAAAAGCCAAATTATTCTTATGAGCACGGTGCACGCATTATGCTCCAACAAAATATGCATATATTACCCAAGTCATTTCAGGGCACCCATAGGGTAGCTACTCAATAAATTCAACGGCAGCTAATTTTTGCAATTCTGTCTTTTTCCAATTATTCTGATCAGAATTAAGGAGAAAAAGGAATCGGTGACAGTACTCTTGTGTGGGACAAGCGGATGCGGCAAGTCCACCCTATCGTCTCTGTTGGTATGTTAATTTTCTGACCTAAGAATCTCGGCCATTTCTGGACAGATGATAGCTATACTATATAGAACACCAGTGACACAGTAGTTCTGCACACGAAGAAACATTTAATGCTAAGTATCTGCATATCAAATACCAATTTAAAGCGCTTTTACACCTTTCCTGCTCTGTTGTGTTTCTTGTTGCTTTTAGAAGATTGCACTGTAAATTAAAGAGATACATGATGCTGACTCTTGCTGAATGCTTAATACAGTCTGTTTGTTTTATCCAGGGTAGTAGATTGGGCATAACGACAGTGGTTTCTACTGATTCTATACGCCATATGATGAGAAGCTTTGCAGATGAAAAGCAAGATCCTCTTCTCTATGCATCAACCTACCATGCAGGAGAATACTTGGACCCTGTTGCAGTTGCTCAGTCAAAGGCTAAGCGCCAGGCAAAGAAGCTCGCAATGGTTTCTCATCCTAACACCAATGAAGGCCAAGATGACACTTCAGATGTTAAATCTCGTCATGGCTCCTCAGTATTACCTCCTAGGACCGAGCTGATTGGCAGCAAACAAATGGCAATAGAAGGGTTCAAGGCGCAAAGCGAGATGGTCATCGACAGCCTGGACAGATTGATTACATCCTGGGAAGAGCAGAAGCAATCTGTTATTGTTGAAGGAGTTCATTTGAGCCTCAATTTTGTGGTGCGTACTAGTCCAGAAGCAACACTGATATTCTATTACAGCGCTCTTGTGTCGTTTACCTGTTATATATTTTGTTGCACTGGTGAATGACTAAGCTCTATTTTATTTTGAATCTCTAATAGATGGGGCTAATGAAGAAACATCCTTCCATAATACCATTTATGGTATACATTGCAAATGAGGAGAAACACATGGAACGGTTTGCTGTACGCGCAAAGTACATGACATTGGACCCAGCAAAGAACAGATATATCAAGTACATCAGGAACATCAGGGCCATCCAGGAATACCTTTGCAACCGAGCAGACAAGCATCTTGTACCCAAAATTAACAACACTAACGTTGACCAGAGCGTGGCAGCCATACATGCCACGGTTTTCAGCTGTCTTCGCCGGCGAGAAGTTGGGGAGCAGTTGTATGATCTCAACACAAACACTGTTCCTGTAGTTGATGAGGAATACAGGAACCAGCGTGCAGCTAACTCCTTGGGTTCCAAGGGCATGTTCCAGTTCATTCAAAGGAAGGGGTCTTCGAGGAATCTGATGGCTCTCCTTAACCCTGATGGTTCGGTGACTAAGGCTTGGCATGTAGATTCAGGTGATGGCAATGCTAATGGCAGTACAAGCAGTGGTAGATCAGTAGGAAATCATATGGTTAACCCATCACAAATTGGGAAGGCTGAGTCAGTTAATCTCCAGTTTGGTTCTTTTGGGATTAGCGCGTGGCTGAGTGACACAGGTGGTGGCACCAGCCATGCTGGAAGTGTAGATGATCTGAGGGCTGATGGCATCGAGACAGGCGGTAGATACTTCCCCTCATGCTGCAGTTCACCAAAGACGTCAGACTGCGCCTCCAAAGAGGTATGTGTTGGGCATCAACACTAAGATATGTTTGTTATTAATACTGGCAGTAATGTGTTAATGTTTTTTTTAGTCGATTGCTGATGCTATACATTCCGATCTAACGAATGCTCTGGTGACCTTTCCAGCATATGGAGGATTATTCAGTCTATGGTAGTGAAGAGGATGCTGACGACCCACCTGATGCTGAAACTGATGAGGATCTAACTGATGAAGAAAGGGATGTTCATGAGGTAGCTACTATGTTATACAGCAATTTTCCCAGTGGGATTTACTTCTATTGTGGTAGCAGCCACTTGATTGCAGTTGCTGCTTCCTAAACTCCTTCCTAAAACTCTTGCAAATACATTGTGCCATATACCAACCAGGAATGGCAGTTGAAAGCGTGCCTCATTTCAAAGCTTGTGCATCAGTAATCCGAGCTTTCTAGATTGCTAAATGTTTACTGCACCAACCATTTCCTCCAGATTGAAGCGGGCTCCGTCGACGAGCACTCCACCAAGTCTGACGAGGAGTACGACGACCTAGCCATGCAGGACGTGATGGGGAACGGCAACTGCTCCGACGACGACGAGCAAGCTGCAGGGTACGGCACCAGGGGCTCACAGCCCATGGAGGAGAGCATCCTTGGAGCAGATGGCGCCGTGGTGGAGGGCAGGTACCATCACAACCTGGACCTCTTCACGATGTCCAAGGACGTCGCCGCCACAAAGATGCCGTGCGCGTGACACAGCCGCCCCCGACCAACCCCTGGGGGAAGAAAAGCCGGTGGTGCCGTCCGGGAGACGCCACTGCCACGGTTCACTGTCAGCCGCGGTGCTCTTGGGAACATTCTCCGGTGGTGCTTAGGAGTCTGCACCGGTTACTGTACCCATATGAGCTTATGTTGGTGGTTGTGACTGTAGGATCTCATGCTTGGCTATATATAGGAATCCTGGGGCTTTGCCCTTTTGTCGAAACTCGAATAATGAAAAGTTGAAATTGCATTCTGAATTTGCGCAAGAATAAATTCTGTCGGAAGTCGGGAAGTCGATGCAGGCGGTGGACACATACTCCACCAGTTTTGTGCAAGATCATGCTTTGAACAACAATTCATCTAATTACATTTTACTCCCTCTGTTTCTAAATATAAGTCTTTTTAGAGGTTTCAAATGGACTACAACATGCGGATGTATATAGACATATTTTAAAGTGTAGATTCACTTTTTTTGCTTCGTATGTAGTCCCTTAGAAATCTCTAAAAAGACTTATAAGTATTTGGGAACGGAGGGAGTAGATCAGTTATGAGTTGTGACACAAATTATATTTCTAACCGAGGCAACTGGGTGTAGTTGTTAACAACAGTTGCCAAGCCTAGAGCCAGTGCAACAAATTCAGCCAATTCCTCTCTTTCAACGGCTATTATGAGCATGCAAAATGTTCCTGTGATGAAACTAAGAATAGAAGTCAAAATGAACTCTCAATAAATATTTTATGCATTGTTATGAGGAAATAAGAGGAAAATATGTCGCAAGTCGAGAGACAGCTTGAAAGAGTAAAATTGGCAGGTGGACATATCAAACAATACAACACCACGGAAAAAGATACATCGACCACACATTGGTACTTCCAGAGCTGCATGCAGACATTTCATAGACAGAACATAATAAAACATTGGTACTTCCAGAGCTGCTGCATGCATTCATTTCATAGATATCTGTGAAACCTCCTTTACAGAGACTGAAACATTTGATTTCTGCGAAACATCAGTAAAATAGGAAATCTTTACAAGAGATGGAAACCTTATACACTGATGAAACCCAAGGCAAAAGGATCTACAGGTGTCCTTGCTTCCCATCATCATCTAACCCTAAATATTTCAGCTAATTTTGCTTCCATGCTTTGCCTTTGTTATATATATATTTATATATGTATCTTATACTCGAAGAGGGAAAAACGGTACAAATATACAACTTCTCTCCTTTTGAACAAGCAAAATCTCTTCTCTTTCTCTTTATTCCCAGAGGCCCCCTCCTTTATTTACAATCAAAGGCTTTCCCGAGCTCCAACTTCTCCGACGACGGCACTGGACAACGACTACTGGTAAGGCTAGCCTCGCTATCTGTCTGTACAGGGGTTATTCTGTCAAACTAACCATTCAATCTCTGCAAGACTGCGACGAGACCCCGATACGCCTTTCTGCAAATGAGAAATACAAATTAAATCCAAATGGACGAAGGATTTGCAAAGATATGCAGATTAGGAAGCAACAAGCAAACGCCTCCATGACCATGCATCTTAAAAACGAAGAAGGATGAATTGCAGTAAGGATGACTAATAGGGGCTTTGGAAACTGGTACCTCCTGCAGCTATAAGCTTCTCCACCCGGGCAACAATATGTTTCCCGTAGGTGTATCTCTTCAGTGCGTTCAGGTGGACCTTGATACGCGAAAGAATCAGCTCACGGTTGTGGTCATCGCAAGTCTCCAAAACCTTCTGCACTACATAGTTTGCAAACTGGTCTTTCATCATTGCCTGGAAAGCAGAAGCTAGGCGTCAGAAGACTGAAATTGCCCAAAAATACAAGCTTTAGAATAATAAAGACGTGGTATCCATATCTGCGCCTTGAAGCAGCAGATGAGGAAACAGAAAACAGTTTCACACATATGGCATGCTGAACAACTTCAGTTCCTCAAAGACATAAACAAAACAAGAAATAGCTTGTGCCAATAATTATACCAAAATTCAGCAGCCATAGCACATAAGAGCTATATTCAGGTACTCAATAAATATCAATTTTATTTCTACACAGAGCATGTTCTGCAACAAAGAACCAGTATGCTTAAACAGCTGGTTGAAAACACACCTGTAATGGCTCATTCTCATCAGTAGTGCCAAGCATTTCATTAATTAGAATCTGGCGTTCCTCAGGAGAACCAAAAGACAGACACTTCTCAACAACGTTGGAAGCGAATTTCTGTTGGCTCATCTTCACGATCTGTCCAGCAAGCTGCTTAATTATAGAAGTACGTTCTTCTGGTTTCCCGTGTCGCAAGACATGCTACAAAACAAAGAAACCAAAAGCCCTTTGTGTAAAGTGGGATACATGAAACTAGAAAGTGGTAAACAGAAGGAAAAAAGTACAAGAAAGTGGTAAACAGAAGAAAAAAAACTCTCCATATATAATACTCCCTCTGTCCCATAATATAAGAGTGTTTTTGACATTGGTGTAGTGTCAAAAACGCTCTTATATTATGGAACGGAGGGAGTATCATATATCGGCATGATAGATCACACCAAACAAATCAGAACACTTGGTGGTACTGGGCAGAAAGTATGAACAAAACAGTACAAGCACATTCGGTAATTAGAAACTACTTCCAACGAGATAAAAAACAAAGAGAAAGAGCATTTACATGATATGTAACTGCAACTTGGTAGAAGAAATCCAACATAACCCATCCCTCCCATTAATTTAATATACTAGGCCTAAGTGAAATTGTTCAATGACAAATATTTAACAAGTAAATGAATAAGCAGCTACCTGGATAACATAATTGCCATACTGGTCTTGTGTCAAAGGAACCACACACTGCATGATCTCCTCCATCATGGCATTTTGCGTGCTTTCATCATCACAGTGCTCCAAGACTCTCTGGTGTTAGTCAATACAGGCAGGTAAATTTAGTAAATTGTGAATGAGATGCATCCATTAAAACCAGATATAGGTTGATATAGCACCTGAATAACACGGCAACCATATGGATGGGTGGAAAGTTCAACCACTTGTCCATAAAAAGCAGAAATGATGAACTGTATCCTTTCTTGAGGGATGCATTCTATGCACTTCTGGATTACATGGTTGCCATTCTGATCACGAACCAATTTCAAGATAATTGTGTTTCCGTCAAGCTCCAAAGCCATTTGTGTTTGTTGCTCCACACCAACCACTTCTAAAGCCTACAGAAAAATATGATGCCCCTAATACTGTAAACAGCTAGTCCATAACTGATTTGGTAGGGAAAAGTTTAGTTTGTAGCAATACATACCTTCTGAATAACCCGGCAGCCATACATTTGTGTACTCAGTGTATATACATGACCCTTGAGTAGGTTTGCCAATTGCTTCTGTTGTGGTTCAGTCCCATACTCGAAGAACTACCAAGAACAACAAATTAAGCTGAGGTCTTAAAATAATAAGATAAACACAAAAATTGTTAATAAATAAATCAAATTTGTTCGATACTGATGCATAAGATAGTTGCACACCTTCTGTATAACATAGTTTCCAAAAACATCAGTCATTAACGTTCGTGCTTGGGGAAGTATTTCTGGAAAAATCATGTTCTTCTCTTCAGTAGAAGCTGTTTCAAGTTTCTGTTGTATAAAGCGACTCCCGTACTGATCCGAGCTGCAGAGGGAGAATCATATTAGTATCCCACATAAACACAACAACAATACTCAGTTTAAATCCAGGAAGTAATACCTGAACTCGACCACATGACCTACAATATCTAGCAGCTCAAAAGATCGGGTCTTATTGGTCTTGAATTCCTCCAGCAGAGTAGACTCATAAGCATTATCTATCAGACCATTCTCTGAACTCCATGATCCCATAGCTCCTCCAGTGGTGCTCCTTCCCATGGATGGAATACGTGTTAGCCTATCTCCTTGCCTGGCATGACCCTGGGGAGATGGGATAAAATGGCTAGATGTTGGACTTGATAAATATGCCATGTCCATGCCATATGCTTGTTCACTGCCATAAAGAGTTGGGCTAAGACCACCAGATTTGCCCATGTATGGCATTCCATACTGTAGCTTCTGCTGAGCAAGTAATGATGCAAGATAAGCCTTTTGATATGCAGCATTATCCATGTGGCCTGAACCAGAAAAGTTACTTCCCCGGAAAGGACTCATGCTTCCAGCTGCACCAAGGGGAGAGTTGGGGTTTGCCTGCAAGTAAGGGGCATAGACTGCATCCATTGGTTGGACCTGATAACCAGTCCCCCTTTGATTTGAAAGAAGGTTGGCATATTCACCATCTGGACAGGAAAACACAAGTCAGGAAACAATGGGAACACACACACACACACACACACACACACACACACACACACAGAGTACCAGTATTCAGGTGATTAATCAGCATGGACGAGCCAGAACTTCGTGAATTGGCCTTTGCATGTCGTCCAGGTACATCAATGTTTGAGCTATCACCATTCAGGTTTTGGTAGAGATACACAGGTCCAGTCGGGCTCAGTAAAGATCCTTTCTTGTGCCCATTACCATGCTGTGATTGTGTAGGGAACTTGCTGTTGCTTTCAGCTGTCAATTTACTCATATTTGGATTACTCAAGTTACTGCTACCATTTGGAAAGACTGCATATTCCAGGGCATTTATCGGCTCTTCATCAGCATTATGAACTAAATTATGTGGAGAAAATTGTCTATGCTCCTTTGGAACATTATTAAAGAGCACATCTCTTTGATCGCCACCAAAGTTCTGGTAAATATGATTTTGCACATCACTTTCTAAATTGGCCATGTTGTTCCCTGAGAGGTTTAAACTGGACATAGCAGATAGAGCTGCTGCAGTGTCAGAACCATCATGATTACGAGAAGCAACATTTCTGCCTTCAACCATTTTATCAGCTTTTCCCATTCTAACTCCAACTGGAGGAAGGCAAGGGCTTGGAGCCCTCTGCATCAACTGAGGGTCAGGGGTGGTGCTTCTTGAGATCGAAGAGCCTACTGCAGAAGCAAATGTGTGCGACATTGAAGAACCTAAACTTTGTACCCTGACAAGACTGGGTGAAGCCGATCCAGACCGAAAGCCATTCATAGATTCTGACCTACTCTGCAGTTGTGCCTTCGATGACTCAGAGGACCTTACTGGATTTGGGCTCTCAAAAGCATTCCGGCTATTAGAGCGTGAAAGATTCGGGCCCTCAAAAGCATTCCGGCTATTAGAGCGTGAAAGATTTGGGCTCTCAAAAGCATTCCGGCTATTAGAGCGTGAAAGATGACCAGCTTTAGAAGCAGGACGGCTAATATTTTCCTGTCATGGAAACCACTGTAAATTAGATAACAAAACAAACCGAGACTTACATGCGACAAAATAGTCATAAAAGTGATGCAATGTAGAAGTAGCCTACCAGTATAAGTGCAAAGACAATTTATTTCCATTCATATAAAACATGTACTTCTACTGAAGGTTAAAGAATCTATTGATCAGAGCAAATGCAATAAGAAAATATTTTCAACCTGCAGGGCATCCGCAAAGCTCTTGCGACGGGAGGCGAGGCCATTGACATCAGACAACCCAATAAGCCCATCAGCGGCTTGCCCGAGCCACTCCGACGATTGCTGACGTGCGAGGCCATTCCTTTCACCTCTGCCCATCCTATCATTCAGGAGATAGTCCACTCCGTTGCCTTCGCGTGCTCCTGGCTGCACCGAGAACAGAGAGCTCCCACCAGTGGCCTCCGAGGGCCTCCTCCTCCAGTCCCCGATGCCCCCGGAGGCGGCCTGGAACCTCTGCGCCGCGCGCCAGTCCTCCTTGGACACCATCGGCACGGGCAGCCTCGGGTTGAGGTGCTCGTTGTTGTAGTAGTACTGCAGGTACGCCGGGTGAGACAGTATCTCCTCCTCGGAGAGCATGTCGCCGAGGCCGCTGTTGTCGACGTGAGCTGGGGGCGCGGCAGAGAAGAGCGTGCCCACGGCGGCGCGGGCGCCCTGCACGGTGGGGGGAGCGCTGCCGCTGCGGTACATGCTGAGCTCCTCAGCGGAGGCGCCGCCACCACCGCCGTGGTGGTTCTGGTCCATGAGCACCGCCTGCAGGTCGCGCTCGAGGTCCTCGAAGGTGGGGCCCGCCGGAGACGGAGCCATCGCCGCCGCAGCCCTGGTCACTTAGCCGGCCGGGTCTGTTTCCTTCCTTCCTTTCCGCCTTGGTTCCCACACGAAACCTGAAACCAGCAAGCACCGGAACGGTGATTAGAACTCCGAATTTCACACACAGATTAAGGAGGAACACACACGAAGCTTCCAGACGAAGAACTCGATGAACTACAGAGAAAACGATCAGAAGCAGAGAAGCAGAAACAGGGCCAAGAAACCAAACACAAGCGACAGGGAATCGGCTGAATTCCAAGCTGATTTCATCAATTTCTCTACCCGGATAGCAGCAAGAGGAACCCCAACAAAAAAAATCCCACCTTTTAGGGGCGGACCTGCCGAGGGTTCAAGCAACTGAACCCCTAATTATCTGGCAAGAAATCAGCAAACCCACTGGCTACTCCATCCAAGCAGCGAACAAATCGGCAACGACGGACGGATTGGGGAGGAAGCAAGAGAAACATCAAAAAACTCCGGGAAGAATAATAATCCAAGCAGGTCGAGTTAGGGTTCGTCACCTCCGACGGACGGACGGGAGGAATCAATCGGAGCCCCGGCGGACGGACGGATCCCCACTCCACGCCAGTCCGGCGGAGCGGCGCGGACGAGGAGGCGCGGCGGCTAGCGGGGTGAGGGAGGGGGGAGAATTCCTGGAGGGTTCGGCAGGGGAGGGGAGGGGGGGAGGAAAGGGGAGGGGAGCTGGGTGCTGTGTTGGTTTTGTTGGTCGATCTCCTCTCCTCTCCTAGGCTAGGCAAAGGCAAAGACAAAGGCAAAGCTAGTGGACCGAAGAAGAAAAAACCATCCTTTGGCGGATTTGGTGCAGCTTACCTCCTCCTTGGCTAGCTAGCTAGTAGTCCTTCCTATGCAATGCACCCCTTTTCTTTCCTTCCTTCACTTTTTCTTTTCTTGTTATGTTCTTCAAGCAAAAAAAAAATATCTTTGAGATGATTGCTAGGTGTTTTTTCACAACAACTTGGTGGTCAAGAAAATGAAATCAGGGCTGGGGAGGGGGAAGTTTAATTGGATTAGTGGAACGTGTTTAAAAAAGGGAGCATGTTGAGAAACTATGGTGCGGGTATATTATCGTGTTAGAAAGTGCACGCAGAAGAGTACGAGTCGTCCTGGAGTCAAGCGCATCCATGATGTCACCATCTTCGTGACATCAGAATCAACGACACCCCGTAAGATTGTTTTATTTTTTATGTGTTTCTTCTCATAGCCGATGCGATTTCTTCTTCTTCTTCTTCTTCTACCACTCTTGAAATAGGTTTTCTCCGCATTTTATAAATAAAGCAACCATTACGTGCATGCAACGAGTACAAAGTGTGGCATAGGGATAAAACAGTATGGCGGGGCATCGTCGCTAACACATCCAAAGAAAGCATAAAAGAGATAAGAAAAAAAGACCACCAAGTGATCGGAGTCCATTACTCAATTGTCCAATAGAGTTTTTGTATCTTAAGAATGTCACAAGTCGATTGCTCAATTGTCCATAGTTAGAGGGGAAAATATCACATGATACCACCTCTTAGGTGATACCATGATACCATTTCGAAAAATTCTGAAAAAATTGTGGATGTTCATGTCACATGGATGTACAATCCCTAAAAATTTCAGATCCAAATTCGTAATATACACTGAGAAACCAAAAAGACAAATCCAGCATGAATAGTGTCAAAAAAGACAAAAGTCAAAATGTCACTATTCACATCCAGATTTGGCTTTTTTGTTTCTCAATGTGTATTTAGAATTTGGACCTAAAATTTTTATGGGTCGTACATTCATGTGATGTGAACATCTACAATTTTTTTCAGAAATTTTTGAAACATTTAAAATTAAACTTTTTCAAATGGTATCATGGGAGCATTTAGAAGGTGGTATCACCTGATACTCTCCCATAGTTAGAGTTAGGGTTCACAACCTCTGACGGACGAAAACAATCCAATACCGGGTGGGCAAGTGGATCTCAGTCCATGCCAGTCCTGCATGAACGAGGAGGGGGGCGCCGGTGGCTGTGACTGCGGGAGGGAGGATAATTCTGGAGGGCTTAGTAGCACGGGGATGGGAGGAAACGAAGCGGGGCTGGGTGTTGTGTAATATTGTTGGTCGATCTCGCACTTGAGGGGCAGGCACTAAGAAAGCTAGCTAGTTGACCAAAGAAATCATCCTTGGAATAACACGAGATAACATATTTGTTTTAATGTTTCTATCATTAGGTTATTATTTATTTGGAGGAAGTTCAAGGTTTATTGACTAAGGTATAACTTGATGACCAAGAAATACAATCTTGTTACTCGAAAGAAAATCTTGGATGAGAAGTTCAAACTTTTTCTGGTATCAAAGCATGTCTGCAAACTATATGAAGAGCCTATGGTCAAGATATTAGGTCATGTAAATAGAATATTAATGTACATAAAAAAAGTACACCTCGTCAATTTAAAAGAATAAAGACAATGCACCTTGTCGTCGGATGAGTACATCCATGACATTATTGTGTTTGTGTCACCGGAATCGTACACTCGACACCACTGTTGAAACATTGTTATTTGTTGACTACGAGATGCATGTGGTCACTATGGCGTACACGATATGTCCAATGTTGTGAGTTTCTGCTTTCATTGTCGACTTCTGTTCTGTGTTCTACTCCGTACTGCTTCTGGAACTACCGCCTAAGCGGTAGTACCGCTCCTTAAAGCGGTAGTACTGCTTGAGTGCGGTCTGAGCACCTAAATGGTTGGATTTGTCCCCACCTATAAAAGGGGGTCTTCTTCCCCAATGAACCCAATCCAAAAAGCTTGTGTTCTTTCCCCATTGTTGACCTTCTTCGAGCTTGCTATCTCTCAATCCCTCCAATGATTCTTGTTAGTTCTTGAGGGAAAAGAGAGAGGAGATCTAGATCTACGTTTCCACCAATCACTTTCTTCTCTATGTGAGGGGAATCCCTTGGATCTATATCTTGGAGTTCTTTGTGTTCTCTTCTTCGTTCTTCCTCTCATTTTCCTCCATAGCATTAGTTGTTGTGGTGGGATTTGGGAAAGAGGGACTTGGACACTGCATGTGCCCTTGCCATTGCATTTGGTGCATAGGTTTGAGTTCTCCACGGTGATACGTGGAAGTGAAGGTGAGAAGTTTATTACTCTTGGGTGTTTGGGCACCCTATAGCTTGTTCCTCTTGGGTGCTTTGGTGTCCTAGACAGTTGGTGTTGCGGAGCTCAATCATTGTGGTGGACAACTCCGGAACAAGTGTCAGGGTCTCCAATTAGGTTGTGGAGATTGCCCCGAGCAATTTGTACGGGTTCCGGTGGCCGCCCCCAAGGTTTGCCAAAGTGTACGGGTTCGGTGACCGCCCCCAAGGGTCGCCATTTGTACGGGTTCGATGACCGCCCTCAAGGGTACCTTAGTGGAATCATGGCATCTTGCATTGTGCAAGGGCGTGAGAAGATTACGGTGGCCCTAGTGGCTTCTTGGGGAGCATTGTGCCTTCACACGACTCCAAACGAAGATTAGCATCCGCAAGGGTGTGAACTTCAAGGTACATCTGTTGGAAATATGCCCTAGAGGCAATTAATAAAGTGTTTATTATTATCATATTTCTCCATTCATGATGACAGTTTATTATTCATGCTAAAATTGTGTTTACCGGAAACAAAATACATGTGTGGATGATAGACAAAAACTGTGTCCCTAGTATGCCTCTACAAGACTAGCTCGTTGATCAAAGGATGGTTATGGTTTCCTGACCATGGACATGAGTTGTCATTTGATAACGGGATCATATCATTAGGAGAATGATGTGATGGACAAGACTCAACCGTTAGAATAGCACATGATCGTTCAGTTTACTGCTATTGCTTTCACTATGACAAATACACGTTCCTCTGACTATGAGATTATGCAACTCCCGATTACCGGAGGAACACCTTGTGTGCTATCAAACATCACAACGTAACTGGGTGATTATAAAGATGCTCTACAGGTGTCTCCGAAGGTGTATGTGGTGTTGGCATAGATCAAGAATATGATTTGTCACTCCGAGTATCGGAGAGGTATCTCTGGGCCCTCTCGGTAATACAGCATCACACAGAAGCCTTGCAAGCACCGTGACTAAAGAGTTAGTTGCAAGATGAAGTATTACGGAACGAGTAAAGAGACTTGCCGGAAACGAGATTGAACTAGGTATCGGGATACCGACGATCGAATCTCGGGTAAGTAACATACCGATGACAAAGGGAACAACGTATGTTGTCATATGAGGTTCACCGATAAAGATCTTCGTGGAATATGTAGGAACCAATATGGGCATCCAGGTCCCGCTGTTGGTTATTGACCGGAGAGCCGTCTCGGTCATGTCTACATCATTCCCGAACCCGTAGGGTCGGCACACTTAAGGTTCGATGACGTAATAGAGTTATATGAGTTAAGTGATTGGTGACCGAAGTTGTTCGGAGTCCCGGATGAGATCATGGACATAACGATCAGTCTTGGAATGTCCGAGAGGTAAAGATCGATATATTGGAAGGCTATATTCGGACGTCGGAAAGGTTCCGAGTGACTCGGGTATTTTTCGGAGTACCGGGGAGTTACGGGAATTTACCGGGAGGAAGTTTTGGGCCTTAGTGGGCCTACGGGAAAGAGAGGGGAGCAGCCATGGGCTGCCTGCGCCAGCCCCCCCTTGGGTCCGAATTGGACTAGGGGTGGGGGGGCGCACCCCCTCTCCTACTCCATCTCTCCCTCTTCTTTCCCCCCAAGTAGGAGGAGTCCTACTAGGGGTGGGAGTCCCACTCCTAGTAGGACTCCCCCCCTCTCTTGGTGCGCCACCCCTAGGGGGCCGGCCCCTCCCTCCTTTATATACGGGAGGGGGGCGCCCCCTCTAGACACACAATTGACTTGATCAATTAGCCGTGTGCGGCGCCCCCCTCCACCGTTTATAGCCACCGTCATATTTTCGGAGTGCTTAGGCGAAGCCCTGCCGGAATCACTTCACCGTCACCGTCGCCACGCCGTCGTGCTGATGGAACTCATCTACTACCTCGACTACTAGCTGGATCTAGAAGGCGAGGGACATCACCGAGCTGAACATGTGTTAGAACTCGGAGGTGCCGTACGTTCGACACTTGATCGGTGGAGCTCGAAGGATTGTTCGACTACATCAACCGCGTTGTGAGACGCTTCCGCTAACGGTCTACAAGGGTATGTAGACACACTCTCCCCCTCATAGCGATGCATCACCATGGATAGATCTTGCGTGAGCGTAGAATTTTTTTTGAATTACACGCTCCGTTTCCCAACAGTGGCATCATGAGCCAGGTCTATGCGTAGATGTGTTTTGCACGAGTAGAACACAAAGGAGTTGTGGGCGTGGGTGTATACATATTGCTTGCCGTTACTAGTTGTTACTCGGTCAGCGGTATTGTGAGATGAAGCGGCCCGGACCAACATTACGCGTACGCTTACGCGAGACTGGTTTCACCATTGGCGCACATAGCTGCGTAAAGGTGACTGGCGGGTGTCAGTTTCTCTCACTTTAGTTGAACCGGTTTCAATGAAGAGGGTTCTTTTAGAAGATCAAAAAGCAATCACTACACCACGTTGTGGTTTTGCGTAGGTAAGAATTGGTTCTTGCAAACCCGTAGCAGCCACGTAAAACTTGCAACAACAAAGTAGAGGACGTCTAACTTGTTTTTGCAGGGTATGCTGGTGATGTGATATGGTCAAGACATGATGTGATATAAGTTGTTGTATGAGATGATCATGTTTTGTAAGTTATCAGGCAACCGGCAGGAGCCATATGGTTGTCTCTTTATTGTATGCAATGCCAACACGATGTAATTGCTTTACTTTACCGCTATGAGTTAGCAGTAGTAGTAGTAGCAATAGTCGGCGAGACGACCACGACGCTACGATGGAGATCAAGGTGTCACGACGCTACAATGGAGATCATGGCGCCAACCCCGTGACGATGGAGGTCACAACGGTGCTTCGGTGATGGAGATCAAGAGCACAAGACGATGATGGCCATATCATGTCACATATATATATTGAATTGCATGTGATGTTAATCCTTTTATGCATCTTATTTTGCTTAGGACGACGGTAGCATTATAAGATGATCCCTTCACTAAATTTCAAGATAAGTGTTCTCCCCAAGTATGCACCGTTGCTACAGTTCGACGTTTCTAAGCACCACGTGATGATCGGGTGTGATGAATCCTTTCGTTCACATACAACGGGTGTAAGCCAGTTTTACACACGCAGAATACTTGGGTTAAACTTGACGAGCCTAGCATATGCAGATATGGCCTCGGAACACGGAGACCGAAAGGTCGAACATGAGTCATATAGTAGATATGATCAACATGAAAGATGTTCACCATTGATGAACTGATCCACCTCACGTGATGATCGGACGTGGATTAGTTTGATGTGGATCATGTTACACTTAGACAACTTGAGGGATGTTAATCTAAGTGGGAGTTCTTAAGTAATTTGATTAATTGAACTTTAATTTATCATGAACTTAGTCCTGGTAGAATTTGCAAATTCTGTTGTAGATCAATAGCTCCCGTATAGCTCCCCTGTTTTATTTTTGATATGTTCCTAGAGAAAACTAAGTTGAAAGATGATAGTAGCAATGATGCGGACTGGTTCCGTGATCTGAGGTTTGTCCTCATTGCTGCACAGAAGAATTATGTCCTTGATGCACCGCTAGGTGACAGAACTATTGCAGGAGCAGATGCAGACGTTATGAACGTTTGACAAGCTCGGTATGATGACTACTTGATAGTTTAGTGCACCATGCTTTACAGCTTAGAACCGGGACTTCAAAAACGTTTTGAATGCCACGGAGCATATGAGATGTTCCAAGAGCTGAAATCGGTATTTCAGACTCATGCCCGTGTCGAGAGGTATGAGACCTCTGACAAATACTTTGCCTACAAAATGGAGGAGAATAGCTCAACCAGTGAGCATGTGCTCAGAATGTCTGAGTACTACAGTTGCTTGAATCAAGTGGGAGTTAATCTTCCAGATAAGATAGTAATTGACAGAATTCTTTAGTCACTATCACCAAGTTACTGGAACTTTGTGATGAACTATAATATGCAAGGGATGACAAAAACGATTCCCGAGCTCTTCGTGATGCTGAAATCAACGAAGGTAGAAATCAAGAAAGAGCATCAAGTGTTGATGGTTAACAAGACCACTAGTTTCAAGAAAAAGGGCAAAGGGAAGAAGGGGAACTTCAAGAAGAATAGCAAGCAAGTTGCTACTCCCGGGAAGAAGCCCAAATCTGGACCTAAGCCTGAAACTGAGTGCTTCTACTGCAAAGGGACTGGTCACTGGAAACGGAACTGCCCCAAGTATTTAGCGGATAAGAAGGATGGCAAAGTGAACAAAAGTATATTTGATATACATGTTATTGATGTGTATTTTACTAGTATTCATAGTAGCCCCTGGGTATTTGATACTGGTTCAGTTGCTAACATTAGTAACTCGAAACAGGAGTTGCAAAATGAACAGAGACTAGTTAATGACGAGGTGACGATGTGTGTTGGAAGTGATTCCAAGGTTGATAAGATCACCATCGCACACTCCCTCTACTTTTGGGATTAGTGTTAGACCTAAATAAATGTTATTTGGTATTTGCGTTGAGCATGAATATGATTGGATCATGTTTATTGCGATACAGTTATTCATTTAAGTTAGAGAATAATTGTTGTTCTGTTTAAATGAATAAAACCTTCTATGGTCATACACTCAATATAAATGGTTTATTGAATCTCGATCGTAGTGATACACATATTCATAATATTGAAGCCAAAAGATGCAAGGTTAATAATGATAGTGCAACTTATTTGTGGCACTGCCGTTTAGGTCATATTGGTGTAAAGCGCATGAAGAAACTCCATGCTGATGGGCTTTTGGAATCACTTGATTATGAATCACTTGATGCTTGCGAACCATGCCTAGATGACTAAGACTCCGTTCTCCGGAACAATAGAGCGAGCAACTGACTTTTTGGAAATAATACATACTGATGTATGCGGTCCGATGAGTGTTGAGGCTCACGGCGGGTATCGTTATTTTCTGATCTTCACAGATGATTTGAGCAGATATGGGTATATCTACTTGATGAAACATAAGTCTGAAACATTTGAAAAGTTCAAAGAATTTCAGAGTGAAGTAGAAAATCATCGTAACAAGAAAATAAAGTTTCTGCGATCTGATCGTGGAGGAGAATATTTGAGTTACGAGTTTGGTCTTCAATTAAAACAATGTGGAATAGTTTCACAAACTCATGCCACCTGGAACACCACAGCATAATGGTGTGTCCGAACGTCATAATCGTAATTTATTGGATATAGTGCGATCTATGATGTCTATTACTGATTTACCACTATCGTTTTGGGGTTATGCATTAGAGACAGCTGCATTCACGTTAAATAGGGCACCATCTAAATCCGTTGAGACGACACCATATGAACTGTGGTTTGGCAAGAAACCTAAGCTGTCGTTTCTTAAAGTTTGGGGCTACGATGCTTATGTGAAAAAGCTTCAACCTGATAAGCTCGAACCCAAATCGGAGAAATATGTCTTCATAGGATACCCAAAGGAGACTGTTGGGTACACCTTCTATCACCGATCCGAAGGCAAGATATTCGTTGCTAAGAATGGATCCTTTCTAGAGAAGGAGTTTCTCTCGAAAGAAGTGAGTGGGAGGAAAGTAGAACTTGATGAGGTAATTGTACCTTCTCCCGAATTGGAAAGCAGTTCACCACAGAAATCAGTCACAGTGATGCCTACACCAATTAGTGAGGAAGTTGATGATGATGATCATGAAACTTCGGATCAAGTTGCTACCGAACCTCGTAGGTCAACCAGAGTACGATCCGCACCAGAGTGGTACGGTAATCCTGATCTGGAAATCATGTTACTAGACCATGACAAACCTACGAACTATGAGGAAGCGATGATGAGCCCAGATTCCGCGAAATGGCTTGAGGCCATGAAATCTGAGATGGGATCCATGTATGAGAACAAAGTGTGGACTTTGGTTGACTTGCCCGATGATCGGCAAGCCATTGAGAATAAATGGATCTTCAAGAGGAAGACAGACGCTGATAGTAGTGTTACTATCTACAAAGCTCGACTTGTCGCAAAAAGATTTTTGACAAAGTTCAAGGTGTTGACTACGATGAGATTTTCTCACTCGTAGCGATGCTTAAGTCTGTCCGAATCATGTTAGCAATTGCCGCATTTTGTGAAATCTGGCAAATGGATAAACAAAAGTGCATTCCTTAATGGATTTATTAAAAAAGAGTTGTATATGATGCAACCAGAAGGTTTTGTCAATCCTAAAGGTGCTAACAAAATGTGCAAGCTCCAGCGATCCATCTATGGACTGGTGCAAGCATCTCGGAGTTGGAATATACGCTTTGATGAAGTGATCAAAGCATATGGTTTTATACAGACTTACGGTGAAGCCTGTATTTACAAGAAAGTGAGTGGGAGCTCTGTAGCATTTCTGATATTATATGTGGATGACATATTGTTGATTGGAAATGATATAGAATTTCTGGATAGCATAAAAGGATACTTGAATAAGAATTTTTCATAAAAAGGACCTCGGTGAAGCTGCTTAAGTATTGAGCATCAAGATCTATGGGGATAGATCGAGACGCTTAATAGGACTTTCACAAAGCACATACCTTGACAAGATTTTGAAGAAGTTCAAAATGGATCAGTCAAAGAAAGGAGTTCTTGCCTGTGTTAAAAGGTGTAAAATTGAGTAAGACTCAAAACCCGACCACGGCAGAAGATAGAAAGAGAATGAAAGTCATTCCCTATGCCTCAGTCATAGGTTCTATCAAGTGTGCCATGCTATGTACCAGACCAGTTGTGTACCTTGCTATGAGTTTAGCAAGGAGGTATGATAGTGATCCAGGAGTGGCTCACTGGATAGCGGTCAAAGTTATCCTTAGTTACCTAAGAGGACTAAGGAAATATTTCTCGGTTATGGAGGTGATAAAGAGTTCGTCGTAAAGAGTTACGTCGATGCAAGCTTTGACACCGATCTGGATGACTCAGAGTCTCAATCTGGATACATATTGAAAGTGGGAGCAATTAGCTAGAGTAGCTCCATGCAGAACATTGTAGACATAGAAATTTGCAAAATACAAACGGATCTGAATATGGCAGACCCGTTGACTAAACCTCTCTCACAAGCAAAACATGATCACACCTTAGCACTCTTTGGGTGTTAATCACATGGCGATGTGAACTAGATTATTGACTCTAGTAAACCCCTTGGGTGTTGGTCACATGGCGATGTGAACTATTGGTGTTAATCACATGGCGATGTGAACTAGATTATTGACTCTAGTGCAAGTGGGAGACTGTTGGAAATATGCCCTAGAGGCAATTAATAAAGTGTTTATTATTATCATATTTCTCCGTTCATGATGACAGTTTATTATTCATGCTAAAATTGTGTTTACCGGAAACAAAATACATGTGTGGATGATAGACAAAAACTGTGTCCCTAGTATGCCTCTACAAGACTAGCTCGTTGATCAAAGGATGGTTATGGTTTCCTGACCATGGACATGAGTTGTCATTTGATAACGGGATCATATCATTAGGAGAATGATGTGATGGACAAGACCCAACCGTTAGAATAGCACATGATCGTTCAGTTTACTGCTATTGCTTTCACTATGACAAATACACGTTCCTCTGACTATGAGATTATGCAACTCCCGATTACCGGAGGAACACCTTGTGTGCTATCAAACATCACAACGTAACTGGGTGATTATAAAGATGCTCTACAGGTGTCTCCGAAGGTGTATGTGGTGTTGGCATAGATCAAGAATAGGATTTGTCACTCCGAGTATCGGAGAGGTATCTCTGGGCCCTCTCGGTAATACAGCATCACACAGAAGCCTTGCAAGCACCGTGACTAAAGAGTTAGTTGCAAGATGAAGTATTACGGAACGAGTAAAGAGACTTGCCGAAAACGAGATTGAACTAGGTATCGGGATACCGACGATCGAATCTCGGGTAAGTAACATACCGATGACAAAGGGAACAACGTATGTTGTCATATGAGGTTCACCGATAAAGATCTTCGTGGAATATGTAGGAACCAATATGGGAATCCAGGTCCCGCTGTTGGTTATTGACCGGAGAGCCGTCTCGGTCATGTCTACATCATTCCCGAACCCGTAGGGTCGGCACACTTAAGGTTCGATGACGTAATAGTGTTATATGAGTTAAGTGATTGGTGACTGAAGTTGTTCGGAGTCCCGGATGAGATCATGGACATAACGATCAGTCTTGGAATGTCCGAGAGGTAAAGATCGATATATTGGAAGGCTATATTCGGACGTCGGAAAGGTTCCGAGTGACTCGGGTATTTTTTGGAGTACCGGGGAGTTACGGGAATTTACCGGGAGGAAGTTTTGGGCCTTAGTGGGCCTACGGGAAAGAGAGGGGAGCAGCCATGGGCTGCCTGCGCCAGCCCCCCCTTGGGTCCGAATTGGACTAGGGGTGGGGGGGCGCACCCCCTCTCCTACTCCCTCTCTCCCTCTTCTTCCCCCCCAAGTAGGAGGAGTCCTACTAGGGGTGGGAGTCCCACTCCTAGTAGGACTCCCCCCCTCTCTTGGTGCGCCACCCCTAGGGGGCCGGCCCCTCCCTCCTTTATATATGGGAGGGGGGCGCCCCCTCTAGACACACAATTGACTTGATCAATTAGCCGTGTGCGGCACCCCCCTCCACCGTTTATAGCCACCGTCATATTTCCGGAGTGCTTAGGCGAAGCCCTGTCGGAATCACTTCACCGTCACCGTCGCCACGCCGTCGTGCTGACGGAACTCATCTACTACCTCGACTACTAGCTGGATCTAGAAGGCGAGGGACGTCACCGAGCTGAACGTGTGTTAGAACTCGGAGGTGCCGTACGTTCGACACTTGATCGGTGGAGCTCGAAGGATTGTTCGACTACATCAACCGCGTTGTGAGACGCTTCCACTAACGGTCTACAAGGGTATGTAGACACACTCTCCCCCTCATAGCGATGCATCACCATGGATAGATCTTGCGTGAGCGTAGGAAATTTTTTGAATTATACGCTCCGTTTCCCAACAACATCGTCGTCTCCGCATGCCTCGGTTATCTCTTACCAGAGCCCTTTACTTTTGCACTTTACTTTGTGATAGCCATAGTGTTTCATGATATATATCTTGCTATCACTTAGTTGTTTATCTTGCTTAGCATAAGTTGTTGGTGCACATAGGTGAGCCTAGTTGTTTTAGGTTTTGTGCTTGACCAATTAAACGCTAGTTTTATTCTGCATTTGTTCAAGCCTAAACCGTAATTATTTTAAAGCGCCTATTCACCCCCCCCCCTCTAGGCGACATCCATGATCTTTCACCAGGCAATTGGATCGTACTTCTAACGCGCTTCAACATTTTTAACCGCACACAATACATGAGCGTGAGCCATGGATATAGCACGCAATACATGAGTGCGAGCCATGGATATAGCACAATCTGAGTAGTGGGTTTGAGTTAGAGACAAATGTAAAAGTCCCAAAATATTTTTGTGTTTTTTGTTTTCTAGAGAAGTGGAGGGAGATGAAAAAAAGAGGCAAATAAAAAGTAGAGCAAGTAGATGATAGTTTGAGTGAAGGTACTTGATGAGATTTGATGATGTCTCCCCGGCAACAACGCCATAAATTCTTTCTGCTACTTGTAAGCTGCGTTGGGATTTTCCCGGAAGAGGAAGGGTGAATCAGTACAATATAGATAAGTATTTCCCTCAGTGAGAACTAATGTTATTGAACCAATAAGAGAATCACAAAACCCCTGTGAACAACATCTGCACACACAAAAGCAAATACTTGCACCCAATGCGGGCAAGAGGGTTGTCAATTCCCTTGAACTCGTTATTTGCAAGGATTTAATCTTGTAGTGGTAGATAGATGCTACTTCTTGAGCTTGCGTTGGTTTTTCCCTTGAAGAGGAAAGGGTGATGCAGCAAAGTAGAGATAAGTATTTCCCTCAATTAAGAATCAAGGTATCAATCCAGTGGGAGGAACACACAAGTCCCCAATAGATGCATCTACACAAACAAACAAATACTTGCACCCAATGCGAAAAAGGGGTTGCCAATCCTTCACGGTCACTTGCAAGGATGAGATTTGATAGAGATT
This sequence comes from Thinopyrum elongatum, assembly GCA_011799875.1. Taxonomy (NCBI): domain Eukaryota; kingdom Viridiplantae; phylum Streptophyta; class Magnoliopsida; order Poales; family Poaceae; genus Thinopyrum; species Thinopyrum elongatum. Next base: position 550,773,169 of record CM022302.1, on the reverse strand, counting down.
GATATAAAAGATAACTAAAAGTGCAAAACAAAGTAAAGATAAATAAATTGCAGCAAGGTATTTTTGTGTTTTTGGTTTTATAGATATGAAAATAATATGATAGAAATAGACCCGAGGGCCATAGTTTTCACTAGAAGGTTCTCTCTTGAAAGAACACATACGGCGGGTAAACAAATTACTGTTGAGAAATTGATGAAAAGCACATAGTTATAATGATATTCAAGGCAATGATCATGAATATAGGCATCACATCCGTGACAAGTAGGCCGACTCCTGCCTGCATCTACTACTATTACTCCACACATCGACCGCTATCCAGCATGCATCTAGTGTATTAAATTAACAAGAACGGAGTAACGCCTTAAGCAAGATGACATGATGTAGAGGGATAAATCCAATCAATATGAAATAAACCCCATCTTTTTATCCTTAGTAGCAACAATACAAATACGTGCCTCGCTGCCCCTTCTGTCACTAGGTGAGGACACCACAAGATTGAACCTACTACAAAGCACCTCTCCCATTGCAAGAAAAATCAATCTAGTTGGCCAAACCAAATCAATAGATCGGAGAGAAATACAAAGCTATCTTAATCATGCATAAAAGAGTTCAGAGAAGACTCAAATAATATTCATAGATAATCTGATCATAAACGCACAATTCACGGATCTCAACAAACACACCGCAAAAGAAGATTACATCGAATAGATCTCCAAGAACATCGAGGAGAACATTGTATTGAAGATCAAAGAGAGAGAAGAAGCCATCTAGCTACTAGTTATGGACCCGTAGGTCTGTGGTGAACTAATTTTTGGTGTGCCCCTCGATCTACGGGGAATATTTGGGTATTTATAGAGCGAAGATTAGGGTTGGAAGTGCCACAGGGCCCCACAAGCCTGGGGGCGCCCCCTAGGGCGCGCCTCCCGAGCTTGTCGTGGCCTCGTGGCTCTTTTGGCCTCCTCCCGAAGCTTCCTAGGTTTCTTCTGGTACAAGAAAAATCATCAAAAAGTTTCGTTCCGTTTGGACTCCGTTTGGTATTGATTTTCTGTAAAAGACAAAAACAAGGAAAAAACATCAACTGACACTTGGCACTAGGTTAATAGGTTAGTCCCAAAAATGATATAAAATAGCACCATCACTACTGGAATCAGCTTCTTTGCCGTCCGCCATGGCGGACGGCAAAGGCATGGATCACGGACGGCAAACATCTTTGCCATCCGCTAGCGGACGGCAAACTGTCCGGATGAAAGCCTGCTAGCAAAGTCCTTCTTTGCCGTCTGCTTCTTAGAAACGGACGGCAAAGGATTACGCCGTCCGCCATCCGAGGCCAGCAGACGGCAAATAAAGCTGACGGCAGTGCGGTGGCGTGAGAGCCGTTAGGGGGTTAACGGCGCTCTTTGCCGTCTGCCAGCGGACGGCAAAGAGCCCAGCTAGGCAGCACTGGGAAGCTGCCACGTGTCCAGATATGCCGTCCGCCAGCAGACGGCAAAATGACCAAATAGGCAGCCAGTGTTCCCAGTTTGCACAGGTGACTGCCATGTGTCCTCTTTGCCGTCTGCTAGCGGACGGCAAAGAGGCTATATATCCCCTGTTTTTATTTAAATCCCATTAATTAGACATGGTTTCAAACACAGATATACATGCATACATATCCAACAGCATGTCCAACAACATATTTCATCCAATCCAACAACATAGTTCAACAAAGTCCAACATATCCATATATACATAACCAGAAACAAGTTTCCAACAACATATCCATATAGACATACATATCCAAACAAGTTTTCATAAACAACAAGGAAGCACCACAAGAATAGTACAACTCCTGAATCCAAGCTTCTCATGTAACAAATCTGCAAATTGGGAAAGATGAAAGTTAGAAGAAGAAGAAGACTAGTTATAAGAAGAAGAGAAGCTATTTAGAAGAAGAAGAAGAAGACTAGAGAAGAAGAAGAGAAGAAGAAAGCGCACACCGCCAGCCAGCACAGCCGCCGCCGCCGACCGACAGCCGCCGCCGCCGCCGCGCTCCTCTTTCTCCGCCGCCCGCCGCCGCCGCTCGTTCGCGCCGCCGTCGCCTCGCACTCGTCGCCCGCCGCCGCGCCGCCGCCGCCGCCCTCTTTTTTCTTCTCTTTCTTTTTCTCCTCTCCCTTCTTTCTTCTTCTCTCTTCTAACTAAGGTAGGTAAAAATGTCATTTTATTGCTAAGCTATGTAAAAATGCTAAGTGTAGGTCATTTTAGAGCTAAGGTAGGTAAATAGGTCATTTTGGTGCTTAGTAGGTTATTAATTTTCTTTTTTATCTAACTTAGGTAATTATGCCATTTAGGAGGAAAATAAGCTAAGTATCCATTTGTAAAGCAAAACACTAGAGAAAACTTACCCTCATCACAACAAATGTGATGAAGGTCGCAACTAAGGTAACAATTGATCCAACGGCATAATGATACCAAGCCTCATTATCAATGGCATATTTTCTAATCTTCTTAAGCTTCAGGCGCATTGCATCCATCTTCAAGCGCATTGCATTCATCTTCATCTTGTGATCATCGATGGCATCGGCAACATACAACTCCAATGTCATCTTCTCTTCTTCAATTCTTTTAATTTTTTCTTTCAAATACTCATTTTCTTTTTCAACTAAATTTAACTTCTCGATAAGAGGGTCCATTTCAAATTCCGGTTCACATACCTCCTAGATTAAAATATCTCTATGTCAACTTGATGGCCATAATTTGCATAAATGCGAAATGCAACAAATAGTTATGAAAGAGAATTTACCACATCCGAATCATAAAGCGGGCGAGGGCCGACCAGGACAGAAATCAAGACCATGGCACTATGTATAAGAAACAATCATACAAAGTAAGAAAATTATAAATACCAACTATATAAATCATACAATCATACAAATAACTATATAAATCAAGTACAACATAAAAATTTGAATACCTAATAATCATTATCGGTAATAGCAAGTAGGGGGTCCTTGGCGTCGATGGAACCCTAAATAGCAAGTATCATCGGTGCGAGATACATGTGGCGCTCGGCGTTGAACACTAGATCCACATTCCACAAGTGAAGCCGGCGCCCGGCGTCCCGCAACAATAGTTCTGGTGGCCGATGACGGTCGAACACCATCGCGAATTTGTCTGGCAGCCTCTGCGATGAGGATTAAAGCCAAGTTTTGAAATTTCAAACAACCAAACCGACTTGAGTCAGTTTGGGTGTTTCAAGTTTCAACACTTGCCTTTTAATCGTCATCGCAGAGGCTGCCAGGCAAATTCGCGATGGTGTTTGACCGCCATCGACGCCGAGAACAGTTGCTTTGGGACGCCGGACGTCGGCGTCACTTGTGGGACATGGATGTAGTGTTCGACACCAATGGCCACATGTATCTCGCACCGACGATACTTGCTATTTAGGGTTCCATCGACACCGAGGAACCCCTAACCCACTCGTCCCCGGGCGCCCTCTTTTTTCCTTTCCTTCTTCTCTTCTTTTTCTTTTTCTTCTTCTTCTTCTTCTTCTTCTTCTTCTTCTCCCTCCTCCTCTTCCTCCCTCCTCCTCCTCCTTCTACTCCTCTTCTTCTTCTAAACTAAAACTAAAACTAATCTAAAATAAACTAAAACTAAAACTAAAACTAAACTGAAAATAAAACTAAACTAAAACTAAAACAGAAACTAAACTAGAAGAAACTAAAAAAAACAAAACTAAAAAAAAGGGGGGAAGAACAAACCTGCAGGGGATCGCCGGTGGAGGGCGAGGTCGGCCGGTGGGGCGGGGCGGCGCAGGGGCCGCGGGGAGGAGGGCGGCAGCGGGGCGGGGCGGCGTAGGGCCGCGGGGAGGGGTCCGGCACCGGGGCGGCCCTACGCAGGCCTCTCCGGCGACAGGGCGCGGCGGGGCGACGGGGCGCGGCGGGGCGACGGGGCGTGGGGGGGAGGGCTGGACGGCGGTGGGGGCTGGGTCCGGGGGGCGGGGCTGGCGGGCGGCGGCGGCATAGCGGCGGGGGAGGAGAGAGGCGGGCGCGCGGGAGGGAAAGAGAGAGAGAGGGGAGACGGCTCGGCCCGTTAAGTGGGCCTTCTTTGCCGTCTGCTAGCAGACGGCAAAGAGGGCGGCCGTTTAGGGCTAGCCCACGTCTCCTCTTTGCCGTCCGCTGGCGGACGGCAAAGAACCTGACCTAGCCACGCCGTGCCCCGTGGGGCCCACCTAGCCCTTTGCCGTCTGCCTTCTAGCTATTTGCCGTCAGCTGGCTGACAGCAAAGAAATAGCGGACGGCAAATAGACTTTTTGCCATCTGCATTTTCTTTGCCGTCCGCTTTGTGGAAGCGGACGGCCAAGAGGCTCTTTGCCGTCAGCTGGCGGACGGCAAAGAGGTGGCAGACGGCAAATTGCCAGATTCCAGTAGTGCATAATGCATATAAAACATCCAAGATGGATAATATAATAGCATGAAACAATAAAAAATTATAGATACGTTGGAGACGTATCAATAGATAAAAATAAAAATAAAATAAAAACTATAAAATTGCAGCAAGGTATTTTTGGTTTTAGTAATATGATTAAAGTAGACCGGGGGGCCATACTTTTCACTAGAGGCTTCTCTCTCGAAACAATAGCATACAGTGGGTAGACAAATTACTGCTGGGCAATTGATAGAAAAGTGCATAGTTATGACATTATTCATGGCAATGATCACACATTTAGGTATCACGTCCGTGACAAGTATACCGACTCATGCCTACATCTACTACTATTACTCCACCAATCAACCACTATCCAGCATGCATCTGTGGTATTAAGTTCATGACAAACAGAGTAACGCTTTAAGCAAGATGGCATGATGTAGACAAAGTAAACTCAATCAATATGAATAAACCCCGTCGGTTTATCCTTCGTAGCAACAGTACAATTGAAAGGATCGAGAAGAGGTGTCTAGAGGGCGGGGGTGATTAGACCCTTAACAAGCAAAAGTGGCAGGTTTTAAGTTCTTCAAGTTGAGGTGGAGTTTTAGCACAAGTTTAAGCATTCACAATACATTTCAAGCAAGCATGAAAAGAGTATGAGCAGCAGAAAGAGTAAAGCATGCTAATTGCAAGAAAGTAAAGGGATGGGATTGGAGTGTGCAAACGCAATGTAGACACGGAGATTTTTGGCGTGGTTCCGATAGGTGGTGCTATCGTACGTCCACGTTGATGGAGACTTCAACCCACGAAGGGTAACGGTTGCGCGAGTCCACGAAGGGCTCCACCCACGAAGGGTCCACGAAGAAGCAACCTTGTCTATCCCACCATGGCCATCGCCCACGAAGGACTTGCCTTACTCGGGTAGATCTTCACGAAGTAGGCGATCTTCTTGCCCTTACAAATTTCTTGGTTCAACTCCACAACATGTCGGAGTCTCCCAAGCGACACCTAACCAATCTAGGAGACACCACTCTCCAAAAGGTAATAGATGGTATGTTGATGATGAACTCCTTGCTCTTGTGCTTCAAATGATAGTGTCCCCAACACTCAACTCACTCTCACAGATTTGGCTATGGTGGAAAGATGATTTGAGTGGAAAGCAACTTGGGGAAGGCTAGAGATCAAGATTCTTGTGGTAGGATTGGAATGTCTTGGTCTCAACACATGAGTAGGTGGTTCTCTCTCAGAAAATGAGTAGTGGAAGTGTAGGCACGTTCTGATGGCTTCCTCACAAATGGAGAAGGGGGTGGAGGGGTATATATAGCCTCCACACAAAATTCAACCGTTACACACATTTGACCCAACTCGGTCAGACCGAATAGAAGAACTCGGTGAGACCGATTTAGTTCAAAATGTGAACGTTAGGAATCTCGGTGGGACCGACATGATCAACTCGGTGGGACCGATGTGCTAGGGCTAGGGCAAAACCTCATCTCGGTGAGACCGATTGCATGAACTCGGTGAGGCCGATTTCAGCAAACAGCAAACAGAGAGTTGGTCATGCAAACTCGGTGGGACCGATTGCACATTTCGGTGAGATCGAAATAATTGCAACAGGCAACAGAGAGTTTGCAAGGCCATCTCGGTGAGACCGAGATCCGTATCGGTGAGACCGAATTGTCTAGGGTTTCTGGTAGTGGCTATGTCAAATTAACTCGGTGGCGCCAGATAGATCAAATCGGTGGGGCCGAGTTTGACTTTGGGTTTTGGACATATGTGGAAATGAGAAAGTGGCTGAGGGTTTTGGAGCAATATCACTAAGCACTTTGAGCAAGTAGACCATTAAGCAACACCTCATCCCCTTTTAATAGTATTGTCTTTCTAATAGACTCAATGTGATATTGGATCACTAAAATAGAAGTGAAGAGTCTTGAGCTTTTGCCAATCATCTTTGTCCTTAGCATTTTGAAAGGGGTTCCACATCCTCTTGTCCTTGCCATGCCTTTGTTGAACTTATCTGAAATACACTAGGTGAAAGTATTAGTCCAACAAGATATATGTTGACATTAATTACCAAAATCACCCAGGGAGCACTTGTGCTTTCAACAATACGTGCCTTGTTACCCCTTCTATCACTAGGTGAGGACACCGCAAGATTGAACCCACTATAAAGCACCTCTCCCACTGAAGTTAAATCAATCTAGTTGGCCAAACCAAATGGATAGATCAGGGAGAAATACAAAGCTATCATAATCATGCATAATAAAGTTCAAAAAAGACTCAATTACTTCCAATGCATAATTTGAGCATAACCCCACAATTCATCGGATCCCAACAAACACACCGCAAAAGAAGATTACTATTGGAAATATGCCCTAGAGGCAGTAATAAATTGGTTATTATCATATTTCCCTGTTCATGATAAACGTCTATTATCCATGCTAGAATTGTATTGATCGGAAACTCAGATACATGTGTGGATACATAGAGAACACCGTGTCCCTAGTGAGCCTCTACTAGACTAGCTCGTTGATCAAAAGATGGTTAAGGTTTCCTAACCATAGACATGAGTTGTCATTTGATAACGGGATCACATCATTAGGAGAATGATGTGATGGACAAGACCCAACCATTAGCATAGCATATGATCATTCAGTTTATTGCTACTGCTTTCTTAATGTCAAATACACACTGGTACAGCAAGGTGCTATACAAACAGTTTTTAACCCCTTTCCGCGACGGTTGAACCGTCGCCAAGTGAGTGACTGTGATAGGGGGTCCTTCCCACACGACCCAGAAACCGTCGGGGATAGGCCCTCCGGTCACACACGCTCGGCAAAATGAGGTCGTGTGCGACGGACGAGCGATCAAATATGATTATACGTATAGTTGTGCTAAAAAATACAATTATACAAGCCAAATCGTTTCCAGTCGTAAGTATATCCCACACAGTCAGTCCCGGCTAAACGTTTCCGTTCGTATATACATTCCACACACTCAATCCAAGGAATACGTTTCCGTTAGTATGTACATCCCACACAGTTAATCCAAGAAGTATGTTTTCGTTCGTATATACATCCCACACAGTCACTCCAAGGAAAACTTTTCCGTTCGCAGGTACATTACACACAATTTTCCCCATTAAATCGTTTGTGATAGTGTTGCCATTGCAGACGATATTAACAATTTTATCGTTTGCGTTATTGAATGCATCGCACACGGTGCGTAGAAGAAACTGTGTGGCATATGTTGTCCATCACACACACTTTTTATGTGGTAAACATTTGCGCAAGGTGGCCTAACGCAAACAGTTTTCAAGAGGAAGTCGTGTGTGATTGTTCATTAATCCAACACATTTTATTCCTAGAAACTGTGTGTGTTGTCTGAGGTCATTGCCCACGGTGTTTCTCAATAACCGTTTGCAATAGAAAAAACCCAATTAGCAAGCTAATTGGCCATTAGCAGGCTAATTGTCCTATTATTAATAATCCACTTATTAATCTAATTGACATTTCATATTAAGCAAACAATATATTTGATTTTCGTATTAAGGAAGCAGGATTTCATAATTGAAATACATCAGAGTACAACATCATATAGCTTCAGCACTCAACTACCCCATTACACAACTGCACCAGCACCAAGTTTCACATGCAACATTTATAACCTTTCGAAATTAGCATCATAGACGGTACATATACAGATGAATATCATTTGAAAAACTGCTGAAGCGGAAGGCGAATATTGAGTCTCCATTGATGTTGAAGGTCTTTGCAACTTTAGGCCAGTGCCTGTGGATGATTGACCGTCCATCCTTCGTACTCTTTAGGAATACTTCAATATTGAACCGTGGATGTTGTATGAATACCTTCCTCGCCTCCTGACCATACAGGTGGTTTGAGAGGTAATCATCAGTGAATTGCTTTGAAAAGGCCTGAAAATAAGGATGTGCATAAATATCTTCTCTAGATTGAAAATGGGGAAAGGAATAAAAAAGGCAAGGTATAATAGTTAGTACCATCCCGTAGTGGACTAATGCCTTCTTCATTGTGCAGACAAAGATCTTGTTGTTTTTTGTCGCTAATTTCTTTATCCTAACAATCTTTCTGAGTTTCTTGACTTGACTGATATTCATGGACAACTCATTTCCCCCATATGCAAAAAGGGTCGAACAGTGGGTCAAAACCTCTAACAGCAGGACCTACATGTGCAATACCAAATTGTTAAAAACCTAAATATTAGAATGGTTCCTGCAATCGCACAATAATGTGCTATTAGACAAAGGACCATGCATGTGCGAATCTCGATTGTAAACCTCAGTGCTTCCCATTTGTTTCCCTGCAACACATATAAGGTAGTTAGTGATCAGGTTAAGTGAGGGTTCGCATGCTATCAGTAAAATATGTTAATGAAAAATAAGCACATTGTAGATTCATCAGATTAATTCGAGCCACATGGAAAACCCATTTATCTAAACCAAGCATGATTAAGAATTAGAAAATATAGCAATTGTATATGTTTCTCATGTATTAAGTGCAGCCAAATTTGATTTATTCCTCACATGCACAACAATACAAAATTCTATCCATGACAATTGGACATCGCATTGCAGAATTGAACCAAGCAGTTAACTAAATACCACAACAAATGAAACAAACATTAACTGAGTACCACATTGTACAATATAACATACTCCTAATAGAAGATCAGACAGTTAACCAAACCAAGCATGCTTAACAACTTGGAAAATATAGCAATTGTATTTGTTTCTCATGTAATTAGTACATCCAAATTTGATTTATTTCTCATATGGTATACAATAACAAAATGCACCCACAACAATTGAAAATTGCATTAACGAATTGAACCAAACAGTTAACTAAACACCATAATAAATGAACCAAACGTTAACTGAGCATCACATTGCACAATATATAACATACTAGAAGATCAGACAGTTAACCAAACCAAGCATGCTTGACAACTTGGAAATATAGCAATTGTATTTGTTTCTCATGTATTTTGTATAGATAAATTCAATTTATTTCTCACATGGAAGACAATACAAAATTGCACCCTGAAGAATTAAACATCACATTTGCAGAATTGAACCAAACAGTTAACTGAACACGACAACTAATTAACCAAACAGTTAATAAGTGAGCACCACATTGCACGACATATAGAACATATACACTAGAGCAACAGATTGCATGGTAAAAGTAGATAGGACAATTCACTAAAATTTGTTAAGGAAAGGCAGGAGCAGCACATGCAACAGGTAAACCGAGCATGCTTAACCGGCGTAGCTAGCAAACTGAACATAAGTCCCTATGGTGAGCTAATAAGACAAGCTACTCCTCATCGTCGGAGATATCGATGATGATTGGCTCCTTGGACATGGAAGAGGGCGAGGCCTCCACATCGTGGGTGCCCTCGTCGTAGTGGTGAGTTGCCTGAGCTGCTCCGAGGACCAACATGCTGGCTCTCGAGTTGAGGTAAGTACGGGCACGCTGAGAAAACACCTTGTAGTCTTCGTCGAAGGCACCGACGGTGGCCTCGAGAAAACGCCACAAACCGTCGTTTAAAGCAGCCAACCACGTCGCAGCGTCGGCGCGCGAGGCGTCAACGGTGGCCTCGACGGCGAGGTGCTCCTCCAAGATCTGGGGGTCGGCACGAATGGCAGCCATCATGACCTCATCCGCGCGTGCGGCCACGATTTGCTTCTCCGCTGCCAAATGCTCCTTGAGCTCCTGGCTATACTGCGTGCACCATGGCTTAGGGCAGCGCTTATTTGGGGGAGGGGTCGGTGATTTGGGTGGAAGGTGTCACACCGGTGGTCGGGGCATGTGGGATGTGGAAGTAGGAGGAGGATGGGGGTCGGGTGTGGATTACCTGCCTGGATCGTCGAGGCCGAGCAGTGATACGTCTCCAACGTATCTATAATTTTTGATTATTCAATGTTGTTATATTATCACTCTTGGATGTTTTACAATCATTTTATAGCAACTTTATATCATTTTTTTGGGACTAACCTATTGACATAGTGCCCAGTGCCAGTTGCTGTTTTTTGCTTGTTTTTTACATCGCAGAAAATCAATACCAAACGGAGTCCAAACACAGCGAAACTTTTTGGAGAATTTTTCTGGACCAGAAGACACTTGTTGGGCCAAAGAAGTACCAGAGGGGGCTCCGAGGGGAGCACAACCCACCAGGGCACGCCTGGGCCCCCAGGCGCGCCCAGGTGGGTTGTGCCCACCTCGGCCACCTCCCGCACCACCTCTTTGCTCTATAAATACCCTGAAAATCCAAAAATGCTAGGGGAGTCCACGAAACACAATTCCAGCCGCCGCAAGTTCAAGAAACACCAGATCCAATCTAGACACCATCACGGAGGGGTTCATCATCCTCATTGGTGCCTCTCCGATGATGCGTGAGTAGTTCATTGTAGACCTACGGGTCCGTAGTTAGTAGCTAGATGGCTTCCTCTCTCTCTTTTGATTCTCAATACAATGGTCTCTTGGAGATCTATTTGATGTAACTCTTTTTGCGGTGTGTTTGTTGGGATCCAATGAACTTTAAGTTTATGATCAGATCTATTTTATCCATGAAAGTTATTTGAGTTCTTTGATCTCTTATATGCATGATTACTTATAGCCTTGTATTTCTTCTTCGAATCTTTGGTTTAGTTAGGCCAACTAGATCGATTTTTCTTGCCATGGGAAGAGGTGCTTTGTGATGGGTTCGGTCGTGGGGTGTTCTTTCCCAGTGACAGAAGGGGCAGCAAGACACGTATTGATCATTGCCAATAAGGATAACAAGATAGGGTCTATTCCTACATGAATAGATCTTGTCTACATCATGTCATCGTTCTTATTGCATTACTCCATTTTTCCATGAAATTAATACACTAGATGCATGCTGGATAGCGGTCGATGTGTGGAGTAATACTAGTAGATGCAGGCAGGAGTCGGTCTACTAATCTTGGACGTGATGCCTATATAATGATCATTGCCTGGATATCGTCATAATTATTTGAAGTTTTATCAACTGCCCAACAGTAATTTGTTTACCCACTGTATGCTATTTTCTCGAGAGAAGCCACTAGTGAAATCTATGGCCCCCGGGTCTATTCTCCATCATATTTGCTTTGAGATCTATTTTTATTCGATTTTGTTTTCAGATCTATTATTCCAAAAACCCAAAAATACTTTCCTGCACTTTATTTTATTCGCATTTTATCGAGATATATCTATCCAATCTATCATAATTTTTATCCCGTCAACGCACTAATTTCTGGCACCGTTACCCGAAAGGGATTGACAACCCCTTTAACACGTCGGGTTGCAAGTATTTGTTCTTTGTGTATAGGTACCATTTACATAGTGTTGCTTGGTTCTCCTACTGGTTCGATAACCTTGGTTTCATCACTGAGGGTAAATACCTACCATAGTTGTGCTGCATCATCCCTTCCTCTTTGGGGAAATACCAACGTAGTTCAAGCGACATCAAAAGGAATTTCTAGCGCCGTTGCCGGGGAGGATCAAGTCAAGATAGTCTCCCGACCACGCGCCAATTTCTGGCGCCGTTGCCGGGGAGACATCATCAACATCTACCAGGTTCCTAATCACAAATCTCATCTCCTTGCAATTTACATTATTTGTCATTTGCCTCTCATTTTCATCTCCCCCACTTCACAAAAATTTGCCGTTTTATTCGCCCTTCTTCTTCGCTCGTCAGATCTCTTATTTGCTTGAACTTGTCACCATGAGCGACTTTGGTATGGCAGAAACAGATGATGGCCTAACTCCTAAAATTGGACGTTCTGGCAATCTGGATGCCAAAACATTTGTTTTGGGGCAAGGGAACATTATGAGAAAAGAACATATCCATGAATTTTTCAATTGTGTTGGAAATTTGACTCTTGATGATGCTCCTATACTTAAAAGAACTAAATCTTATGCGGAAGCTATTTCAGCACTAGTTCTGAAACTTGAAAATAGATTTATCCGTACCCATCCTACCTTGTAAAGATTGTTTTATGAGTTACCCATTATAAAAGATCCTAAGGCTAAAAAGATAGCTACCCAAGTTCTTATGAATGAATTTGATTACATAATACGAGAAGCCAGGGAAATCTTTGGTTTTTATGGTATGAAACGTGAAAAACTGGTGATAGATGAGATCCTTTATAATAGTGATTATATGTTGAGACATTTGCTTGGAAACAATCAATTTTTTTATGAGAATCTTAAAAAGGAAATTCTCGTTTTAGATATAATCCGACAAGTTTTCAATGATGTCAATCAACAATATTCTTGGATTGTTGCCGGAAATCAAAGGGGGTACACAAATGGGCAACTTGATAATGCTAAAATTTCTATGGATAATGTGTTTCAAGTTATTTTTGCAAAACCACCTGACAAGAACACATCCATGGAAAATAAGAAGAAAGATGACAATACTTGAATCTATGCTTTATGCCTAGCTAGGGGCGTAAAACGATAGCGCTTGTTGGGAGGCAACCCAATAAATAAAATTTATTTTTGCCTTTTTCTTTCTGTTTGTGAGTGTTTGCACAATTATGCTACTGTTATGATTGTGTTTTTATGTTTTAATTAGTGTTTGTGCCAAGCTAAGCCTTTGGGATCATGCTGGGTGATAGTTGACTTGATCTTGTTAGAAAACAGAAACTTTTGCGTCCAGTAAAATAGTTTTAGAAATTCACAAAAGGGACGAAAAATTCTGAATTTTTTACACAAGATTTATATACAAATTTCCCACGTTTTCCTAAGTTTTCAGAATTTTTGGAGTTACAGAAGTATAGGAAGTATTCAGATTGCTACAGACTGCTCTGTTTTGACAGATTCTGTTTTCGTTGCATTGTGTGCTTATTTTGATGAATCTATGGACTTTATTGGGGGGGTATAAGCCATGGTAAAGTTGAAATACAGTAGGTATAATGCAATAATAAAATATGAATGGGTTTACCACAGTACTTAGAGTGGTGATTTGCTTTCTTATACTAACGGATCTCACGAAGATTTTGTTAAATTTTGTGTGATTGAAGTTTTCAAGTTTTGGGTGAGATCACGATGGATGAAGGAATAAAGGAGTAGCAAGAGCCAAAGCTTGGGGATGCCCCATGGCACCCCAAGTTTATATTCAAGAATGATCAAGCAACTAAGCTTGGGGATGCCCCAAGTGGCATCCCCTCTTTCTTCTAACAACCATCGGTATTTTACTTGGAGCTATATTTTTATGCGTCACATATCATGAGTTTTGCTTGGAGCGTCTTGTATTATATGAGTCTTTGCTTGTTTTGCTTTTTTTTTGTGTCAAGTATCCTTGCTGAACACACCTATTTGAGAGAGCCAAAATTATGCTATGATTTGTTAGAATTGCTCTATGTGCTTCACTTAAAAAAAATTGAGCTATGGAATTGCTCTAGTGCTTCACTTATATCTTTTTGAGCACGGTGTGCTTTAATATTTTTGAAGAAGTGCTCTCATGCTTCACATAGATTTATTTGAGAGTTAGTAATTTTTGAAGAAATTCTCTCATGCTTCACTTATATTATTTTGAGAGACAAATTTTTTTATGCTCATGTTCTTCACTAAGATTTGTTTGAGCTATCAAAAGCAACATATGAAACTAGTCCCAAAGTGATAGATATTCAAGAGGGATATAATAAAAACTTTCATGAAGATCATTGGAGAAATTAAACTTGATTCTTTGTAATAGTTTTGCGATATGATGATAGTGATATGTGAGTCATGTTGGTGAGTAATTGTGCTTTAGTAAGAATATTGGTGTTAAGGTTTGTGATTCCCTATGCAAGCACGAAAGTCAATAGTTATGCAATGAAATTACATCCTACTTGTGGTGCATTATTCGGTGTTAGTTATGCTTAATGCTCGCTTACGTGATTTTTCATTTCTTGGTTGGATGCTTCTCAATCTTTTTGCTAGCCTTCACTTGTACTAAGTAGGAGTACTACTTGTGCATCCAAAATTCTTAAACCCAGTTTTGCCATATGAGTCCACCATACCTACCTATATGTGGTATTTACGTGCTGTTCTAAGCAAATTTGTATGTGCCATCTCTAATTTTCAAAATAAATTTCCCTTTTGTGTGCTCGTACCGCTCATGAAACGGCAGGGGGTGGCTTATATTTTTCCATGCTAGATGTGTTATTCTCAAGATGAGTGTTTATTCACTTGTCATTGCACGAGAGTGCGGCAAAGGTATTAGGGATGCCCAGTCCCAAAATGAAAAAATGAATTTACTTTATGTTGTCAAATAATAAATTCCTTGGAAAGTGTTGGTATGGACGGCACCTGTGGATACGGCTAGCCGTGGAATGTGAAAGAATGGTGGAAAAAGGAATAAACTTTATTTTCTGTTTGGGAACCGCCTATGATATATCTGAAGGAAATATGCCCTAGAGGTAATAATAAAGTTGTTATTTCATATTTCCTTATTCATGATAAATGTTTATTATTCATGCTAGAATTGTATTGATCGAAAACCTAAATACATGTGTGAATACATAGACAAACACTGTGTCCCTAGTGAGCCTCTACTTGACTAGCTCGTTGATCAAAGATGGTTAAGGTTTCCTAACCATGGACATGAGTTGTCATTTGATAACGGGATCACATCATTAGGAGAATGATGTGATGGACAAGACCCATCCGTTAGCTTAGCATTATGATCGTTCGGTTTTATTGCTATTGCTTTCTTCATGTCAAATACATATTCCTTCGACTATGAGATTATGCAACTCCCGGATACGGGAGGAATGCCTTGTGTGCTATCAAACGTCACAACATAACTGGGTGATTATAAAGATGCTCTACAGGTATCTCCGAAGGTGTTTGCTGGGTTGGCATAGATTGAGATTAGGATTTGTCACTCCGAGTATCGGAGAGGTATCTCCGGGCCCTCTCGGTAATGCACATCATAAGAAGCCTTGCAAGCAAAGTGACTGATGAGTTAGTTACAGGATGATGTATTACAGAATGAGTAAAGAGACTTGTCGGTAACGAGATTGAACTAGGTATGAAGATACCGACGATCGCATCTCGGGCAAGTAACATACCGATGGACAAAGGGAATAACGTATGTTGTCATAACGGTTCGACCGATAAAGATCTTCGTAGAATATGTGGGAGCCAATATGAGCATCCAGGTTCCACTATTGGTTATTGACCGGAGAAGTGTCTCGGTCATATCTACATAGTTCTCAAACCCGTAGGGTCCGCACGCTTAACGTTCAATGACGATTTAGTATTATATGAGTTATGTGATTTGGTGACCGAATGTTGTTCGGAGTCCCGGATGAGATCACGGACATGACGAGGAGTCTCGAAATGGTCGAGCGGTAAAGATTGATATATAGGATGATAGTATTCGGACACCGGAAGTGTTCCGGATAGTATCGGGTATTTATCGGAGTACCGGGGGGGGGGGGGTTACCGGAACCCCCGGGGAAATAATTGGCCTTATGGGCCATAAGAGGGGAGCACACTAGCCCACAAAAGGGTGGCACGCCCCCCCCTAGGCAGGAGGCCGAATAGGAGAAGGAAGAGGGGGTTCGGCCCCCCTTTCCTTCCTCCTTTCCCTCTTCCCTTTTCCCTTCCGGCAATTATGGAAGAGGGGGGGGGGGGCGAATTGGGATAGGACCCCAAGTAGGATTCCTCCTACTTGGGGCGCCCCATGGCTGCTCCCCTCCCCCTCCCACCTATATATACATGGGGAGGGGGTGCCTAGAAGACACACGAACAACTGTTAGCCGTGTGCGGCACCCCCCTCCACAGATTACACCCTCGGTCATATTCTCGCTGTGCTTAGGCAAAGCCCTGCGCGGATCACTTCACCATCACCGTCACCACGCCGTTGTGCTGATGGAACTCATCTACCTCCTTTGCTGGATCAAGAGTTCGAGGGACGTCATCGAGCTGAACGTGTGCAGAACTCGGAGGTGTCGTACGTTCGGTGCTTGATCGGTCGAAACGAGAAGAAGTTCGACTACATCAACCGCGTTGTCAAACGCTTCCGCTTTCGGTCTACAAGGGTACGTAGACACACTCTCCCCCTCTCGTTGCTATGCATCTCCTAGATAGATCTTGCGTGAGCGTAGGAAAATTTTGAAATTGCATGCTACGTTCCCCAACAATATCTAGCATGGAAAGTATTGGGAACTACTCGATCGTTTTCGTTGACAGGAAAGGCATGCCACCCAAAATGTTTTATCTCTAATTTTTTTTTGCTTTGACCTTTGGCACCTCTACAAATCCCTACTTCCCTCTATGATGGGCCTTTCTATTTACTTTATGCAATTTTTATTTTTATTTTGAGTCTTCATCTTCTCTTATAAGCACCAACTGAGGGGCACTATGATCGTACTTGAGCATTGGATGTAGCTAATATGCGAGTGTGTTTCATGAATGGATCAATGCTTGAGCATAGTGGGCTATGGATAACTTGCTTTAGTGTTGATATTTTGAAAGACATGGTTGCTTGTTGATATGCTTGAGTATTGAAATCTTCATGTCAAAACTAGACTATTGCTTTGAACCATATAAAAGTCCATATGTCCATGCTACAAAAGAAAAGAATGTGATGAACATGATAGGCAGCATTCCACATCAAAAATTCTGTTTTTATCATTTACCTACTCGAGGACAAGCATGAATTAAGCTTGGGGATGCAGACACGTCTCCAACGTATCTATACTTTTTGATTGTTCCATGCTGTTATATTATCATTCTTGGATGTTTTACAATCATTTTATAGCAACTTTATATCATTTTTTGGGACTAACCTATTGACATAGTGCCCAGTGCCAGTTGCTGTTTTTTGCTTGTTTTTTACATCGCAAAAAATCAATACCAAACGGAGTCCAAACGCAGCAAAACTTTTTGGAGAATTTTTCTGGACCAGAAGACACCTGTTGGGCCAAAGAAGTACCAGAGGGGGCTTTGAGGGGAGCACAACCCACCAGGGCGCGCCCAGGTGGGTTGTGCCCACCTCGGCCACCTCCCGCACCGCCTCTTTGCTCTATAAATACCCTGAAAATCCAAAAACCCTAGGTGAGTCGACGAAACACAATTCCAGCCGCCGCAAGTTCCAGAAACACCAGATCCAATCTAGACACCATCACGGAGGGGTTCATCATCCTCACTGGTGCCTCTCCGATGATGCGTGAGTAGTTCATTGTAGACCTACGGGTCCGTAGTTAGTAGCTAGATGGCTTCCTCTCTCTCTTTTGATTCTCAATACAATGGTCTCTTGGAGATCTATTTGATGTAACTCTTTTTGCGGTGTGTTTGTTGGGATCCGATGAACTTTGAGTTTATGATCAGATCTATTTTATCCATGAAAGTTATTTGAGTTTCTTTGATCTCTTATATGCATGATTACTTATAGCCTCGTATTTCTTCTTGAAATCTTTGGTTTAGTTAGGCCAACTAGATCGATTTTTCTTGCCATGGGAAGAGGTGCTTTGTGATGGGCTCGGTCGTGCGGTGTTCTTCCCTAGTGACAGAAAGGGCAGCAAGACACGTATTGATCGTTGCCATTAAGGATAACAAGATGGGGTCTATTCCTGCATGAATAGATCTTGTCTACATCATGTCATCGTTCTTATTGCATTACTCTGTTTTTCCATGAACTTAATACACTAGATGCATGCTGGATAGCGGTCGATGTGTGGAGTAATAGTAGTAGATGCAGGCAGGAGTCGGTCTACTAATCTTGGACATGATGCCTATATAATGATCATTGCCTGGATATCGTCATAATTATTTGAAGTTCTATCAATTGCCCAACAGTAATTTGTTTACCCACCGTATGCTATTTTCTTGAGGAAAGCCACTAGTGAAATCTACAGCCCCCGGGTCTGTTCTCCATCATATTTGCTTTGAGATCTATTTTTATTTGCTTTTGTTTTTAGATCTATTATTCCAAAAACCCAAAAATACTTTGCTGCAATTTATTCGCTTTTTATCGAGATCTATCTATCCAATCTATCACAATTTTTATCCCGTCAACGCACCAATTTCTGGCACCGTTACCCGAAAGGGATTGACAACCCCTTTAACACGTTGGGTTGCATGTATTTGTTCTTTGTGTGCAGGTGCCGTTTACATAGTGTTGCTTGGTTCTCCTACTGTTTCGATAACCTTGGTTTCATCACTGAGGGAAATACCTACCGTAGTTGTGCTGCATCATCCCTTCCTCTTTGGGGAAATACCGACATAGTTCAAGCGACATCAAGCAGCGCGAAGGAGGGTCGCCAGCGAGGAGGCGGCGCTGCAAGGAAGGAGTGAAGGGTTCAACTTGGAAAGGAAGGCGGAAACAGGGGAAATGTGGCTTTTGGTAAGGGGGAGGGGCGGGGAGGTAGATATTTCCGCGGAAGCCGAAAATTTTGGATCGGTGCAGCAAAAAAACTGGCGCGCAAAGTGTCATCAGACACGGTTCCTTATTCAGCACTGTGTATGATATGTGAACATCACAAACGATTCATATAGCTTGCCCCGTGTGTGATGAGTTTGAACATGCAAATTTTGGTCTGAATTTCCCTGGTTACAGTGGTCATCCACGTCATTGCATAATTTGGGTACACAAATGAGACTACAGCACACCCACACTTCTTAATCGAGCAAGTTCAGCAATTAAACAGAGCTAGCTAGCTGACCTAAACATTACTCTAACAAATTAAAGACCGGCGCTCTTAATTAAACAAAACAAAGAGTACTACTCCGGCTGGCGCTCGTCGATCTCCGCTGCCTCCTCCATGTCCAGCTCGCGCCCGATGATCTCCTGGGGAAGGGGCTCCATGCTATCAATCGCACCATACTCGGCAAGCATCTCGCCATCCGCGTCCGCCATCTCTTTGGAAAAGGCCGCCATGAGCTGGGCGTGGGCGGCCGCGATCTGGGCTTGGACGGGCTCCGTCGTGGCAAGGTATGCCACGAAGGAACGGACGGCTGCTCGAATGCTCTCGACGATTGCTGACTCTTCAGCCGTGGGTTGCCGACCGTTGTCGAAGAAGTTTCATTCGATTTGTGCGGTGACCGCCACGAGCTGGGCGTGGGCGGCCTCCATCAGGGCTAAGGCTGCCGCTGCGGAACGGACAGCTGTTGTGCCGCTCTCGCCAGTTGCTATCCCCGAGGCAGATATTGCTGCCGCCACCTGAGAAGCAACAATGGCCGTTTGGACTGCCTTGGCCGCCTGATCGTAGATTGTGGCCGCGCTCACGCAGCTTGTTAGCATGCGCATGGCGGTTGTGTCCGCGCTCTTGCCGGAGTGGGACATCGAAGTTGCCCTCACGACGCGGGTCCACGTCCCCATCTTTCACCGGCGACGATTGAACAGTGAAATGATATTTGGGGAGAGAGCTAGTGTGCTTGACACGCCGGCTGTGGACTGTAGCTGACGCACATTCTCGCGTAAGCCATATGCATACTATACTCCGACGGTGCTTCAAGATATTTTGTACCGCATCTCACACGGTTGGTGATAATAAAATGTGTGTGATCTACTTGATTTTCCGTCTTGATTTGAATTACATAATGGAGTCACAGCGGCAAAGGAGGGTGTTTGAATTGCTAGAACTTTTATCTGCAGTGAACATGCAACTATAGGTGTGTCGTAAAAAATTTAGGAATTATTCAGGGTTCGTTTGGACATTTTTATACATTAACTTGGCTTTCTAGGCATTTCAGGTGCACAATTCAAAATTAAACTACATGCACATGCTCCGGTGCACCAAAATGGGTTGTAAAATCATATATGTGTCCATGGGTTGATGCATATGTCCCATTCAAGAAATGGGGATGAATTTCAAACACCACGGCACCATGGCTCTCCGGCAAACATTGAGGTACTTGCTTTTGTAATTCTAGTAAATCCAAAACTCGTCTGAAATTCAGGAACCTTGGCATGCTATCATGGAATGGCATCAACATGCTAGGATAAAACATATTGTCCCATTTGGGGAAGGTTATGGTATAAGCTTCTCACAAAGCAGAGTTTCTCACAAGAAGCCTCATGGTTCCGGTAGGGAAACATGTCACCTTTGTGGACAAAACGATATTCGTCGCCTCTTCTTGCTTCCAATTTTTTTTCTGGTGTCAACATAGAACAACAGGAGTGTCGTGTTAAATTTTGGAATTTTTCAGGGTTCGTTTGGACATTTTTATACGTTAACTGAGTTTTCTAGGCATTTATGTGCATAATTCAAATTTGAACTACATGCACATGCTCCAGTGCATAAAAATGGGTTGAAAAATCAAATGTGTGTCCTTGGTTGCATGCTTATAGGTCACATGCAAGAAATGAGAATGAATGCCAAACACCTTGACACTGTCGCTCGGCCGCTAACATTGAGATACATGGTTTTAAAATTCTAGTAAACCGAAAACACGTCTGAAATTCATGAAACTTGACATGATATCATGGAATGGCATCAACATGCCGTGGTAAAAATATTGTCCCATTTGGGGCAGATTTGGGTATAAGCTTCTCACAAACCAGAGCTTCTCGCAACAAGCCTGATGGTTTCGGTAGGGAACGTGCCACCTTTGTGGACGAAACAATACCCGTTGCCTCTTCTTGCTTTCAAAATTTTTCTAGTGTCAACATAGAACAGCAGGAGTGTTGTGTGAATTTTTGGGATTTTTCGGGGTTCGATTGGACATTTTTACACATTAACTGAGTTTTCTATGCATTTATGTGCATAATTCAAATTTGAACTACATGCACATGCTCCATTGCATATAAATGGGTTCAAAATTCAAATGTGTGTCCTTGGTTGCATGCTTAGGCCCCATGCAAGAAATGGGAATGAATGTCAAACACCTTGCCACCGTTTCTCGGCCGCTAACATTGAGATACATGGTTTTTAAATTCTAGTAAATCAAAAATGCGTCTGAAATTTATGAAACTTGACATGCTATCATGGAACGGAATCAACATGTCGTGGTAAAAATATTGTCCCATTTGGGGCAGGTTGGGGTATAAGCTTCTCACAAACCAGAGCTTCTCATAATAAGCCTCCTGGTTACGGTAGGGAACGTTTTACCTTTCTGGACGAAACGATATACGTTGCCTCTTATTGATTTCAAATTTTTTTCTAGTGTCAACATAGAACAATAGGAGTTTTGTGTTACATTTTGGAATTTTTCGGGGTTCGTTTGGACATTTTTATACATTAACTGAGTTTTCTATGCATTTACATGCATAATTCAAATTTGAACTACAAGCACATGCTCCAGTGCATATAAATTGGTTGAAAAATCAAATCTGTGTCCTTGGTTGCATGCTTAGGTCCCATGCAAGAAATGGGAATGAATGTCAAACACCTTGCCACCGTCGCTCGGCCGCAAACATTGAGATACATGATTTTTAAATTCTAGTAAATCCAAAACTCGTCTGAAATTCATGAAACTTGGCATGCTATCATGGAACGGTATCAACATGCTGTGGTAAAAAATTTGTCCCGTTTGGGGCAGGTTTGTGTATAAGCTTCTCACATACCAGAGCTTCTGATAACAAGCCTCATGGTTCCGGTAGGGAATGTGCCTCCTTGGTGGATGAAACGATATTTGTTGCCTCTTCCTGTTTTCAATTTTTTTTCTACTGGCAACATAGAGCAACAGGAGTGTCGTGTTAAAATTTGCAATTTCGGGGTTCGTTTGAACATTTTTATACATTAACTAAGTTTTCTAGGCATTTTATGTGCATAATTCAAAATTGAACTACATGCACATGCTCCAGTGCAGAAAAATGGGTTGACATATCAAATGTGTGTCCTTGGGTGCATGCTTAGGTCCCATGCAAGAAATGGGAATGAATTTCAAACACCAGGGCACTGTTGATTGCCCGCAAAGCGTTGAGATACTTTGTTTTAAATTCTAGTAAATCCAAAACTCGTCTGAAATTCATGAAACTTGGCATGCTATCATGGAATGGCACCCAACATGCCGTGGTATTTTTTGCGTCCATTTTGAGAGAAGGCACACTCGAATAACAACCAATAAAGGCATTTTGAAACAAATAGCTACCACTTTAACATCTCAAATGTTTGTATAATTTAAATCGTGTGCATTCTGTTAACCATACACGTGACGCCACGCGTCACACTTTTAATGGCTAGGAGGTGCCGTGTGGACAGCTGCTTGACTAAACGGGAGGTGTGCGAGCGCAGTCCGCTAGGCAGGCTGACCAAGAGGCGTGTAAGCTGTCCTCCAATGCGCCAGCTCGCCGAGAAGCGTGCGAGCGGTACGCTGCGCAGGCTCACTGGGAAGCGAGCCCTTTGACTTCCATGGCCGCCCGCCTTGCTCGCATCCTCTTCATTAATGGTACCCGAGCCGCTGTTTAATACGGGCGGCCTTACTGTTCGCCTCCCATTCCCCTCCCGCAGACCTCCACCAACGCCATGGCGCAGAAGGATCATCTGCCACTAGTCTTCCAGTTTGGTGAAGTCGACTCCGAGCCGGACGAGATAGAAAATAAGGAGGAATGGGGCCTCATGGACATGGCCCTGAATGAGCTGGCCGCGGCGGATGCTGCCCCTGCGCCTGTCCCAGCTCCCATCCCCGCGCCCGTGCGAGCGAGCATCCCCGTAGCATTGACGGGCTGGTCGCTGAGCACTATCGCAGAGCTGTAAGGCGCGGGCATCAGCGAGGTCTCCGCGGACCCGCGCGAGCTCGTGTACATGCCAGCGCGAGCGCCCGGGCCCATGCGCACCCCTGCACCCACCGCGGCGCCGGTCCCCGTGCGTTTGCCTGCACCCGCCACGCTCATGCCCGTGCGCGCGCCCCCCTCAGCAGCATGGGACGCCGCTGTCGACCGCTACCTCACAGCGCCGTGAGTTGCCGTCCTCCCACGCCCCGCCCGTCGATCGCGCGATGACAGGATGTTTGATTTCCAAGTGAAGAACATTCTGTGCTGCCTTGAAGACTTCAACAACGGCGTCCCGGAGGACGACAACGCCGGTGCGGCACGCCGCCTCCGCTGCCGCTGGAATTAGTTTTTTTTTGGTTTAATACTGTATCTCGATCATATGAATATAAATTCGCAGTGTGACTAAATGAAAGATATGGTTTGAACGAACTTGCGTTTTTCTCTCTGAATGTATAGACTTATCAAACGATTTTCTTTTAAAAAAAACGTCAATGGTTTTTAAATATAAAACACTCATCGCAAATATTTTAGATAGAACACCCGTATGCAAACCGACAGCTTCCCCAGTAAGCCAAGGGAAAATGTGCCGAGCAGGATTTGTGCAGCTCTTCATCGCAAATGTTTTAGATAGAACACCTGTATGCTAAGTGAGAGCTATGGTCTTCCCCAGTAAGCCAAGGGAAAATTTGCCGCACATGATTTGTGCATCTCTTCAGTGCAAACGGTTCAAATTGAATACGGCATGCAAAGCGAGACTTCGGCGCTTAGCCAAGAGAAAATATGGCACGCAGGATTTGTACATCCTTTCAACGCAAACGGTTTTTTCGGATGACTCGTGTGCAGCCACGTACAAACAATTTGGTAAGATTTGCATCTGTCATATTGGGTATATTGCCATTTGTCAAACTGGAAAGATTAACATTTATTGATCTAGTAACATTGCCCTTTGTCAACCTTGTAACACTGCCATTTGTCAACATATGCAGCTAAAAATCACTAGCACTATCTAATTTTTGCAACTAAAATTCAGTAATTAAGCATAGATTAAGCAGTCGTTCTTTATACAAACAATTCAACTCTACAGTTGAACCAACCAAACTTTTCCCCAATTGTTGCCAACCACGTACTGAAATAGCTAGTTCAACTATGTATACTCCCTCCGTCCGGTGAAGAGTGTACATCTAGAAATTTTAGGACAAATTATGGAGTTAAGTAAAAAATGCATTGGAAAGGTGCAAGCCACCATCTCTCTCATCTTTAATTACCCAACCCCCAATGAGCTAAGTGCATGTAGAAATTAAGAAGACCATGTGTAGATTGCTATTGGTCTTGATTACCGTGTGATGAGAGAGAAATATATTTTTCTACTTTAAAGTGCATTGGGAAGATAGAAGTACACTCTTTTGTGGACAAATTTTAAAGCCAAATGTACACTCTTCACCGGACGGAGGGAGTACTAGCTAATTTTAAGTACGTTCTACAGTTCAACCACATCTATAGTCAGATGAACTGAACAAAATAGCCCCTAAATACTACTACTACGGAGAGGCTTTGTACTACTTCCGGCAGCCTCTCCTCTGCCAAGCGCGCTCAGTAAGAGGCAGAGGAGGAGGAGCCTACCGACGAGCTGGACAACTGCAATATGGTGCCTGCCGCTGCTGCACCTTCAACGACGCTCACCTCGAACGCCCTCTGCCGCTCCAGACGACTCCTCTCGAAGCGGCGGGACTCCTCGTAGATCTCCTGATTCCTCACCTCTGCGGCGGCGTGTGCTACGGCCATGGCAGCGGTAAGGCTCTTTGCGTGCTCGACGAGGTGCTCCTCCTCCTCCTGCAGGAACTCGATGTAGCGTGCAAGGTCGCTGACACATGTGCGGGCCTCCACCTCCGCCTCCCGCCTTCGGGCGGCGGTGGCGGAGAGGGTGATGACCCCGGCGGTCGACGGTGGGCTGGTGGCCACGGCGGCCGACGATGGGGTGGCGACCATGATGTTGGCTTGAACTACGTTGGTATTTCCCCAAAGAGGAAGGGATGATGTAGCATAGCAACGGTAGGTATTTCCCTCAGTGATGAGACCAAGGTTATCGAACCAGTAGGAGAACCAAGCAACACTACGTAAACAGCACCTGCACACAAAGAACAAATACTTGCAACCCGACGTGTTAAAGGGGTTGTCAATCCCTTTCAGGTAACGGCGCCAGAAATTGGCAAACGGACGTGAGATAAATTGTAGTAGATTGATAGATGCAAATGAAAGCAAATAAAATCCAGTGAGGTATTTTTGGGTTTTTGGAAATATAGATCTGAAAATAAAAGTGGCAAATAAATAAAAAGGCAAATAGCAAAATAGATCTGAAAATATATGATGAGAAAATAGACCCGGGGGCCGTAGATTTCACTAGTGACTTCTCTCGATAAAAATAGCATACGGTGGGTAAACAAATTACTGTTGGGCAATTGATAGAACTTCAAATAATTGTGATGATATCCAGGGAATGATCATCATATAGGCATCACGTCCAAGATTAGTAGACCGACTCCTGCCTGCATCTACTACTATTACTCCACACATCGACCGCTATCCAGCATGCATCTAGTGTATTAAGTTCATGGAGAAAAGGAGTAATGCAATAAGAATGATGACATGATGTAGACAAGATCTATTTATGTAGAAATAGACCCCATCTTGTTATCCTTTATAGCAACGATACATACGTGTCGGTTCCCCTTCTGTCACTGGGATCGAGCACCGTAAGATCGAATCCATCACAAAGCACCTCTTCCCATGGCAAGAAAAATCGATCTAGTTGGCCTAACTAAACCAAAGATTCGAAGAAGAAATACGAGGCTATAAGCAATCATGCATATAAGAGATCAAAAGACTCAAATAACTTTCATGGATAAAAACATAGATCTGATCATAAACTCAAAGTTCATCGGATCCCAACAAACACACCACAAAAAAGAGTTACATCAAATAGATCTCCAAGAGACCATTGTATTGAGAATCAAAAGAGAGAGAGGAAGCCATCTAGCTACTGCCTACGGACCCGTAGGTCTACAATGAACTACTCACGCATCATAGGAGAGGCACCAATGAGGATGATGAACCCCTCCGTGATGGTGTCTAGATTGGATCTGTGGTTTCTGGAACTTGCGGCGGCTGGAATTGATTTTCGTCGACTCTCCTAGGGTTTCTGGAATATTGGGGTATTTATAGAGCAAAGAGGCGGTGCGGGAGGTGGCCGAGGTGGGCACAACCCACCTGGGCACGCCTGGGCCCCTAGGCGTGCCCTGGTGGGTTGTGCTCCCCTCGGAGCCCCCCTCAGGTACTTTCTTGGCACAACTTGTGTCTTCTGGTCCAGAAAAAATCACCAAAAAGTTTCGTTGCGTTTGGACTCTGTTTGGTATTGATTTCCTGTGAAGTAAAAAACAAGCAAAAAACAGCAACTGGCACCGGGCACCATGTCAATAGGTTAGTCCCAAAAAATGATATAAAGTTGCTATAAAATGATTGTAAAACATCCAAGAATGATAATATAACAACATGGAACAATGAAAAATTATAGATACGTTGGAGACGTATCAGCATCCCCAAGCTTAATTCCTGCTCGTCCTCGAGTAGGTAAATGATAAAAACATAATTTTTGATGTGGAATGCTGCCTAACATGTTCATCACATATTCTTTTCTTTGTAGCATGGACATTTGGACTTTTATATGATTCAAAGCAATAGTCTAGTTTTGACATGAAGATTTCAATACTCAAGCATATCAACAAGCAACCATGTCTTTCAAAATATCAACACTAAAGCAAGTTATCCCTAGCCCATTATGCTTAATCATTGATCCATTCATGAAACACACTCGCATATTAGCTACACCCAATGCTCAAGTACGATCACAATGCCCCTTAGTTGGTGCTTTATAAGAGAAGATGGAGACTCAAAATAAAATAAAAATTGCATAAAGTAAAAGAAAGGCCCTTCGCAGAGGGAAGTAGGGATTTGTATAGGTGCCAGAGCTCAAAGCGCAAAAAGTAGAGATAAAACATTTTGGGTGGCTGCTACTTATTGAGCTTGTGTTGGTTTTTCCCTTGAAGAGGAAAGGGTGATGCAGCAAAGTAGAGTAAGTATTTCCCTCAGCTTTTGAGAACCAAGGTATCAATCCAGTAGGAGACAACGCTCAAGTCACCGAATACTTGCACAAACAAACACCAACCTTGCACCCAACGTGATAAAGGGGTTGTCAATCCCTTAACGGTTATTTGCAACGTGAGATCTGATAGAGATGATAAACAGTAAGATAATATTTTTGGTATTTTTGGTTTATGGAACGGAAAGTAAAGATTGCAAAGTAAAAGAAATAGGAAACTGAAATTGTAGATCGGAAACTTATATGATGGAAAATAGACCCGGGGGCCATAGGTTTCACTAGAGGCTTCTCTCAAGATAGAAATTATTACGGTGGGTAAAAAATTACTGCCTAGCAATTGATAGAAAAGCTTAAAGTTATGACGATATCTAAGGCAATGATCATGAATATAGGCATCACGTCCATGTCAAGTAGACCAAAACAATTCTGCATCTACTACTATTACTCCACACATCGACCGACTCCTGCCTGCATCTAGAGTATTAAGTTCATGAGAACAGAGTAACGCATTAAGTAAGATGACATGATGTAGCGGGATAAACTCAAGCAATATGATGAAAACCCCATCTTTTTATCCTCGATGGAAACAATATAATACGTGCCTTGCTGCCCCTACTGTCACTGGGAAAGGACACCGCAAGATTGAACCCAAAGCTAAGCACTTCTCCCATTGCAAGAAAAACCAATCTAGTTGGCCAAACCAAATCGATAGTTCGAAGAGACTTGCAAAGATATCAAATCATGCATATAAGAATTCAGAGAAGATTCAAATAATATTCATAGATAAGCTGATCATAAATCCACAATTCATCGAATCTCGGCAAACACACCGCAAAAGAGTATTACATCGAATAGATCTCCAAGAACATCGAGGAGAACTTTGTATTGAGAATCAAAGAGAGAGAAGAAGCCATCTAGCTACTAGCTATGGACCCGTAGGTCTGAAGTAAACTACTCACGCTTCATCGGAGAGGCAATGGTGTTGATGTAAAAGCCCTCCGTGATCGATTCCCCCTCCGGCAGGACGCCGGAAAAGGCCCCAGGATGGGATCTCACGGGTACAGAAGGTTGCGGTGGTGGAAAAGTGGGTTTGTTGCCCCCTGGATGTTTTTAGGGTATAAGAGTATATATAGGCGAAAGATCTAGGTTAGAGGGGCTACGAGGGGCCCACAAGGTTGGGGGGCGCGCCCTCCACCCTTGTGGCCGCCTCGCGGCTCTTCTGACTTGCACTCCAAGTCTCCTGGGTGTCTTCTGGTCCAAGAAAAATCATTACGAAAGTTTTATTCCGTTTGGACTCCGTTTGGTATTCCTTTTCTGCAAAACTCTAAAACAAGGAAAAAACAGAAACTAGCACTGGGCTCTAGGTTAATAGGTTAGTCCCAAAAATCATATAAAATAGCATATTAATGCATATAAAACATCCAAAACAGATAATATAATAGCATGGAACAATCAAAAATTATAGATACGTTGGAGACGTATCAAGCATCCCCAAGCTTAATTCCTGCTCGTCCTCGAGTAGGTAAATGATAAAAATAGAATTTTTGATGTGGAATGCTACCTAACATATTTATCCGTGTAATTCTCTTTATTGTGGCATGAATGTTCAGATCCGTAAGATTCAAAACAAAAGTTTAATATTGATATAAAAACAATAATACTTCAAGCATACTAACAAAATAATTATGTCTTCTCAAAATAACATGGCCAAAGAAAGCTTATCCCTACAAAATCATATGGTCTGGCTATGCTCCATCTTCATCACACAATATATTTAAATCATGCACAACCCCGATGACAAGCCAAGCAATTGTTTCATACTTTTGACGTTCTCAAACTTTTTCAACTTTCACGCAATACATGAGCGTGAGCCATGGACATAGCACTATAGGTGGAATAGATGGTGGTTGTGGAGAAGACAAAAAAGAGCAGATAGTCTCACATCAACTAGGCGTATCAATGGGCTATGGAGATGCCCATTAATAGATATCAATGTGAGTGATTAGGAATTGCCATGCAATGGATGCACTAGAGCTATAAGTTTATGAAAGCCCAAAAAAGAAAACTAAGTGGGTGTGCATCCAACTTGCTTGCTCATGAAGACCTAGGGCGTTTTGAGGAAGCCCATCGTTGGAATATACAAGCCAAGTTCTATAATGAAAATTTCCCACTAGTATATGAAAGTGATATCATAGGAGACTCTCTATCATGAAGATCATGGTGCTACTTTGAAGCACAAGTGTGGCAAAAAGGATAGTAACATTGTCCCTTCTCTCTTTTTCTCTCATTTTTTTTGGGCCTTCTCCCTTTTTTTATTTGGCCTTTTCTCTTTTTTTTTTATTTCCTCACATGGGACAATGCTCTAATAATGAAGATCATCACACTTTTATTTACTTTACAACTCGATACTTAGAACAAAATATGACTCTATATGAATGCCTCCGGTGGTGTACCGGGATGTGCAATGAATCAAGAGGGACATGTATAAAAAATGATGAACGGTGGCTTTGCCACAAATACGATGTCAACTACATGATTATGCATAGAAATATGACAATGATGAAGCGTGTCATAATAAATGGAATGGTGGAAAGTTGCATGGGAATATATCTCGGAATGGCTATGGAAATGCCATAATAGGTAGGTATGGTGGCTGTTTTGAGGAAGGTATATGGTGGGTTTATGGCACCGGCGAAAGTTGCGCGGCACAAGAGAGGCTAGCAATGGCGGAGAGGTGAGAGTGCGTATAATCCATGGACTCAACATTAGTCATAAAGAACTCACATACTTATTGCAAAAATCTATTAGTTATCGAAACAAAGTACTACGCGCATGCTCCTAGGGGGATAGATTGGTAGGAAAAGACCATCGCTCGTCCCCGACCGCCACTCGTAAGGAAGACAATAAAAAAATATCTGATGCTCCAACTTCGTTACATAACGGTTCACCATACGTGCATGCTACAGGACTCACAAACTTTAACACAAGTATTTCTCAAATTCACAACTACTTACTAGCATGACTCTAATATCACCATCTTCATATCTCAAAACAATCATAAGGAATCAAACTTCTCATAGTATTCAATGCACTTTATATGAAAGTTTTTATTATATCCCTCTTGGATGCCTATCATATTAGGACTAAATTTATAACCAAAGCAAATTATCATGCTGTTTTAAAGACTCTCAAAATAATATAAGTGAAGTGCAAGAGTTCATCAATTTCTATAAAATAAAACCACCGCCGTGCTCTAAAAAGATATAAGTGAAGCACTTGAGCAAATTTGCCTAGCTCAAAAGATATAAGTGAAGCACATAGAGCATTCTAATAAATCACGATTCATGCGTGTCTCTCTCAAAAGGTGTGTACAGCAAGAATGATTGTGGCAAACTAAAAAGCAAAGACTCAAACCATACAAGACGCTCCAAGCAAAACACATATCATGTGGTGAATAAAAATATAGCCTCAAGTAAAGTTACCGATAGACGAAGACGAAAGAGGGGATGCCTTCCCGGGGCATCCCCAAGCTTAGGCTTTTTGACATCCTTGAATATTACCTTGGGATGCCTTGGGCATCCCCAAGCTTAGGCTCTTGCCACTCCTTATTCCATAGTCCATCAAATCCTCACCCAAAACTTGAAAACTTCACAACACAAAACTCAACAGAAATTCTCATAAGCTCCGTTAGTATAAGAAATAAAATCACCACTTTTGGTACTGTTGTGAACTCATTTTTATTTATATTGGTGTAATATCTACTATATTCCAACTTTTCCATGGTTCATACCCCCCGATACTAGCCATAGATTCATCAAAATAAGCAAAAAATGCATAAAAAACAGAATCTGTCAAAAACAGAACAGTCTGTGAAGATCTGAATTGTTCCAATACTTCTATAACTCCAAACATTCTGAAAAATAGTACAGCAGAGGAAAATCGTATATCAATCTTGTGTAAAAAATTCAGAGTTATTACATGCTCCAGTGAATTTAAACAATTCTGGGACTGGGCGCAAAAGTTTCTGTTTTTCATCAAGAACAAATCAACTATCACCGTAAGCCATCCCAAAGGTCTTACTTGGCACAAACGCTAATTAAAACACAAAACCACATCTAACCAGAGGCTAGATGAAATATTTATTGCAAAACGGAACCTAAAAATCAAAAACAAAAAATAAAATTGGGTTGCCTCCCAACAAGCGCTATTGTTAAACGCCCTTAGCTAGGCATAAAACACGAATAGATCTAAGTATTATCATCTTTGGATTTCACCTTTTTAATGGAATTATGCTCGAATCCGGGAGGTTCCTTGTGTTTCCCTTCATATTCGGAAATTTTTAGATCTAGAGCATCCAACCGCTTATTGCAAAGAGTGATCAACATATTCATGCGGTGAAGGTTTCCACTAACATTTTTGAGAGGTTCAAGAGATTTTTGCAATTTTTTTGTTACTTCGCATAGTTTCTCAAAAACTTGCGTCCCTTCTTGAGTATGATGTAGTCCCTTTTGTGGGGGTAGTATTCCTACTATTCCCTCTATAATTTCATACGCAATGCTGGGATCAATTTCAACAAAATTCCCTTTAGCAGCGAAATCCAAGAGTTGCCTATGGGACATGTTTAGCCCAACATAAAAATTACGAAGTAAAATCTTGAAATTTCCCTCTATAGTGCAATTACGATAGGATTCCATCATCCTGTACCAAGCATCTTTGAAATTTTCTCCTTGTCTTTGTTTGAAGTGAAGAACTTCAAAATCAGGGGACAAAGGAGGGGAAAAAGGACTAGCCATAGAAGCGAGAGAGGCAGGCGAAGAAGACGAACGGAAGAGGGACGGAAGAAGGGAGGTAGAAGGGCGAATAAAAAGGCAAATCTTTTCGAAAATCATTTTAGAAGTGGGGGAGAGGAAAACGAGAGGCGAATGGCAAATAATGTAATGCGAGGGATGAGAGTTTATGATGGGTACTTGGTATGTCTTGGCCTGGCGCAGATCTCCCCGACAACGGCGCCAGAAATCCTTCTTGCTACTTCTTGAGCTTGCGTTGGTTTTTCTCTTGAAGAGGAAAGGGTGATGCATCAAAGTAGAGTAAGTATTTCCCTCAGCTTTTGAGAACCAAGGTATTAATCCATTAGGAGACAACGCTCAAGTCACCGAATACCTGCACAAACAAACACCAACCTTGCACCCAACGCGATAAAGGGGTTGTCAATCCCTTAACGGTTATTTGCAACGTGAGATCTGATAGAGATGATAAACGGTAAAATAATATTTTTGGTATTTTTGGTTTATGGAACGGAAAGTAAAGATTGCAAAGTAAAATAAATAGGAAACTGAAATTGTAGATCGGAAACTTATATGATGGAAAATAGACCCGGGGGCCATAGGTTTCACTAGAGGCTTCTCTCAAGATAGAAATTATTACGGTGGGTAAACAAATTACTGCCAAGCAATTGATAGAAAAGCTTAAAGTTATGACGATATCTAAGGCAATGATCATGAATATAGGCATCACGTCCATGTCAAGTAGACCGAAACGATTCTGCATCTACTACTATTACTCCACACATCGACCGACTCCTGCCTGCATCTAGAGTATTAAGTTCATGAGAACAGAGTAACGCATTAAGTAAGATGACATGATGTAGCGGGATAAACTCAAGCAATATGATGAAAACCCCATCTTTTTATCCTCGATGGCAACAATACAATACGTGCCTTGCTGCCCCTACTGTCACTGGGAAAGGACACCGCAAGATTGAACCCAAAGCTAAGCACTTCTCCCATTGCAAGAAAAACCAATCTAGTTGGCCAAACCAAATCGATAGTTCGAAGAGACTTGCAAAGATATCAAATCATGCATATAAGAATTCAGAGAAGATTCAAATAATATTCATAGATAAGCTGATCATAAATCCACAATTCATCGGATCTCGGCAAACACACCGCAAAAGAGTATTACATCGAATAGATCTCCAAGAACATCGAGGAGAACTTTGTATTGAGAATCAAAGAGAGAGAAGAAGCCATCTAGCTACTAGCTATGGACCCGTAGGTCTGAAGTAAACTACTCACACTTCATCGGAGAGGCAATGGTGTTGATGTAGAAGCCCTCCGTGATCGATT
This sequence comes from Thinopyrum elongatum, assembly GCA_011799875.1. NCBI lineage: Eukaryota > Viridiplantae > Streptophyta > Magnoliopsida > Poales > Poaceae > Thinopyrum > Thinopyrum elongatum. The sequence continues at coordinate 550,739,791 of CM022302.1, read as the reverse complement.
CCCCCTCCGGCAGGACGCCGGAAAAGGCCCCAAGATGGGATCTCACGGGTACAGAAGATTGCGGCGGTGGAAAAGTGGTTTTGTTGCCCCCTGGATGTTTTTAGGGTATAAGAGTATATATAGGCGAAAGATCTAGGTCAGAGGGGCTACGAGGGGCCCACAAGGTCAGGGGGCGCGCCCTACCCCCCTGGGCACACCCTCCACCCTTGTGGCCGCCTCGCGGCTCTTCTGACTTGCACTCCAAGTCTCCTGGGTGTCTTTTGGTCCAAGAAAAATGATAGCGAAAGTTTTATTCCATTTGGACTCCGTTTGGTATTCCTTTTCTGCAAAACTCTAAAACAAGGAAAAAACAGAAACTGACACTGGGCTCTAGGTTAATAGGTTAGTCCCAAAAATCATATAAAATAGCATATTAATGCATATAAAACATCCAAAACAGATAATATAATAGCATGGAACAATAAAAAATTATAGATACGTTGGAGACGTATCAGTGGCATGCTTTTCCTGTCAACGAAAACGACCGAGTAGTTCTCAATACTTTCCGTGCTAGATATATCATAGGCGGTTCCCAAACAGAAAATAAAGTTTATTCCTTTTTCCACCATACTTTCACTTTCCATGGCTAGCCGTATCCACGGGTGCCCTCCATACCAACACTTTCCAAGGAATTTATTGTTTGACAACATAAAGTAAATGTAGGGTAACGCAGCAGAAAACAAAAAATTTCCGACCTACGCACCAGCCCAGGACCACTATGGAGACTGCATACAAGGTTTGATCATATTTGTCACCGACTTGTAGCGCAGCGGAAGTAGAGTCGATGACGATCGTCGGTGCAGATCCCCGCAGCTAGGATTTACAACCTCCCAACCGCGAGGATGTATACCCTCGTCTTCTCTTCGGACAGCCCTCCGGGAGGCGGTCGAACAGTCCCCCGGACGGTGTCGCGGACAGCCCTTCGGGAGGACCTTCGAAACTCGAACGGTCACTCGGACAGCCCTTCGGGAGGACTCACAGAACTCGGACCGTCACTTGGACACCCCTTCGGGAGGCACTCTCGAACAGCCCCTCAGGCACTAAGATCGAAACTACGACCTCTCTATAGAGTTGCACACATACGGTGTCATCTATCCGGCAGGGCTTCGCCGTCCAGAACTAGTTCCCACCGGAACCCAGACAGCCTTTCGGCACTACGAAACCATTTTCGTGGGAGTGAGTGAGAATGCCAGATCATGCATGGCTTGTGTGAGAGAGTTGGAGTGGGGATGGAGAGCTCCTCTCCACCTCCTTTTATAGTGGTGGAAGGGGTGGAGGGGGGGCTGAAAAATTCAGCCCACATGAGGGGGCCCCTCCCCAAAAACATGCACCCACCAATGGTGGGGAGATGTCCCATGGGGGGTCCCCCCAACATCCATGGCGCCACCACTATGGGGCTGCCACCTCCTCCCAACATGTTCCACCATTTGTGGGGGCTGCCCCCCACCATGGCCCCCCCCCCCAACACCTTGTCCACCAACAAGGGGGCTGCCCCCAAAGGGGGCCCCCCAAAAAACAGCCCAAAAACAGCCCCCACGAAACGTGGGATCTTGTCCCCTCACGTTGGGACAAGATGTTTTCCCGCGTGTAATTTCCAGAAAAATTCCCGAAGGTCCCTGAACATTTCCGGCACCCTCTAAAATTATCCGGACGCGCTCCGGAACATTTCCAGTATGGTGGTTTAATTTAAAACCATCTTCGTTTACCCGGTAAACAATTCCGGCAGCTCCGAAAACTTTTTTCGGTTTTTTCTCCAGAAAAATTCCAGAAGTTACCAGACCAATCTGTCAACCTCCAAAACATTCCCGGTGCTTGCCGAAACCTTTTTGGATCAATGGTTTTATCCGAAACAACTTTTCGATTTTACCGAAACTTTTTCGGTGTTCTCTCCGGAACTTTTCCGTTGTCTCTGAAACTTTTCCAGTGACTTTCTCTCGGACTCCCTGCTAGTATTCAGCAGATAAATGACCCTTAAGCGTGTGACCCTATAGGTTCGGTGAAGTATAGACATGACACGGAACCCCTTCCGATCAATGATCAACATCGGAGCCGTGGACACCCATATTGACCCCTATACCCACACGAATGAATATTCGAGTGAACCTCCAGTTGCCGTGTGTTATTCCTGTTGCTTCACGATATGTTACAAATACCTGAGGTGAGACATGTTGGCATTCCCATGGATCAACAACTTGTCCACTATGCTAGTTACCTCGTTACCGGTATTGTTCTCTTTTCTCGTTACCGTGTTCCGGCATCCCTGTGATCAAATCACCCTGTGTCTGGCCAGACGATGATGGATACCGTAACACTGAGAGGGCCCAGAGATATCTCTCCATCGTCGGAGGAGCAAATCCCAATCTTGAGCTATCAAGTTACTTGACATACTTTCCCATGAACCCGTAAGCCGCCGTAATAGCCATCCAGTTACGGATGACGTTTAACAAACCCCAAAGTTCATGAATCAAGCATGAAGAAACTCGATACTCTCATGGTCTGAGGAATTATGCAAACGTTAACCATCTCTGTGTTATTAACCATTAACTTGTGATGAAAGAATCTCATAGCATAACATCAATCGGGTCGATTCAACACAAATGTTCTGCTAACATTGTGCCCTCAAAATTGCCAGCATAGTCATGCCCATGATCAGGAAAACAGGATCATCATGCAATACTTGAGCCAGTCATAGAGGCTTGACTAGGAATACATTTTATCGTTTATTATTCCACACGTGCATATGAGTCTTCCTCCGAGCCTCGTTTTATTTGCAAACTCGAGAACCATAGCAGTTATAGCTTGGAACATAAACCTAATTATGAACAGGGAGATAATCAATAACATTTATTATTGCCTCTAGGGCATATCTCCTACAGTAAATTCATTTTTTATTTCGGGACTGGGCATCCCTAATACCTTTGCCGTACTCTCGTGCAATGACAAGTGGATAAACACTCATCTTGAGAATAACACATCTAGCATGGAAATAGATCAGCCACCCCCTACCGTTTCATGAGCGGTACGAGCACACAAAAGAAAATTTTATTTTGAAATTAGAGATGGCACATACAAATTTGCTTAGAACGACACAGAAATACCGCATATAGGTAGGTATAGTGGACTCATATGGCAAAACTGGTTTAAGGATCTTGGATCCACAAGTAGTGATCATACTTAGTGCAAATGAAGGCTAGCAAAAGATTGAGAAGCATCCAACCAAGAAACGAAAAATCTCATAAGCGAACATTAAGCATAAATAACACCGAATAATGCACCACAAGTAGGATGTAATTTCATTGCATAACTATTGACTTTCGTGCTTGCATAGGGAATCACAAACCTTAACACCAATATTCTTACTAAAGCATAATTACTCATCAACATGACTCACATATTATATCAACATATCGCAAAACTATTACAAGGAATCAAGTTTATTTTGTCCAATGATCTTCATGAAAGTTTTTATTATATCCCTCTTGAATATCTATCACTTTGGGACTAATTTAATGTGTTGCTTTTGATAGCTCAAACAAATCTAAGTGAAGAACATGAGCATAAAATTTTCTTCTCTCAAAATAATTTAAGTGAAGCAAGAGAGAATTTCTAAAAAAATACTAAAGCACACCATGCTCAAAAAGATATAAGTGAAGCACTAGAGCAATTCCATAGCTGATATATATTTAAGTGAAGCATAGAGAGCAATTCTAACAAGTCATAGCATAATTTTGGCTCTCTCAAATAGGTGTGTCCAGCAAGGATTTGATTTGTCTCCGACGTATCTATAATTTATGAAGTATTCATGCCATGTTTACAACAATTTTATATGGTTTTGGTATGATTTGATTAGAACTAACCCAGACTGACGCTGTTTTCAGCAGAACTACCGTGGTGTCATTTTTTGTGTAGAAATAAAAGTTCTCGGAATGGGCTGAAAATTTACGGTGATTTTTTATGGACCAAAAGAGAACCCCGAAGCACAAGAGTTGGACCAGAAGAGTCCCGAGGCGACGACAAGGTAGGGGGCGCGCCCTACCCCCCTGGGAGGGTGCTCCTACCTTGTCGTTGCCTTGTGGACTGTAACACCCCTGTGTAATAAGCACTGTGACCATCTGTTAATAATGCCAAGTCATCCTCATCTGCAATACTTAATCACAGTGGTTAACTCTTGCAATTCAAAATTCTCTTTGAAACTCAATTCAAATTCAACTAAAAAAATAAAGTTGTTCAAAAGTTGCTGCAAAAATGTTCATCATCTTGCAAATATTCCATAACATTTGCTTGTTAAGGAATACAACATCACTCTTATGCAAATATGAACAGTAGCAAATAAAACAGAGCAACTCCTGCCTATTTAAATGCCAAATCATTTATGAAAAATCCAAATGTGATCATATTTTACCCAAACCAATTTCTGGTGTTAGCTAATAATACTCTACAATTATTGGGCTAAGTCACATATTTTGCAAAAGTCATCTGGTGGCTTAGGAATTTGCAAGACAGAAAGGAAAACAGAAAACAGAACAGAAAATAAGAAAATAGAAAAGGCCTAATGCTCTACTGTGCACTTAAGCCTGCCACAAGAGGGTCCGGCCCAGCCCATACGGCGCTCATCCCCTACCTCCCGCGCGATGCCGCGCGCCCGCGCCGACACGCCGACGGTCGCCGCGCGTCGCCCATCCGCGCCGTCCCCGGCTAGGTTAAGACGAGCCCCGAGCCCCTCTCCCTCTCCCCTCTCCCTAGCCCCCACTCCTCCCCGTTCCCCTCCTCCCCTCGTCGTTTTCTTCACCGCATCGCCGTCCGTCGCTGCCGTCGACGTCGCCGCTTTGATTCCGTGCAACCCGACCACCTCGAGCCCCGCTGACATGACGTAGAGCACCGCCACGGTCTTCTCCGTCGACCGCGCCCATCCGTTGGCGTCGGGAGCCATCGCCGCGAGCTCCACGAGCTCTTCCTCAATTTCCGATCACCGGCGCATCTCCGGCTAGTGACGCTGCTCTGCTGCTCCTAATCTTCCGCCGGGGCTTCGTGTGCCCTCCCGGTGAGCAAGCGCGCTTTTCCCCTCTCCCCCCCACGCCGTCCCGCCGCCGTAGCCGTAGTTGCCATCGCCGTTTGAACGAAGCTCCGCTGATGAGCTCGCCGCCATCAAGGTGGTCCCTGTCATGGCTGACCGAGTGCGTGGATGTGCTCTGCGCATCTGTGCGGTCCCAGTGCGTTAGTCCCCGTCGCCTGCCGTGCCGTGTAGCCGCCGTTCGCGAGAAGGCCGAACTCCGGCGAACTCCTCGAGCTTGCCGTCATCGATGTAGGGCTCCTACGGCCGTGAGACCACTGCAGATCGGAGCGCGGCTCTGCCCGCGTTCGATCCCGCCCATCCGCGCACCGAATGGACGCCGGACGGCGGATCCCGAGCGTCGCCGCCCTCTCTAGTGCTCACCGGAGTGGCGCCGGCGCGCGCCGGAGTTTAAACTTCGGTGGGGACACTTGTCGCCCAGCGGTACTAACCCCCCCGCCCTAATAGTCACTGATAGTGGGCTCGTGTACTGTAGCGATTAGTGTTAGGGTTAATTAACTAAACTGCTAACTCTCACTGACATTTGGGCCCCACCCCGCTGATTAGCTGATTAGGCTAATTTAAAACACTGTTAGATTAACAGAGGCTGACCACTGGGTCCCACTGGACCCAGTTGACCGGTCAACCAGCTGACTGGACCAGTCCAGTCACTGACTGGTGGGTCCAGTGGGCCCCCTTTGACTAGTCAAGTCCACAGTTGACTACTGACGAGGCAGTCAACTGGGCCCACTGTCAGCCACACCAGCACTCTGCTGGGTGCATAAGTGGGTACTCGTAGCATTTTCTATTAAATGATTTTTGAATTAAATTTAATTCCAGAAATTCAAATAAACTTCGGAAAATCGTAGAAAATAAACCGTAGTTCGGATCGAAAAACTTTGTACATGAAAGTTGATCAGAACGACGAGGCGAAGCTGACCGTGCTGTCCGTTTTCGTGTCGGGACCCTCTACGGAGGTGAACCCGCAACTTCAAGGCCGTATCCGGTAGATGAGTAGTGCATATACACCGGTTAATAAATCCAACTTAAATCCTAAAATAACCAATATGACCTAGACATGCTTTTAGGCAACCCTGCACTGCACGTTAGCTTAGCATGCTCTGCGTTGCTTATGTTTGCCGTGTATTTATCTGTTTCCTCCCCCTCTTCTCTCTCTATAGAGCCCGGTACCGACGCAGCTCCGGTGATTGGCTACACTACGGACGACCTTGCCTTTGCCGCCGAGCAACCAGACAAGCCCCCCCCCCTTTGATCATCCCGATATCGCCCATTCTATTTTCTCATGCTTGCATTAGATTTTGCTATTGTAAATGATTGCTCCTATTCTGTTGCATAGCTTGTTTATTGTAACCTGCTGTTGATACCTTCCTGTTCATCCTAAACTGTTTAGAATAGACTGGGTAGAGCCCCATCAGTGACCCCCACTTTTCCCGACTGCCCCGCTGGAGTATCAGAAGACCCGATCAACGGGATCGAAGACCAGGACCCGGCACCGCACCTCACTTCCTTCTTAGTTGCTCGACACTACTGGGTTACTATCGAGTGCCGAGGGTGATACCTCGTCAGCACTTCTGATGATAACCTGGTAGGTTAGATATTCGGTCGTGGTTAGCGAGGGTGATTCCTCCTACACCACCCCCGATAACGACAAAGTCGTGCAACACCTCAAGTGTGGACCTCGAGGGTGATTCCTCCTACGTCCACCTTGATATTACATCAGGTGGGAGTCCAACGAGGGTGATGCCTCGGATTCCCCCTTGATATGGTAGCCACACGGATGCCTTACATAATTGATGATACTGCTACTTGGTAAGGTGGGTCGACCCTGAGGGGTACCCGCGAATGATGGATAGTTACCCGTGAGTTATTTTACGAGGCGCGGCCGGGCACTCTTACCCTTGCAGCAAGTCCTCGAGACGGGGCGACGGGGTCACATCGATCGTGAGTCTCTGCTCGTTACCGCAAGCCCCTAGACCTCTAACGATTTGGATATTTGATCTGAGCCGGCCTATGGTCGGATAGCACTAACCATCACGTGGGAAGAGTTATGGGCACTCTGCATCGTAGCATCAGTCGAAAGCTCTGTCAAACGTCCAGTTCAGCATCGCGGCACGGCTGGGCCGGCGCCATCCTGAGGGGTGGTACCTGGATCCACGTGTGCGCAACGACCCAGAGGGCGAGGGGCGATGGCCCAAGACCCCCTTGCGCTTAGGAGGTAGACCGGCGGGGACCTCTCTGCTGAGCTTTAGGTAGGGTTGTGGTGTGTCATTTGGCCGAGGCCGGGCATGACCCAGGAAAATGTGTCCGGCCGGAGTTAAGCGAGCGTGGTGGGTAAGTTGGTGCACCCCTGCAAGGAAGAGCACATCTATCGATAGCCGGTCCTACGGTAAAGGACATTCGGAGTTGTATCCCGATCGATACAACTAGAACTTGAGATGGTACCTGGATATGTGGCTCCGGGATCGCTTTCTCGCAGGGAGTCGAGAAAGGATCTCTGGGCGAGACTGTTACTTGATACTACTACTACTACTTTACATTATGCTATACTGTACTCTTCTAATGCTGCAAGATCATTGAAGATGTTTGAAGTTGCTGAAGATGCTAGTCTTCGATAGGACTAGGCCTTCTCTCTATTCTGGCATTTCTGCAGCCCAGTCCACATATACAGCCTTACTTTTATATTTTAGTTCTCCGATATCATGCAAAGTTATCCTCTTCATACCAACAACATAGTTTATTTCTCGTTTCTGGATGGAAGCAAACGTTCGGTGTACGTAGAGTCGTATCAGTGGCAGATAGGACTTGAGAGAATATTGATCTTACCTTTAGCTCCTTGTGGGTTCGACACTCCATACTTATCACTTCCACCTTTGGGAATTGCTACGATGATTCCTTGCACTTGGGAATTATCAGGATTCATGACTAAAAATAAAAAGCAAAACAAGCAAAGACTCATATCATACAAGACGCTCCAAGCAAAACTCATGATATGTGACGAATAAAAATATAGCTCCAAGTAAAATACCGATGGTCGTTAGAAGAAAGAGGGGATGCCACTCGGGCATCCCCAAGCTTAGTTGCTTGCTTCTCTTTGGATAATGGCTTGGGGTTCCATGGGGCATCCCCAAGCTTAGGCTCTTCTTACTCCTTATTCCTTCATCCATCGTGATCTCACCCAAAACTTGAAAACTTCAATCACACAAAACTTAACAAAACCTTCGTGAGATCCGTTAGTATAAGAAAACCAATCTTTACTTTAAGTACTGTAGAAAACCCATTCAAATTTTGTTACTGCATTATATCTACTGTATTCTAACTTTACCATGGCTCATACCCCGCGATAAAAACCATAGATTCATCAAAATAAGCACACAATGCAAAGAAAACAGAATCTATCAAAAACAGAACAGTCTGTAAAGATGTGAATTGTTCTCATACTTCTGTAACTCCAAAAATTAGGACAACAGAGGCAATTTGTATATCAATCTTGTGTAAAATCTTCAGAATTTTTCGTCGCTTCTGTTAATTTTCAAAATTGTTTTACTGGAAGCAAAAGTTTCTGTTTTCCAACAAGATCAAATCAACTATCACCAAAGTTATCCCAAAGGCTTTAATTGGCACAAACACTAATTAAAACGCAAAAAACACAATCATAATAGTAGCATAATTGTGCAAACACTCAAAAACAGAAAGAAAAAGACAAAAATAAATTTTATTCATTGGGTTGCCTCCCAACAAGCGCTATCATTTTATGCCCCTAGCTAGGCATAATGCATAGATCTAAGTGTTGTAATCTTTAACTTCCAACTCTTCAATCACACAATCAGATTTCTTTGAAGATTTAGCAAGTAAAATAGCAAAATTTCTAGGCATAAAATTGAGGAAATCATTCACTTTGGTACTGTCAAAGACAAGATTCATAATTGTTCTCACACAATGCCTACTGTACTCTACAATTTTCACAATTTATATTAAGCAATATAAGCCATAGAAACTAGAAAACAAGCAAATTATGCATTGAAAACAGAATCTATCAAAAACAGAACAGTACATAAAGATCTGAATTAAGGTCATAGTTCTGTAACTCAAGAAATTCTGAAAAAATAGGACAACGTAGAAAATTTGTATATCCAACAAAAGTAAAAAAAATCAGAGTTTTTAGACGCTCCAGTGAATTTAAACAATTCTGTTACTGGGCGCAAAAGTTTCTGTTTTTGCACAGAATCAAGTCAACTATCATCCACACTATCCCAAAGGCTTTACTTGGCACTTTATTGAAACAAAAGCTACAAAACAAGATCACTACAGTAGCCTAACCATGTGAACACACAAAAACAGTAGGAAAAAGTGTTGGGTTGTCTCCCAACAAGCGCTTTTCTTTAATGCCTTTTAGCTAGGCATGATGATTTCAATGATGCTCGCATAAAAGATAAGAATTGAAACACAAGGAGAGCATCATGAAGCATATGACTAGCACATTTAAGTCTAACCCACTTCCTATGCATAGGGATTTTGTGCGCAAACAACTTATGGGAACAAGAATCAACTAGCATAGGAAGGCAAAACAAGTGCAACTTAAAAAAAATCAACACATAGAGAGGAAACTTGATATTATTGCAATATGTAAAAGCATATGTTCCCCTCTCATAATAATTTTCAGTGGCATCATGAATGAATTAAACAATATAACTATCACATAAATCATTCTTTTCATGATCCACAAGCATAGAAATTTTCTTACTCTCCACATAAGCAAATTTATTCTCATGAATAGTAGTGGGAGCAAACTCAACAAAATAACTATCATGGGATTGAAAATTAAAATCATGATGACAAGTTTCATGGTTATCATTATTCTTTATAGCATACATGTCATCACCATAATCATCATAGATAGCAACTTTGTTGTCATAATCAATTGAAACCTCTTCCAAAATAGTGGATTCATCACTAAATAAAGTCATGACCTCTCCAAATCCACTTTCATCAATGTAATCATCATAAATAGGAGGCATGCAATCATCATAATAAATTTTCTCCTAAAAACTTGGGGGACTAAAAATATCATCTTCATCAAATATAGCATCCCCAAGCTTATGGCTTTGCATATCACTAGCATCATGGATATTCATAGAATTCACACTAACAACATTGCAATCATGCTCATCATTTATGCCAAACATTTTATAGAATTCTTCCTCTATTAATTGAGCACAATTTTCCTTTCCATCATTTTCACGGAAGACATTATAAAGATGAACAATATGAGACCACCTCAATTCCATTTTTTTGTAGTTTTCTTTTATAAACCAAACTAGTGATAAAACAAGAAACTAAAAGATTCAATTGCAAGATCTAAAGATATACCTTCATGCACTCACCTCCCCGGCAACGGCGCCAGAAAAGAGCTTGATGTCTACTACGCAACTTTATTCTTGTAGACTCGTGTTGGGCCTCTAAGCGCAGAGTTTTGTAGGACAGTAGCAATTTTCCCTCAAGTGGATGACCTAAGGTTTATCAATCCGTGGGAGGCATAGGATGAAGATGGTATCTCTCAAACAACCCTGCAACCAAATAACAAAGAGTCTCTTGTGTCCCCAACACACCAAATACAATGGTAATTTGTATAGGTGCACTAGTTCGGCGAAGAGATGGTGATAAAAGTGTAATATGGATAGTAGATATTGATTTTTGTAATAGGAACAATAAAAAATAGCAAGGTAGCAATTGATAAAACGGAGCACAAACGGTATTGCAATGCTTGAAAATGAGGCCTAGGGTCCGTACTTTCGCTAGTGCAATCTCTCAACAATGTTAATATAATTGGATCATATAACCTTCCCTCAACGTGCGATGAAGAATCACTCCAAGTTCGTATCTTGCGGGGAACATAAGAAGAAATTGTTTGTAGGGTACGAAACCACCTCAAAGCTATTCTTTCCGATCAATCTATCCTAGAGTTCGTACTAAAATAACACCAAGCTATTCTTTCCGATCGATCTAACCAAGAGTTCGTACTAAAATAACACCATATGATACACATCAACCAACTCTAATGTCACCTAGATACTCCAATGTCACCGCGAGTATCCGTGAGTTGATTATGCGATATGCATCAAACAATTTCAGATTCATAATACTCAATCCAACACAAAGAACCTCAATGAGTGCCCCAAGATTTCTACCGGAGAAACAAGGACGAAAACATGCATCAACCCCTATGCATAGATTACCCCAATGTCACCTCGGGAATCCGCGAGTTGAGTGCCAAGACATAGATCAAGTGCTCTCAAATCCATAAAAGTATTCAATCCGATAAAACGAAATCTCAAAGGGAAAACTCAATTCATCACAACAAGATAGAGAGGGAGAAACACCATATGATCCAACTATATTACAAAGCCCTCGATACATCAAGATCATGCCATCAAGAACACAAGAGAGAGAGAGAGATTAAACACATAGCTACTGGTACAAACCCTCAGCCCCGAGGGTGGACTACTCCCTCCTCATCATGGAGACCATAGGGATGAAGATGGCCTTCGGTGATGATTTCCCCCTCCAGCGGAGTACCGGAACGGGGTCTAGATTAGTTTTTCGTGGCTACAGAGGCTTGCGGCGGTGGAACTTATGATCTAGGGTCTCCTGATGGTTTCTCTATTTATAGGAATTTTTGGCGTTGGTTTCACGCTAGGATGGGCCTCGAGGTGAGCACAACCCACCGGGGCACGGGCAAGGGCCCAGGCGCGCCCTGGTGTCTTGTGCCCTACTCCTTCACCTTCTGGTCCTTCCACGAAGCTTCGGGGGTCTCTTTTGTTCCAAAAAAACCATCAAAAAGTTTCAGATCATTTGGAGAACTTTCATTTCTGCACAAAAAAACAACACCACGGTAGTTCTGCTGAAAACAGCGTCAGTCCGGGTTAGTTCCATGCAAATCATACCAAAACCATATAAAATTGTTGTAAACATGGCATGAATACTTCATAAATTATAGATGCATTGGAGACGTATCAAATACTAATCATTTTAAGATCTTCTTTACAACTAGAAGTAGCACCCTTGCTCTTAGTGGTTTGAGTACTCTTACTAATTTTAACGGGGTTTTTTTCAATAGTTTTAGCAGAAGCAAAAGCTGTGCTTAAATTACTAAAAAATTCTTCCAACTTATCGATCTGAGAAGGGCTTTCTTCAATTCTTTTGTGAATTACGGTTCCCTTTTCTTTTAACAGCTTAAAAACTTCTCCCGTTTTTGACCCGAATTTAGTAGCAAAATTATGCATCTTTTTATCCAAAATTCAATGTGCTCTTCGGTAAGCATTTTCTTTTCAATAGCATCTAGCCTTTCCATAACATGCCCGAGAGTTAAAGTTGTTTCATTAACCATAAGAGGTGGTGATCCCACTAAATTTCCCATAGCATTAAAAGTATCAAGAGAGGGACACATCAAGAAATTTCCACCAGTAATCGTATCAAGGACGAATCTATACCAAGTAGTGATGCCCACATAAAAACAACGAAGAAGAACAACGGTAGATTGCTTACGGATAGATCTATTATGAGCATTGCAAATCCTATACCAAGCATCTTTTAAATTCTCCCCTCCCCTTTGTTTAAAGTTAAGAACCTCGTTCTCGGGGGTGCACGCGATAGAGGAAGAACTATCCATAACGACAAAAAGTGATCAACAAGATTGCACACAAAATAGATCCGACGAGAAAATGGCGAACGAGAAAGAGGGCGAATAAAACAACAAATTTTTGTGAAGTGGGGGAGAGGAAAATGAGAGGCAAATGGCAAATAATGTAAATTGCTAGGAGATGAGATTTGTGATTAGGAACCTGGTAGATGTTGATGATGTCTCCCCGGCAACGGTGCCAGAAATTCCTTTTGATGTTGGCTTGAACTACGTCGGTATTTCCCCAAAGAGGAAGGGATTATGCAGCACAACAACGGTAGGTATTTCCCGCAGTGATGAGACCAAGGTTATCGAACCAATAGGAGAACCAAGCAACACTACGTAAACAACACCTGCACACAAAGAACAAATACTTCCAACCCGACGTGTTAAAGGGGTTGTCAATCCCTTTTGGGTAACGGCGCCAGAAACTGGCAAATGGACGTGAGATAAATTGTAGTAGATTGGTAGATGCAAATAAAAGCAAATAAAATTCAGTGAGGTATTTTTGGGTTTTTGGAAATATAGATCTGAAAATAAAAGTGGCAAATAAATAAAAAGGCAAATAGCAAAATAGATCTGAAAATATATGATGAGAAAATAGACCCAGGGGCCGTAGATTTCACTAGTGGCTTCTCTCAAGAAAAATAGCATACAGTGGGTAAACAAATTACTGTTGGGCAATGGATAGAACTTCAAATAATTATGATGATATCTAGGCAATGATCATTATATAGGCATCACGTCCAAGATTAGTAGACCGACTCCTGCCTGCATCTACTACTATTACTCCGCACATCGACCGCTATCCAGCATGCATCTAGTGTATTAAGTTCATGGAGAAACGGAGTAAAGCAATAAGAACGATGACATGATGTAGAAAAGATCTATTTATGTAGAAATAGACCCCATCTTGTTATCCTTAATAGCAATGATACATACATGTCGGTTCCCCTTCTGTCACTGGGATCGAGCACCGTAAGATCGAACCCATCACAAAGCACCTCTTCCCATGGCAAGAAAAATTGATCTAGTTGGCCTAACTAAACCAAAGATTTGAAGAAGAAATACGAGGCTATAAGCAATCATGCATATTAGAGATCAAAATACTCAAATAACTTTCATGGATAAAAACATAGATCTGATCATAAACTCAAAGTTCATCGGATCCCAACAAACACACCGCAAAAAAGAGTTACATCAAATAGATCTCCAAGAGACCATTGTATTGAGAATCAAAAGAGAGAGAGGAAGCCATCTAGCTACTGCCTACGGACCCGTAGGTCTACAATGAACTACTCACGCATCATCGGAGAGGCACCGATGAGGATGATGAACCCCTCCGTGATGGTGTCTAGATTGGATCTGTGGTTTCTGGAATTTGCGGCGGCTGGATTGATTTTCGTCGACACTCCTAGGGTTTCTGGAATATTGGGGTATTTATAGAGCAAAGAGGCGGTGCGGGAGGTGGCCGAGGTGGGCACAACCCACCTGGGCACGCCTGGGCCCCCAGGCGCGCCCTGGTGGGTTGTGCTCCCCTCGGAGCCCCCCTCAGGTACTTTCTTGGCCCAACTTGTGTCTTCTGGTCCAGAAAAAATCACCAAAAAGTTTCGCTGCGTTTGGACTCCGTTTGGTATTGATTTCCTGCGAAGCAAAAAACAGCAACTGGCATTGGGCACTATGTCAATAGGTTAGTCCCAAAAAATGATATAAAGTTGCTATAAAATGATTGTAAAACATCCAAGAATGATAATATAACAGCATGGAGCAATCAAAAATTATAGATACGTTGGAGACGTATCAGGCCACGACCACCACCTCCCGCCTTCGGGCCGCGGTGGCGGAGTGGGTGATGGCCACGGTGGCCGACAATGGGCTGGCGGCCACGATGGCCACCTCCCGCCTTCGTGCCACGGCAGCGAAGCGGGCGATGGCCCTGGCTTTCGACGGTGGTGTGGCGGCCGTGGCGACAGACGGTGGGGTGGCGGCAACGGAGGCCGGCAACAGCTGCTGACGGGCAGCGGCGACGGAGCGTGTGGTGGGTGTTCCGCGCACACCCAACAGGGATGCCACGCGCACTACACTACGTCGGGGACTGCACCGCCGCCGCGGTGTAGCCTCCCAGCTGGAGCTGTCCTCTGATGATGGCGGAGTGGCTAAGCGACGACGATGGATCGGTGCCATTGGCGATTATGGGAGAAGCAGACGAGATAAGCTACAGGGAGGGAGGGGAAAATGCGACGCAGGACTCGCCGGCCATGAGGGTTTATATAGCAGGCCGGTAAGCATTGGGATTTTGGGGGATTTCACCGAGTCGGGTGGGAAGCTTGCGCGGGAACCTGCACGGTTGCGCGGGAACGGGCTCACCGATGATTCATTGGCGCCACTTCGAGTGGCCGAAAGAATGCCCCCCGCGCGCTGCTCAAGCTTGTGCTCGAAGCCGTCTGTGGCAGCGGGGTGACAAGACGTGCGAGAGGAGGACGAAAGGACACGTACACATACGGTTAATAACAAAATGTTTGCGATTTAATTACCTACTACCCCCGTCCTTGTTTATAAGCCGTCTTTATATTTTTGTGCCAACTTTTGACTAGAGATTTAACTAATAAAATACGAATGCATGTCGCCAAAGATTATATCGTTGGATTCATATTTGAACATAGTTTCCAATTATATAATTTTTATAATATGCATTAACATTTTGTTAGTTAGATTTAAGGTCAAAATATGGCACAGAATATAAAGGGGATTAATAGACCAAGATGGGGTAGTAGCACACGGCCGCTCTCTACGCAGCGTCGCAACTGTCGGCTGGCTTGTAGACGACCATTCCCTACGTGTTCAACTGCTCTATATATGCGTGTGGTTGCGGCGCGCTCTGCTCGCGTCCCGACACGCGCGCTCTGCTCTCGCATCCCTCCGGGCGCTCTGCCCTCGTCCCTCCATGCGCGCTGCCAGTGTTTGGGGCCGGCGCACAATCACGTACGTTCGTGCTGCTATTATGCATGTAGTTGCGCCGGGCGCGGCGCCACGATGCAGTTACCCGCTGCAAAAACTGCCATGCGGACGCGCGAGAATCCAGGCCGCCCGGCCCCCATTTATTCCTGTGGCCATTTACCTTCATCTCTCGCGCCACACGACACAATAAGCACACTCACGACGACACATACAGAGAGGACATCCAGCGGTTCCAATGGCGCTCCCCGTGGCTCCAATGGCGCTCCCAGCGGTCGACGATGACAACGGAGGGCAGTTCACCACGCATCACGTAGTGGACACCCACGTGAGGGGGAAGGCCCTCTCGGTGGTGTACACGAACGAGCTGGTCCCGGTGGACAGCTCCATCCAAACTATGGAGCAGTTGCTTGCTGAGGACAAGTACCAAGTGGTCGGCTTCGACCTCGAGTTCACCAGCGGTCGTGCCGGGCACGATCAGAAGATTGCCGTCGCCCAGTTGTGCGTGCGAGATGATGTCCTTGCCTACCACTACCACCTGGCCACAAGGCCTTGCGAGAGTTTCTCCAGGTTTATCAACAACTCCGGCTACAGTTTCGCTACGGTGGACACCACCAACGATCTAAAAGCGCTCAAGGTTTCGGGCTTGACCTGCCAGAATCTTGTCAACATCCGTGACCACTACAAGGTCTGGGGCAGCGACGACAACAAATAGAACTCCCTGGTTGACCTCGCCTCGGCCATCATCGGCCCCTACTACATGAAGATGAAGGATGAAAGCAAGAAGGACAAGAACGCCTGCCACAGTGTCTGGCATCAGAGACTGGATGAATAACACAGCAAGTACGCGGCCAAGGACGCGTACACAAGCTACAAGATGTACAGGCGGATCATTGACATGAGGAAGTGTCTTCTTCCTGCCCGAGACGAGGGATCGAGCCACAAAGCAGTGGCGGGAGCGTTACAAGAAGTAGATGAATAGACGATTGTTTCTCCTAGTTTAGAATGCATGCAATTGTTTATTGAGGTGTGTGTGAATGATCTGTATAGTCACTTATGTAATTGGATGTTTATTTCAGTTATATATATATGTTATTCTTCCGTAGACAAAGCAAATCACACGGCTTATTAGCAGCAATCATCTGTGCTATTATTGGTCTTCGCACACATTTCTGATTACGGACCTGTTTGCCGCGTATCACACACATCTTGTTCAGTTGAACTATTTTTGTTGTCTTGGCTCATCGCAAACAGTTCATCCGAGTGAACTGTATGCCCTCCATCGCACACACATTGATCTGGCTGACCGTTTCTATTGTGTTGCCTAATCACACGCAGTTCATCCTAGTGAACTGTATACCATATATCGCACACACCCTCATCTGGCTGCTCATTTTTGTTGTTCTTCCTCATCGCAAACTGTTCTGCTGGATTAACCGTTTGCCACGCATCGCACACACAACTCTAATCTGAATCGTGTTTGATGTCAACGCCATCGCAAACGTTTTGTATCTTTTTTGACGGTTTTATTATATCATCGTTTGTGATTAATGCATCGCACACGGTTTCGTCGAAGGGTCTCTGATTGGACTGTCGCATTTGGACCAACCTGCAGTAGTGACATGTTTCTTCGACCATGAGATCATGCAACTCCCGGACTCCAGAGGAATGCCTTATGTGTCATCAAACGTCACAACGTAACTGGGTGATTATAAAGGTGCTCTACAGGTATTTCCAAAGGTGTTTGTTGAGTTGGCATGGATCGAGACTGTGATTTGTCACTCCGTATGACAGAGAGGTATCTCTGGGCCCTCTCAGTAATACAGCATCACAAGAAGCATGTAGGCAAAGTGACTAAGGAGTTAGTTACGGGATGATGTATTACGGAATGAGTAAATAGACTTGTCAGTAACGAGATTTAACTAGGTATGGAGATACCGTCGATCGAATCTCGGGCAAGTAACATACCGACAGACAAAGGGAACATCGTGTCCCTACTGAGCCTCTACTAGACTAGCTCGTTGATCAAAAGATGGTTAAGGTTTCCTAACTATAGACATGAGTTGTCATTTGATAACGGGATCACATCATTAGGAGAATCATGTGATGGACAAGACCCAACCGTTAGCATAGCATATGATCGTTCAGTTTATTGCTACTGCTTTCTTAATATCAAATACATGTTTCTTCGACCATGAGATCATGCAACTCCCGGGCTCCAGAGGAATGCCTTGTGTGTCATCAAAAGTCACAACGTAACTGGGTGATCATAAAGGTGCTCTACAGGTATTTCCGAAGGTGTCTGTTGAGTTGGCATGGATCAAGACTGGGATTTGTCACTCCGTATGACAGAGAGGTGTCTCTGGGCCCTCTCGGTAATACATCATCACAAGAAGCTTGCAAGCAAAGTGACTAAGGAGTTAGTTACGGGATGATGTATTACGAAACGAGTAAAGAGACTTGCCAGTAACAAGATTGAACTAGGTATGGAGATACCGGCGATCGAATCTCGGGAAAGTAACATACCGACAGATAAAGGGAACTATGTATGTTGTCGTAAAGGTTCGACCGATAAAGATCTTCGTGGAATATGTAGGAACCAATATGGGCATCCAGGTCCCGCTATTGGTTATTGACCGGAGAAGCTTCTCGGTCATGTCTACATCATTCTCGAACCCGTAGGGTCCGCACGCTTAACGTTTGTTGACGATATAATATTATATGAGTTATGTATGTTGGTGACCGAATATTGTTCGGAGTCCCGGATGTGATCACGGACATGACGAGGAGCTCCGGAATAGTCCAGAGGTAAAGATTGATATATGGGATAATAGTGTTTGGTCTCTGGAAGGGTTCCAGAATTCACCAAAAGGGGTTTCAGATGTTTCCCGAAATGTTCGGGTACGAGAACACTTTATATGGGCCAAGGGGTAAAGCCCACGAGACTTTAGGAAAGCGCAAAAGGAAGTTTTGCGGATGCCAGGGGGCCAGACGCCAGGGAGCCTGGCGTCTGGGCCAGACGCCAAGGACCCTGGCGTCTGGTCCTAGAGTCCGAGTGGGACTCTTGCCTTGCGGGCAAAACCGACTTTGAGGAGGCTTTTTCTCCAAGTTTTGACCCCATGGCTCAACATATAAATAGAGGGGCAGGGCTAACCCGGAACACATCAAGAATCACCAAGCCATGTGCCGGCAACCCCGTCCCCTCTAGTTTATCCTCTGTCATAGTTTCCGTTGTGCTTGGCGAAGCCCTGCGGAGATTGTTCTTCACCACCACCGTCACCACGCCATCGTGCTGCCGGAACTCATCTACTACTTCGCCCGTCTTGCTGGATCAAGAAGGCGAGGACGTCATCGAGCTGAACGTGTGCTAAACGCGGAGGTGCCGTACATTCGGTACTTGATCGGGACGGATCATGAAGGTGTACGACTACATGAACCGCGTTGATAAACGCTTCCGCTTTGCAATTTTCAAGGGTATGAAGATGCTCTCCCCTCTCGTAGCTATGCATCTCCATGGATAGATCTTGCATGTGCGTAGAATTTTTTTTGTTTTCCATGCAACGTTCCCCAACAGTGGCATCATGAGCCAGGTCTATGCATAGATGATATGCACGAGTAGAACACAAAGGAGTTGTGGGCGGTGATGTTCATACTGCTTACCACCAACATCTTATTTTGATTTGGCGGTATTGTGGGATGAAGCGTCCTGGACCAACATTACATGTCCACGTACATGAGACCGGTTCCCGACTGATGCAACTTGTTTTGCATAAGGTGGCTAGCGGGTATCTGTTTCTCTCACTTTAGTTGAATCGAATTTGACTACGGCCGGTCCTTGAAGAAGGTTAAAACAGTAAACTTGATAATCACCATTGTGGTTTTGTGTAGGTAAGAACGGTTCTTGCTAGATACCCATAGCAGCCACGTAAAACTTGCAACAACAAAGTAGAGGACGTCTAACTTGTTTTTGCAGGGTATGTTGTGATGTGATATACGTTGTTGTATGAGATGATCATGTTTTGTAATATTGACAACCGATAGGAGCCTTTGGGTTGTATTTAAATTTATTGTATGACCCACGTGTCAATCATTAAGCGCCATGTAATTGCTTTACTTTATCGCTATGCGTTAGCAATAGTCGTAGAAGCAATAGTAAGCGAGACGACCCCGACACAACGATGGAGATTAAGGCGTCGCGCCAGTGACGATGGAGATCATGACGTTGCTTTGGAGATGGAGATCAAAAGCACAAGATGATGATGGCCATATCATGTCACATATTTTGATTGCATGTGATGTTTATCCTTTATGCATCTTATTTTGCTTAGAACGACGGTAGCATTATAAGATGATCCCTTCACTTAATTTCAAGATAAAAGTGTTCTCCGCGAGTATGCACCGCCGCTAAAGTTCGTCGTTTTGAAGCACCTTGTGATGATCGGGTGTGATAGACTCTACGTTCACATACAACGGGTGTAAGCAAGATTTACACACGCGGAATACTTGGGTTAAACTTGACGAGCCTAGCATGTACAGACATGGTCTCGAAACACTGGAGACCGAAAGGTCGAACATGAGTCATATAGTAGATATGATCAACATAGAGATGTTAACCATTGATGACTACCCCATCTCACATGATGATCGGACATGGGATAGTTGATTTGGATCATGTATCACTTAGACAACTTGAGGGATGTTGATTTAAGTGGGAGTTCATTAGTAATTTAATTATTTGAACTAAAATTTATCATGACCATAGTCAAAATGTCTTTGCAAGTTATGTTGTAGATCAATAGCGCGTGATGTAGCTCCCCTATTTTTGATACGTTCCTAGAGAAAACTAAGTTGAAAGATGATAGTAGCAATAATGCGGACTGGGTCCATGATCTGAGGATTATCCTCATTGCTGCACAGAAGAATTATGTCCTTGATGCACCACTAGGTGACAGACCTGCTGCAAGAGCTGATGCAGACATTATGAACGTTTGGCAAGCTCGATCTGATGATTACTTGATAGTTTAGTGCGCCATGCTTTACGGCTTAAAATCGGGGCTCGAAAGACGTTTTAAACGCCATGGAACATATGAGATGTTCCAAGAGCTGAAATTGGTATTTTAGGCTCATGCCCGTGTTGAGAGGTATGAGACCTCTGACAAGTACTTTGCCTACAAGATGGAGGAAAATAGCTCAGCCAGTGAGCATGTGCTCAGAATGTCTGGGTACTACAATCGCTTGAATCAAGTGGGAGTTAATCTTCCAGATAAGATAGTGGTTGACAGATTTCTCCAGTCACTATCACCAAGCTATTAGAGCTTCATGATGAACTATAATATGCAAGGGATGACAAAAACGATTCCCAAGCTCTTCACGATGCTAAAATCGGCGAAGGTAGAAATCAAGAAAGAGCATCAAGTGTTGATGGTTAACAAGACCACCAGTTTTAAGAAAAGGGAAAGGGAAAGAAAGGGAACTTCAATAAGAACAGCAAGCAAGTTGCCGCTCCCGTGAAGAAGCCCAAAGCTAGACCCAAGCCTGAAACTGAGTGCTTCTACTACAAAGGAAATGGTCACTGGAAGCGGAACTGCCCCAAATACTTGGCAGATAAGAAGGATGGCAAAGTAAACAAAGGTATATTTGATATACATGTTATTGATGTATACCTTACTGGTGCTCTTAGTAGCCCCTGGGTATTTGATACTAGTTCAATTGCTAAGATTAGTAACTCGAAACAGGAGTTGCAGAATAAACGAAGACTAGTTAAGGGCGAGGTGATGATGTGTGTTGGAAGTGTTTCCAAGATTGATATGATCATCATCACACACTCCCTCTACCTTTAGGATTAGTGTTGAACCTAAATAAATGTTATTTTGGTGTTTGTGTTGAGCATGAACATGATTAGATCATGTTTATTGCAATACGGTTATTCATTTAAGTAATAGAATAATTGTTGTTCTGTTTACATGAATAAAACCTTCTATGGTCATACACCAAATGTGAATGGTTTATTGAATCTCGATCGTAGTGATACACATATTCATAATATTGATGCCAAAAGATGCAAATTTGATAGTGCAACATACTTGTGGCACTGCCGTTTAGGTCATATTGGTGTAAAGCGCATGAAGAAACTCCATGTGGATGGACTTTTGGAATCACTTGATTATGAAACATTTGATACTTACGAACCATGCCTCGTGGGTAAGATGATTAAAACTCCGTTCTCCGGAACAATGGAGCGAGCTAATGACTTATTGGAAATAATACATACCGATGTATGCGGTCCGATGAGTGTGGAAGCACGCGGTGGGTATCGTTATTTTCTAACCTTCACAGATGATTTGAGTAGGTATCACTACAGGAATCAGCTATTTTGCCGTCTGCCATGGCAGACAGCAAAGGACCACAAAGCTGACGGCAAAACTCTTTGCCGTCAGCCGCGGATGGCAAACGTGTCCGGCGCTGTAAACACTGGCAAAGAGTTTCTTTGTCGTCTGTTTTGTGACAGCGGACGGCAAAGACCCTTTACCGTCGATGACGGACGGCAAAGACCCGACGTCAGGCACGTTAGGTGGCTAACGGCAGGCTTTGCCGTCAGCCAGCGGACGGCAAAACATGCTTCGACATGTCACCACGTAAACGTCACCCGCGTACCAGGCGTGACGTCTGGTCAAACCACCACGCGTCACCCCGGGGAAAGCACGTCGTGGGAAAGTGCGTCGTCTGCCACCCCGACGCCCCGTCCCGTCGACGGCCGCCTCGCCTTCCACCCCCGCTGTCCCTGATACGTCTCCAACGTATCTATAATTTTTGATTGTTCCATGCTGTTATATTATCATTCTTGGATGTTTTACAATCATTTTATAGCAACTTTATATCATTTTTGGGACTAACCTATTGACATAGTGCCCAGTGCCAGTTGCTGTTTTTTGCTTGTTTTTTACTTCGCAGAAAATCAATACCAAACGGAGTCCAAACGCAGCGAAACTTTTTGGTGATTTTTTCTGGACCAGAAGACACACGATGGGCCAAGAAAGTACCTGAGGGGGGCTCCGAGGGGAGAACAACCCACCAGGGCGCGCCTGGGGGCCCAAGCGCACCCAGGTGGGTTGTGCCCACCTCGGCCGCCTCCCGCACCGCCTCTTTGCTCTATAAATACCCTGGACGTCCAAAAACCCTAGGGGAGTCAACGAAAAACAATTCCAGCCGCCGCAAGTTCCAGAAACCACAGATCCAATCTAGACACCATCACGGAGGGGTTCATCATCCTCATTGGTGCCTCTCCGATGATGCGTGAGTAGTTCATTGTAGACCTTCGGGTCCGTAGTTAGTAGCTAGATGGCTTCCTCTCTCTCTCTTTTGATTCTCAATACAATGGTCTCTTGGAGACCTATTTGATGTAACTCTTTTTGTGGTGTGTTTGTTGGGATCCGATGAACTTTGAGTTTATGATCAGATCTATCTTTTTATCCATGAAAGTTATTTGAGTCTTTTGATCTCTTATATGCATGATTACCTATAGCCTCGTATTTCTTCTTCGAATCTTTGGTTTAGTTAGGCTGACTAGATCGATTTTTCTTGCCATGGGAAGAGGTGCTTTGTGATGGGTTCGATCTTACGGTGCTCAATCCCAGTGACAGAAGAGGAAATGACATGTATGTATCGTTGCCATTAAGGATAACAAGATGGGGTCTAATTCCTACATGAATAGATCTTGTCTACATCATGTCATCGTTCTTATTGCATTACTCCGTTTCTCCATGAACTTAATACACTAGATGCATGCTGGATAGCGGTCGATGTGTGGAGTAATAGTAGTAGATGCAGGAAGGAGTCGGTCTACTAATCTTGGACATGATGCCTATATAATGATCATTGCCTGGATATCGTCATGATTATTTGAAGTTCTATCAATTGCCCAACAGTAATTTGTTTACCCACCGTATGCTATATTTCTCGAGAGAAGCCACTAGTGAAATCTACGGCCCCCGGGTCTATTTTCCCATCATATACTTTCAGATCTACATTGCTGTTTGCCTTTTCTTTTATTTGCATCTTTTATTTTCAGATCTATATTATCAAAAACCCAAAAATACCTCGCTGAATTTTATTTGCTTTTATTTGCATCTATCAATCTATTGCAACTTTCTCATGTCCGTTTGCCAATTTCTGGTGCCGCTACCCGAAAGGGATTGACAACCCCTTTTACACGTCGGGTTGCAAGTGTTTGTTCTTTGTGTGCAGGTGCCATTCACGTAGTGTTGTGTAGTTCTCCTACTGGTTCAATAACCTTGGTCTCATCACTGAGGGAAATACCTACCGTAGCTGTGCTGCATCATCCCTTCCTCTTTGAGGAAATACTGACGTAGTTCTAGCCGCAATCAGTCCCGTCCCGTTGTCTCGTCCCGAGGCGCCGGCATTAATGAGCAGTAATGCCGGCTGCCGGCCTGGCCGCCCACCTCCCGTCGCCCGGACGGCTATAAGAACCCGTCCCACTGCCGGCCCCCCACACCCGACCTTACACCCGCCGCCGATGAGAAATCCAGCCCAGCGCCAGCGATGTCCTACCACCGCGGGAGCAGCAGCACCGGCGGCGACGACGACGGCCCGAGCGCCTGGCCGTCCAGCCTCGGCAATCCGGAGACGATGGAGCCATGCTGGTACGGCCTCCTCGTGCCGCCGGGCTGCCGTCTTCCCCGGCAGTGGAAGATCAGCGCGGATGGATATCCGACGCTCGGCCCCGGCGCGACGGCATATGAGCTCCGGACCCACATCGGCGGCCGCCACAACATTCAAGGCCGGCGTGACTTCTGGCGCGGCAAGGTGTACGACGACGTGATCACCGCCTTTCGGCTGGCGGCAGCCGGCGTCACCCCCGACCTCACTGGCCCGAGCGGCTGCCGTTGCGGATCTGACAGCCGCTAGCCAGCACCCCGGCGCCGGCGCAGGCCCCGCCCCGCGGGAGCACCATCGCGGATCTGACCGCCACCAGCCAGCCCCCCCGGCGCCGGCGCCCGCACGTGCACCGGCCACCCTCCCCGCCATCGAGCTGCCACCAGAACAAGTGGTCCTCCGTGAGGACGGCGATCCGGACGACACTCCGAGGTGGCACGTCGCCCTATGGGCGTCGAAGGCGGTTGCGGCGGCGGTGGCTGTGAGGGAAGCCACCGAGGTAGCGGCCGCAATCGACGTCGCCGCGGCCATGCCGACAGAGGAGGTCGCGATGGCACCGGCGGAGGAGGAGGAGGTGGCGCCGGCGGCAGAGGAGGAGGCGGCGCCGGCGGAGGAGGACGACGGCCCCGTCGACTGGGACAACATCATCGCAGACAACAGCTGCGTCGACGGCGGTGACGGCGATGGTGCCATCGTGATCGACCTGCTCGCTAGCGACGACGATGACTATATGTAAAAATATTATGTAAAATATATCTATGTTGAATGAAAATGCAATTTGAAAAGTAGATCAATGTTGAATTTTATGCCGGTGGGGCACCGGGCGGCGGGGCGGGGGGGGAGCAGTGTGCCGTCGGGGGGGGGGGGGGCTTAGCGGCGGGCGGCGGGCGGGGCGGCGTGGGGTCGGGGGCGCGGCGGCGGGGTGCGGTCGGGGGGAGAGAGGAGGGAGTGGGGGACAGAGAGAGGAGGGGGGCATTAGGGCCATTAGGTAGGGGCTTGTTTGCCATCCGCTAGCTGACGGCAAAGAGTCTTTGCCGTCAGCTAGCTGACGGCAAAGGGGGGTGGGCCGTTACAATAGCTGGCCTCAACTGGACCCCACCCATCTCTCTGCCGTCAGCTAGCGGATGAGAAAGTTTCTTTGCCATCGGTTTTTGGTCAGCGGACGGTAAAGACCTTCTTTGCCGTCGGCTAGCGGATGGCAAAGACAGGCTGATGGCAAATTCTCTGATTCCAGTAGTGTATGGGTATATCTACTTAATGAAACATAAGTCTGAAACATTTGAAAAGTTCAAAGAATTTCAGAATGAAGTGTAGAATCATCGTAACAAGAAAATAAAGTTTCTACGATCAGATCACGGAGGCGAATATTTGAGTTATGAGTTTGGCCTTTATTTAAAACAATGTGGAATAGTTTCACAACTCATGCCACCTGGAACACCACAGCGTAATGGTGTGTCCGAACGTCATAATCGTACTTTATTATATATGGTGCATTCTATGATGTCTCTTACCGATTTGCCTCTATCGTTTCGGGGTTATGCATTAGAGACAGCCGCATTCACATTAAATAGGGCACCGTCTAAATCCGTCGAGACGACACCGTATG
The DNA here is from genome assembly GCA_011799875.1 of Thinopyrum elongatum. Classification (NCBI taxonomy): domain Eukaryota; kingdom Viridiplantae; phylum Streptophyta; class Magnoliopsida; order Poales; family Poaceae; genus Thinopyrum; species Thinopyrum elongatum. Next base: position 550,713,772 of record CM022302.1, on the reverse strand, counting down.
AACTATGGTTTGGCAAGAAACCAAAGCTGTCATTTCTTAAAGTTTGGGGATGCGACGCTTATGTCAAAAGGCTTCAGCCTGATAAGCTCGAACCCAAAGCGAAGAAGTGCGTCTTCATAGGATACCCGAAAGAAATTATTTGGTATACCTTCTACCAGAGATCCGAAGGCAAAATCTTTGTTGCTGAGAATGGGTCCTTTCTAGAGAAGGAGTTTCTCTCGAAAGAAGTGAGTGGGAGGAAAGTAGAACTTGATGAGGTAGTTGTACCTGTTCTCGAGTTGGAAATCAGAGAAGACCGTTCCCGTGATGCCTACACCAACCAGAGAGGAAGCAAATGATGATGATCATGAATCTTCAGATCAAGTTACTACTGGACCTCGTAGGTCGACCAGAGCACATTCCGCACCAGAGTGGTACGGTAATCCTGTCCTGGAAGTCATGTTGTTGGACAAACAACCAACCTACAAACTATGAAGAAGCTATGATGAGCCCAGATTCTGAAAAATGGCTTGAGGCCATGAAATCTAAGATAGGATCCATGTATGAGAACAAAGTGTGGACTTTGATGGATTTTCCCGATGATCGGCAAGCCATTGAGAATAAATGGATCTTCAAGAGGAAGACAAACGCTGATGGTAATGTCACTGTCTACAAAGCTCGACTTGTCGCAAAAGGTTTTCGACAAGTTCAAGGGGTTGACTACGATGAGACTTTCTCACCCGTAGCGATGCTTAAGTTTGTCCGAATCATATTAGCAATTGCCGCATTTTATGATTATGAAATCTGGCAAATCGACGTAAAAACTGCATTCCTTAACGGGTTTCTTAAGGAAGAGTTGTATATGATGCAACCAGAAGGTGTTGTTGATCCTAAAGGTGCTAATAAAGTGTGCAAGCTCCAGCGATCCATCTATGGACTGGTGCAAGCATCTCGGAGTTGGAATATACGCTTTGATGAGGTGATCAAAGCATTTGGTTTTATATAGACTTACGGTGAAGCCTGTATTTACAAGAAAGTGAGTGGGAGCTCTGTAGCATTTATGATATTATATGTGGATAACATATTGCTGATTGGAAATGATATAGAATTTCTGGATAGCATAAAAGGATATTTGAATAAGAATTTTTCAATGAAAGACCTCAGTGAAGCTGCTTACATATTGGGCATCAAGATCTGTAGAGATAGATCAAGACGCTTGATAAGACTTTCAATGAGTACATACCTTGACAAGATTTTGAAGGAGTTTAAAATGGATCAGTCAAAGAAGGAGTTCTTGCCTGTATTGTAAGGTGTGAAATTGAGTAAGACTCAAAGCCCGACCACGACAGAAGATAGAGAGAGAATGAAAGTCATTCCCTATGCCTCAGCCATAGGTTCTATAATGTATGCTATGATGTGTACCAGACCTGATGTGTGCCTTGCCATAAGTTTGGCAGGAAGGTACAACAGTGATCCAGGAGTAGATCACTGGATAGCGGTCAAAATTATCCTTAGTAACTAGAGGACTAAGGAAATTTTTCTCGATTATGGAGGTAATAAAGAGTTCGGTGTAAAGGGTTACGTCGACGCAAGCTTTGACACCGATCTGGATAACTTTGAGTAGCAAACTGGATACGTATAATGGAGCAGTCATTTGGAATAGCTCCAAGTAAAGCGTGATAGTAGCATCTACAGTATGACATAAGGATTTGCAAAATACACACGGATCTGAATGTTGTAGACCCGTTGACTAAAAACCTCTCTCACAAGCAAAACATGATCACACCTTAGAACTCTTTGGGTGTTAATCACATGGCGATGTGAACTAGATTATTGACTCTAGTGAACTCTTTGGGTGTTAATCACATGGTGATGTGAACTAGATTATTGACTCTAGTGCAAGTGGGAGACTGTTGGAAATATGCCCTAGAGGCAATAATAAATTGATTATTATCATATTTCCCTATTCATGATAAACGTCTATTATCCATGCTAGAATTGTATTGATCGAAAACTCAGATACATATGTGGATACATAGACAACATCGTGTCCCTAGTGAGCCTCTACTAGACTAGCTCGTTGATCAAAAGATGGTTAAGGTTTCCTAACTATAGACATGAGTTGTCATTTGATAACGGGATCACATCATTAGGAGAATCATGTGATGGACAAGACCCAACCGTTAGCATAGCATATGATCGTTCAGTTTATTGCTACTGTTTTCTTAATATCAAATACATGTTTCTTCGACCATGAGATCATGCAACTCCCGGGCTCCAGAGGAATGCCTTGTGTGTCATCAAAAGTCACAACGTAACTGGGTGATCATAAAGGTGCTCTACAGGTATTTCCGAAGGTGTCTGTTGAGTTGGCATGGATCAAGACTGGGATTTGTCACTCCGTATGACAGAGAGGTGTCTCTGGGCCCTCTCGGTAATACATCATCACAAGAAGCTTGCAAGCAAAGTGACTAAGGAGTTAGTTACGGGATGATGTATTACGAAACGAGTAAAGAGACTTGCCAGTAACAAGATTGAACTAGGTATGGAGATACCGGCGATCGAATCTCGGGAAAGTAACATACCGACAGATAAAGGGAACTACGTATGTTGTCATAAAGGTTCGACCGATAAAGATCTTCGTGGAATATGTAGGAACCAATATGGGCATCCAGGTCCCGCTATTGGTTATTGACCGGAGAAGCTTCTCGGTCATGTCTACATCATTCTCGAACCCGTAGGGTCCGCACGCTTAATGTTTGTTGATGATATAATATTATATGAGTTATGTATGTTGGTGACCGAATGTTGTTCGGAGTCCCGGATGTGATCACGGACATGACGAGGAGCTCCGGAATAGTCCAGAGGTAAAGATTGATATATGGGATAATAGTGTTTGGTCTCCGGAAGGGTTCCGGAATTCACCGAAAGGGGTTTCAGATGTTTCCCGAAATGTTCGGGTATGAGAACACTTTATATGGGCCAAGGGGTAAAGCCCACGAGGCTTTAGGAAAGCGCAAAAGGAAGTTTTGCGGATGCCAGGGGGCCAGACGCCAGGGAGCCTGGCGTCTAGGGCCAGAAACCAAGGACCCTGGCGTCTGGTGCTGGAGTCTGAGTGGGACTCTTGCCTTGCGGGCAAAACCGACTTTGAGGAGGCTCTTTCTCCAAGTTTCGACCCCAGGGCTCAACATATAAATAGAGGGGCAGGGCTAGCACCCGAAACACATCAAGAATCACCAAGCCGTGTGACGGCAACCACGTCCCCTCTAGTTTATCCTCTGTCATAGTTTCCGTTGTGCTTGGCGAAGCCCTGCGGAGATTGTTCTTCACCACGCCGCCGTGCTGCCGGAACTCATCTACTACTTCGCCCATCTTGCTGGATCAAGAAGGTGAGGACGTCATCGAGTTGAACGTGTGCTGAACGCGGAGGTGCCGTACGTTTGGTACTTGATCGGGACAGATCGTGAAGGTGTACGACTACATCAACCGCGTTGATAAACACTTCCGCTTTGCGATCTTCAAGTGTATGAAGATGCTCTCCCCTCTCATAGCTATGCATCTCCATGGATAGATCTTGCGTGTGCGTAGATTTTTTGTTGTTTTCCATGCAACATTCCCCAACAATTACATCGGATAGAACTCCAAGAAGATCGAGGAGAACATTGTATTGAATATCAAAGAGAGAGAAGAAGCCATCTAGCTACTAGCTATGGACCCGTAGGTCTGTGGTGAACTACTCATGCATCATCAGAAGGCACCAAGGATGATGTAGAAGCCCTCTGTGATCGACTCGCCCTCCGGCAGAGTACCGAAAAAGGCCTCTAGATGGGATCGTAGAAGAACAGAAGCTTGTGGCGGCGAAAAAAGTGTTTCTGGTGTCTCTTTGGGGGTTTCCAAATATTTGAGAATTTATAGAGGTGTACTTAGGTCAGACGGAGCCACGTGGGGCCCACAAGGTAACAGGGCGTAGCCTACCCCTGGGGGCGCCCTGTTGCCTTCCCGTCGGGTCTCCTCCCTAAGCTTATAGGGTCTCTTTTGTCCAGAAAAAAACATCAAAAAGTGTTGAAAGAACATGCGGTGCCCCCATGTTTGGTTTTGGTAATTGATGACATTCTCTATGGATTAATGGTTGCCTTGAGTTATATTTGAAGGATTTGTCCATAGGAATTTCTTGAAGTCCATGTGTTGGTTTCAAGGAGTTTATGTGTTGACCAAGGTGCTATTCAAGGAATTATATAAAGATTGGTCATGATACAAGGCTGATGAATACTAAGTCAAGAGTGAATCAAGTTGATCAACACACAAAGCGTACAAGATGTACCGAGAGGGATCAAGTGATCCCATTGTATGGTAAGCATTGTCCATTACGCTTTGTGAACTAACCCATGATCTACGTGCGAGTCCTATGTGGGTTTAGGTATGTTTCCATGGGTTTGCATCAAGAGGAAGATCTCATACAACCCATGGAGGATGACATCAAGTGGTGATTGTCATCAAGATTGCGGTATGCAAGTTCAAGTGGAGCATCACGAAGAGATCATCCTTGAAGCTTGCCGTCCATTGTGGTGTCAATGGACTTGTGAAGATGTGCTGAAGATTTGCTCACCCATAGTGGAGTATGGGGGAGCAATCAACTAGTCTTCATCGAGCCAACACAATCAAGAAAGGTGGTCCAAATTGAGGGAGTCAAGATCATCATCATCCAGCTCAAGTGGACGATGTGCAAGGCAAAGGTTTGCCCTTGATAGGTTTTCTATTTTACCGGTCTCATGGTGGTAGTTGGGAGACCGGGTTATAGGATCAATTGCCGTACTATCAAGGGGGTTCTCAAGTGAGTAGGTTGATCGTATCGTTCGTAGAGAGCTCAAACCATTGCATCCTTGCATCATCTTTCTTGGTTATTGTTTGGTTTTTCTCCTTGTGAGATTTGGAGCTTTTGGTCATCTTCATGACAAGCTCGAGTTCATCGAAAACGGAGTTCACGTGCATCTTCTATGATGTTTTTTTATGTTGGAGGTTATGTTGGTTCTTCTCTTTTGGAGGTTTCACTCCTCTATATCTTAGGCATACCTCCACTCGTTATTGGATGCTACTCGTCGTCCTCTATCCAACAAGCTTGAGTTTGCTCAATTCGGAGCTCATATGCAGAAGTTATGGTAGTTCTGGTTTTCTTGTTGCATCTGTTTTGCTTGGGGCTTGCCTGATGCACCCCTGCGTTAGTACCGCTCTGGGCAGCGGTAGTACCACTTGTAAGCAGTAGTACCGCTTGTAAGCGGTACTTCTATTGTCCAGTTCCGCGGCTTCTACCGCTGCTTATTCTGGGGGTTCTGTTTTTTGTGTCGGGTTCAGCAGTAGTAGGGCGGCAGTGAAGTGCGGCAGTACCGCCTATAAGCGGTAGTACCGCCCCGGTCGGGTGGTAGTACCGCTACTGCAGTACTGCTGTCGTGCTCTACTTTGCCCTGCCACCTCTGCTCCCGTGTGCTGCTTCTCCTGCGGTAGTACCGCTGGGATGAGTGGTAGTACCGCTCCGGCGGCACTACCGCCCCCGAGGTTCATAGCCGTTGCTTTGTTTTCCTATTACTACCGTCCGAGCGGTAGTACCGCTCGTGTGCGGGCTGAGCACATAATGGTTGGATTTTTTCCCACCTATAAAAGGGGGTCTTCTTCCACATTGAACCTTATCCTTTTAGCTTGCATTTGCCCCTCATTGTTGACCTTCTTCGAGCTTGGTATCTCTCAATCCCTCCATGGATTCTTGCTAGTTTTGGGGGGAAAAGAGAGAGGAGATCTAGATCCACACTTTCACCAATCATTTTCTCCTCTATGTGAGGGGAACCCCTTGGATCTAGATCTTGGAGTTCTTGGTGTTATCCTTCTTGTTGTTCCTCTCTTTTTCTTCCATAGCTTTCGTTGCTTTGGTGGGATTTGAGAGTGAGGGACTTGGGCACTCCGTGTGCCCTTGCCATTGCATTAGTTGCATCGGTTTGAGTTCTCCATGGTGATACATGGAAGTTACAAGTTGAGAAGCTTATTACTCTTGGGTGCTTGGTACCCTTGAGCTTGTTCCTCTTGGGTGCCTTGGTGCCCTAGACGGTTGGTGGTGTTCGGAGCTCAATCATTGTGGTGTAAAGCTCCGGGCAAGCGTCGGGGTCTCCAATTAGGTTGTGGAGATCGCCCCGAGTAATTTGACGGGTTCCGGTGACCGCCCCCAAGGGTTGCCAAAGTGTACAGGTTCGGTGACCGCCCCCAAGGGTTGCCATTTGTACGGGTTCGGTGACCGCCTTCAAGGGTCCGTTAGTGGAATCACGACATCTTGCATTGTGCGAGGGTGTGAGGAGATTACAGTGGCCCTAATGGCTTCTTGGGGAGCATTGTGCCTCCACACCGCCCCAAACGGAGATTAGCATCCGCAAGGGTGTGAACTTCCGGATACATCGTCGTCTCCGCGTGCCTCGGTTATCTCTTACCCGAGCCCTTTACTTATGCACTTTACTTTGTGATAGCCATAGTGTTTCATGTTATATATCTTGCTATCACTTAGTTGTTGATCTTGCTTAGCATAAGTTGTTTGTGCACATAGGTGAGCCTAGATGTTGTAGGTTTTGTGCTTGACAAATTAACCGCTAGGTTTATTCCACATTTGTTCAAGCCTAAACCATAATTATTTTAAAATGCCTATTCACCCCCCCTCTAGGCGACATCCACGATCTTTCAAGTGTCGTAGCATTTGGACTCCGTTTGGTACTGATTTTCTAGAAAACCAAAAAACAAGCAGAAAACAGCAGCTGGCACTAGGCACTGGGTTAATAGGTTAGTTCCCCAAAATGATATAAAATATCATAAAATGCATATAAAGTATCTAAGATTGATAATATAATAGCATGAAACAATAAAAAATTATAGATACGTTGGGGACGTATCACATCCCAATGGTTTGTAACCATAGGGACGTTTAGTGATCTCTCATGTCTCGTTAGCTATGATGGAATTCATCTCGCTATGGACCACATGCTTCCAGTAGTCAACATCTGGAGATGCATAAGCTTCTGAGATAGAAGTGGGAGTATCATCCATGAGGTACACAAGGAAATCATCACCAAAGTACTTTGGAATAACATGTCTCTTGCGTATAGCAGGAGCTTCCTTGTCTTCCTTCACGGGATTTTCATCATGTATTCGTTCATAATATTCCATAAGAATGTCAAACTCAGGAGTCTCCTCAGATTCTTGTCTAGGAGTTCATTGCATATCTCATTGAAAAAATATCCTTAAATAATGTAACATCTTTAGACTCCATAATCGTACCAATCTTCGCGTCAGGTACCTCAGATTTTACCACTGGAAATCTATAGCCAACGCTATGCTTAGGGTAGCCCAAATTAACGTAGACCACGAGATTTGGTCCAAGCTTACGCCTTTAGTCAAACTCATAAGAAAATTACACTCCACCATGATTAGACCATACTCGTTTAATTTTCTTTTCAAGTTGATTCTCAACTTCTGCCTTATAGATTTTAAAGTAGTGTAGACCTCCATCTTTAGTTTTAATTTTTAGTATTTAACAGATACACATGGCAATATCTAGTGTAATCATCTATTAATGTCATGAAATATTTCTTTTCACCTTTAGTCAGCACATCATTCATCTCACAAAGATCAGAATGTATAATCTAATGTACCAAGTGTTTCTCCTCCGCAGCCTTGTGAGGCTTGTGAGGTTGCTTTGCTTGCACACACCATGACACTTAGAACTTTTGACTATAGTGGAACTCGGGAATCAAATTTAACTTAGCTAGCCGCGTCATACAACCAAACTTAATGTGAGAAAGACGTGAGTGCCAAACATCAGATTCATCAACATCCAAATGAATATGGTTCATGACTTTATTACAAAAATCCACTAGGGAAAGGCGGAACAAACCTCCGCATTCATAAACTTTTCCAACAAATAGTCCATAATTTGAAATAACTACTCGCACTGATCCATATTAATTGTCGCTGATTTAGTACAACTCTGTAGTAAATCAGCGACAGTTAATATGAATCAAAGGGAGTGCATTATTAGACTCAAAGACAAACTTAAACCCTACTTTATAGAGAAGGGATCCACTAACGAGATTCTTTTTGACAACGGGGACATGTTGCACGTTCTTCAGCTGCATGATCCTTCCCTAAGTAAACTTCAGACCAACTATGTCAACACCATGAACAGAAGCACTTGCGCCATTCCCCATCAGTACGGAGATGTCTCTTGTGACCCGATAAGAAGAAAACAACGAAATATCAGCACACACATGAATATTTGCATCGGTATCAATCCACCAATCGCTAGACTCACAAACTGAAAATACATAAAATAAATTATTGTACCCAAATGCCCCACGATCATTGTTACTCATCTTCACATTGACAAACTTGGAGTCCTGTCCTGTCTTCTTGAACTTCCGCGGGCACTTGGAGGACCAATATCCCTTCTCATCGCAAGTGAAGCAACCATCTTTCTTCTCGTCTTTCTTGTTATTCTTCCTACCCTTCTTCTTGAAATTGGTATTCTGTTGGACCGAGTTCTTTCCCTTGAACTTTTGGAAGTTCTTCTGCACCATATTGGTGCTAGAAGGTCAATCAGCCACCTTGGCGTACGAGTCCATTGCTCTCAAATTCTCTTCAGCACTCCGGTGAGCAATGACATCCCCCACTGAGAATTCATGTCTCTGATGTTTCAAAGTAGTACCAAAGCTCATCCAAGAAGGAGGGGTTTTTGCAATTACACTTTCTTAGTCAAACTTGCCCAGTAACTCACACTTAAAGAGTTCGACCTCCTTAACTTTGCATTGTATCTCATGAGCCTTGTCGAACACAGGACAATTCTCAATCATCATGTAATCATGGAAGTGCTCCATGGCATACATCTCGCTTCCAGCATCGGTTGCGCCTAACTTGGCTTTGAGCGCATCCCACAAAGTCTTGGCAACCCACATACGTAAGTATGCATCAACTAACTTATCTTCGATCACACTTATAACTGTTCCAACAAAGACAATGGTGGCCTCCTTAAACGTCTTCTCCTGATCAGGAGAATCATTGCTTGAGGAGTACCACCTGTGACTCATAACACGTCCATCCCCGCGAGCCACGAGTTAGTTTTGGTTTGCCAATGCTTAAAATGCGTATCTGTAAACGGCTTCGGTTTCAATGTTGCAACAAAGCCATGAATCAAAAATTGCCTACAACCATTAGTTTTTTTTTTTGCATTGTTGGATAAATTAGCAATTTTCCAATTGATTTAATCCATAAATAAATCATGAATATATAATTGACAGTATTAAACTCATACTGATATCGCATCATGTAGGCATGCACTACACATATAGAAGATACATTTATGTAAACAACTAGTACGGCCAACATAGAAATAAACATGAGAGAGATGAACGAGTTATACTCTCCAGTCGGCCAGGTCAAAGCCGCGACAGTGGCAACAACATCCTCGACATCCTTCTTCTTGGCGGCTTCGGAGTTCTCACCCATATCGGCGAAGAAGTCGAGGACGTAGTCGAAGTAGAGGACGAAGACGAACGATGGCGAGCAGTCGCATGGAGACGCTCCCCAAATACGTAATCGCCCTTCTCCCGGTGCAGGGGTCGTAGAGGACGGTGTTCCGGAGGCCTGCTACCCCGTACAACCGTACATGTGGACGAGATGGGATCGCCAGAAGCAGTTGGAGCAAGTGGAACAACAACAGATTGTGTGCGCGAGGAGAAACATGTGATCCGATCTTATCTGGGTGACGATTAGGGTTGCCAACGCCTCCAATATATAGGTGGTCGTGGTAGGGAGACGTGGGCTGGACCCACGCCCGAGTCGGCAACATCCCACGATCCAAAAATTAAGCGCATGCCTGACATAGGTTTGAACTCGGCGGGCAGTGGAGGAGGAGCACGCACGAACCACTCTTCTTCTCATGCTTCAATAGCATGTGGAAGAGACTCTCTTTTAAGGAGGTCCAAAACTTCATGCACTCATGGGGTGGTACTAAACTGTCCACCACCTAGTCATGACACCCATACGAGCCTTTAGAGATTTTTCTGAAATTGTTTTTATGGGCCTAAAGTCCATTTATATTCCAACGAGTTCATACGCATTATGGAGGCTGCCAATACCAAAAACTATCATGTTAGCACACGCGACTATAGTTGATGCACCGAATAGAAACGAGGGTTACTCGATGGTGGCTGCACCGATCCTCAATGAATGTCGAAGTCTACTTGCGAATTTCGGGGAGGTCCTTATTGAACATTGTAATAGGGAGTCCAACATTGTCGACCATGAGGTAGCTAGTTTTGGGTGGTCTAATCCACTGATGTTGTGGTCGGATACACCTTCGAGTTTTTTTATTAGCACGCGATGTAAGTGTGATTTAAATTAATAAAGCTAGCCACGAAGGCCTTTCTGTCAAAAAATATATATCATGTTTTTTTTTTGCGGGTGAAAAAAAAACTATCATGTTAGCGGTACACGGGGAAAATACAGTAATGTTGAAATGAACTCTCACTCAATAGTTCTTTTTTTAAAGGAACTCTCACTTAATAATAGTTGAAAAGTAGGCAGAACTGCTCCTCTTTGCTTTGGTCAAAAGCTGTATGAAAAATCGCTATCCTTAAAAGTTCATTCGGTAGAACCAAAAGATATACAGACTGTAACCTTTCCAACATTTTTCCTTGAGGGAGATCCACAAATTTCTTTGATGTGTGGAAACATGTAAAAGCGGCTGCCGCGTGGAAGAGAGACCAATGAGGCAGCGAGAGCGACGTGTGATTTTTCTGTGTGTTCCCAGCCAGGGGACCCATGTGGCCGCCTCAGCGAACCGCGTCCACCGTCCGATGGAACCCCGCACGAATCGTACAGCGCACCCTTAACGAACTGCTCCTGCGAAACCTCATGCTCGAAACAGAAATCTCGTGGGCTGACTGTGCATCAGGCGCCGTGGCCATCCTATCATTTCTGTTGGGGCTGCGACTGACAGGTGGGCGCCGCCGTCCATCTGAACCCTTACATGTGGGGCCGAGGAAGAAAAATCATGACCTTCACAAGGGTTTTCCCCTTTTTTTTCTTCTAAAAAATGGTTTTACTTTTTTCCAATAATAATAAATGTTTTATCTACATGATACTCCATAAGTTGATTTGATGATAAATATAAACTACTCATAGTAGCCTGGATAGTCAAAAAGAGACAAGTCAAGCCAACCAAAAGACAGTCCTTCTGGGGTATGTTCTTGTCATCCATCCTGAATTACAGGGTGTAAAGAAAGATAGTGGGTAATTTATTTTTCTTTAAAAAACATTTGCCAATTGCCAGACACAAGAAGGTGCTGAGGTTTGCAATCATATTAAGAAATATTAGAGGCAAAGAAAACAGCCAGCTATTGTTTGTGGTTGGAGCAAAAATATAGCATGGGTATTTTAGAAAAGTATGAACATATATCCATGGGCACCTAACCTAATATTAAAGTATCCATGGCTGGACTAATTGAGCTCAGTAGTACTCCCTCCGTTCGAAAAAATTTGTCCCTCAAATAGATGTATCTAGCATAGGGACAAGCTTGGGATAAGCTTTTTCGGAAGGAGAGAGTAGTACACTTGGACAAGCCTGCTGCCACTACTAGCAAATTAAAATACTCCTGCCCCTCTCTAATTAGCAAGCACACTCTTGTGTTTTGACTGATTCAGACCAAGAGGGAGACATAAGAGCAACTTCAACGGCCGACCCAAACGGACGGCGCTTTTGTCCGCTTTTTGTCCGTTTGGATCGGCCCGGCGGACACAAATATCCGCTTTCGCGTTTGGGTCGGTGCAAGCGCCCAACGCTGGCCCGACCCATTTTGACGGCGCGCCAAAAAAAAATTACAAGCATGTAGAAAAATAAAACATACATTAATTAAACATAAAAGCCGGCCACAAGGGCCGGCGAGAGTTCACGTGTCCGCAGGGCCGGCCCAGGGGAACGCCGTGTTCCAGACGGCGGCGATGTCGGGCGCGGGCTGTGCCGCCGCTGCCTACGCCGCCGCTGCCTGGGCCTGGTGCGCCTCCTCCTCGGCCTCGCGCTCGAGCAGCTCGAGGTGCTCGCCTTCACGGCGCTCCTCGGCCAGCCGTACGTGGCACCAGTGGTCGAGGTAGGCCGCCTCCTGCTCCTCCGTCGCCCCGAACCAGATCGGCAGAGCGCTGACCCACTCGCGCACTACTCCTGTCCAGGAGTTGCGCTCGATGGGGGCCGGCTCCTCCGGCTCTGCTTTGACCGGGGGCCGTCATAAATTAAGCTGACCACGGTAGTTGGAAGGCCGCCAGGTGGGGACGCGGCGGACACCGAGTAGGCGCGCGTGGCGTCCGTTCCGCGTCCGCGCCGACGCATTTGGGCCGCAAATGGGTCGGCGCGGACGCGAAGCGGACGATATTTGGGTTTGGGTCGGCGCGTTGGGCCTCCTATTTTGTCCGCACCGACCCAAACGGACACAGCCGGACAAAATGGGTCGCCCCATTGGAGTTGCTCTAATTTGTATGCTAATCTTGAACAGACTAGTAACTAAAAAAAAATCTAACAAATAAAAGCCTTGCAACTATATTCTGTTTATCCATCTGTGCAACTAGTTCAAAGTGGACACCACGGAATAATTGGTACCAAAGCACCCAGCATGTATTCTAATTCCCTGGAAGGTCATTGATTGGATATTATTTTATTGCTACATGATGACTAATGGAAAGCCTTCTGATCCTAGAAACTCAAAATAGATAGATACATCAAGGGCATGTCCCTCCAATCCTCTAAATCCTAGAGAGGACCCCAGCAAGCGAAGCCCCTTTCTCCAAGAACCCTAGGCGTCCGTGCGCGATGAATGATTATACAAAACTGGACACATATAGCTCAATCTCGATCTTGTTTTCTCCACTCCGCCTCTTCTCTTGTTTCCTCCATTTTCCCACGGTGAAAGACCGGTATTGTCACGGGAACCATCGCCGCGTTGGATCATTCATTCCTCCTGCTCGACCATCCTTCGGACGTCCTCGATCACCATCCACGACTCGTGCCCGCCGATCACCTCGGCCTGCTTCCGGGAGTCGCTCCACATCTTTACAGGACAAGAAACAGCGGCCTCAGGATACACAACGCCGAGATGGAGACCATAAAGAAAGAAACAAGCTTTACTTGTACCTGTATGGAAGGCATCTTCTGCTCGAGTCCCGCATAAAGGATCACATAGATTGGACAAAAGAAGGCATTAGCGCTTAGATAAATATATCCACTTGAGATCCCAATATAGGCCAATGTGTATTTAATTGTTGCAGGACAAGATAACGATGAAGCCAAACGCATGATGGGGCCATCCTTGGTATGCTTTGTTGTTACCAAAGCTACAGGATATGTGCATGAGGCTAAGAAAGAAACGCTTGGGTAGTGGGTACAAGTTGCAGGAAGCCGGCAACTGAAAGCAAAGTTTCCAGGGGCAACACAGAGGAACCATTTCCTCCAAAATAGGGAACAGAGACCAAGAAAGAACGCCGAGAAGTTCCAACAAAAGATACAAAAATGAAAACGGGTTTGGACTGTTTGCTAACAAGAAAGCACACTTGAGCGCCAAGAAAAGGTTCTGATATCATTGTTTGTTAATGAGCGGCAAGCACCACAGAACCAACTCAATACATGGCAGATACTTACGGTTACTCCTGCGCGATTCACGAGTTTCTGTGGAACAGCGTTGACGTCGACGCAGTAAAACCGGATTCTGCAGAGCAAATCATGACAGAGATCATCAGTTTGTCGATAACAACTCCAGAGGTGCAGTACTTTGTCAACTTTGGCAACCAAAGCTCTAACCTCGGATAGTATTCTGCTGCCAACTTTTCCAGCTTAGGCTTCAGATATATGCATTTCCTGCACCAACTCGCGGTCCTACATATTGCAAATGCTGGTGTTTATTCTCAACCTAGACTGTAAGACACTCTGGGAGGATTTGGACAGTTCTCACCATGGAAGACAACTACTTGAAATACATCTGGCAATCCATTTACATTGCATGGAGTAGTGTTTAGCATGTACAGAACCTACTGTCGAAACTGATGTAATAAGGTGATAAACAGCACATTAGTACTGAAGTACTTTCCCACAAGATATATATGAGGAAACACCTTATAGTAATGATACAATATTTATGTGGTAAAGACAATACAGTTAAGCGACCTGTGGATCAGCCTAAAAATATCAACCAGGAGCAGAATCACTGAACCTAACTACTGCTACAACAACAGCAAAATGGAATGTGCAGGGTGAGCTGCTTATTGTTGCGTTTCTGGAAAACGAGTCTTCCAAATATACATCACACAACCGCACTATATATGAGTCCATGGGCATCCGGCAGAGTTTAGACGCCGGTACTGAAACGAGTTGCTAGAAGGATCGCACACGACAACGCGCTTTGTGGGTAAAACTGAAGGTGAGCTCTGCAATCACCACTCAGAGCTGACCAAGAGTCCTACACAGGGTAACTAGATGAGCCCCTTTTCATCCAAGATGCGAGATTTCTACCCCCATAAGGCCACACAACCGTGAAGCATTGAAGCCTAATCCAAGTTAGCTGAAGCATGATTCATGATAACCCATTTCATCCTGTCCTAATCGGGACCTAGTTAAAATTCAGAGGAAACCTTTACCATTTTTTTTTTTTTGAGAAATAGGAAACCTTTACCAGAACACGACGATGGGGACGCCGCGCTGCTGGGCCTCGGCGAGGGCCCGGTCCAGCTGCTCCTCGCCGCCGATCGGCTCCAGCTCCACCCACGCCGGCCCCTCCTCCTCGTCCTCCATCCCCATCCCGGTCCTCCCCTCCGCGGTCGCCGCTGTCAGACCCGCCCGGCGCGGCCCCGGAGGCAGCGAGATCGAGGCCCGCCGAGCGGGCGCCCTGGAGAGGAACGCGAGGCGGTGCGGGGGAGGCCGTGGCCTGAGAAGGGCGCCCCGGCACGCCGCCGCGTCCCCGCCGCCGGCCGCCACTGCGTAATAGGCGGAGGTGGTGGCCATTCTGTCTGGGCTCGTCCGGTCTGGGCCGGGTCCGGGTCCGGTCGCGCCAACTCCTATCGGCCCAGGCACCGCGAGCCAAAGTCAAACCGACTGGTCTGGTCTAGCCCCGACTCTCCTCACTCCCACTCCCACTCCCCACCGCCACGCGCGTCGCCGGCTCGCCGCCATGGGCTCCGGTGGGGAAGCGAGGTAGCATGGCGCTGAGGACGGCGCTCCCGGCCCTCCCCCGGGGCTTCGCGTCCCGGCAGCGACTGGCCACGCTCGCCCCGTCGGCCCGGGTGGAGGAGGGTGGCGCCGCTCGCCCGAACACCCGGAGCGCCCGCGGGGCGTTCGACGGAATTCCCGGCCGGGACGCCGCGGCGGGGGCCAGCTCCGGCTCCAGCCGGGACGACCTCATCGAATGCGCTCGGCGCGGGATGGGGCGGGACGCCCTTGACCATTTCTCGGCCGCGCGACGCCTCGGCGGCGAACGCGTCGACGGCGCCATGCTGTCCTGCGCTCTGAAGGCATGCGGGTCGATGCCGGGAGACTGTAGGGTCGTGGGAGAGCAGCTGCATTGCCTGTGCGTCAAGTGCGGGCTCGACCGGGCCGACGTTGGCGTCGGCACGGCGCTCGTCGACGCGTACATGAAGTGCGGCGGCGTGGAGGACGGGAGGCTCGTGTTCGAGGGGATGCCGCAGAGGAACGTCGGCACGTGGACGTCGTTGCTCACCGGTTACGCCCAGGGCGGCGCGCACTCGGGCGCCATGGCGCTCTTCTTCAGGATGCGCGCCGAGGGGGTATGGCCGAACCCGTTCACGTTCACTAGCGTCCTCTCTGCGGTGGCGGGCCAGGGCGCGCTCGACCTTGGGCGGCGCGTGCATGCTCAGTCGGTCAAGTTCGGATGCCGCTCGACCGTGTTCGTGTGTAATTCCCTGATGAACATGTACGCGAAGTGTGGGCTGGTTGAAGAAGCCAAGGCTGTGTTCTGTGGGATGAAGAGCAGGGACATGGTGTCGTGGAACACATTGATGGCAGGCCTTCTGTTGAATGGGTGTGAAGTGGAAGCCCTGCAGCTGTTCCATGACTCGCGAGCAAGCGTGGCGAAGCTGTCACAGTCGACCTACTCGACGGTGATCAAGTTATGTGCGAACCTCAAACAGCTGGCCCTGGCACAGCAGCTCCACAGCTGTGTGCTAAAACATGGGTTCAGTTCAGATGGCAATGTCATGACAGCCATAATGGATGCCTACAGCAAGTGCGGCGAACTGGATGATGCTCTCAACATATTCTTGTTGATGCCAGGATTGCAGAGTGTCGTTTCATGGACTGCTATGATAGGTGGGTGCATTCAGAATGGTGATATTCCTCTTGCTGCCTCACTCTTTAGCAGAATGAGAGAAGACAATGTCAAGCCAAATGAGTTCACCTACTCGACGATGCTCACAACATCACTGCCCATCTTTCCTCCCCAGATTCATGCCCAGATCATCAAAACCAACTACCAGCATGCACCATCTGTCGGAACTGCCCTTCTTGCCTCATACTCAAAGCTTGGAAGCACTGAAGAAGCCCTCTCTATATTTGAAACCATTGACCAGAAGGACGTTGTTGCATGGTCTGCAATGTTGTCGTGCTATTCCCAAGCTGGCGACTGCGATGGTGCCACAAATGTGTTCATGAAGATGTCCATGCAAGGCATGAAGCCAAATGAGTTCACTATCTCTAGTGTCATCGATGCATGTGCTAGTCCCACCGCTGGGGTTGACCAGGGTAGGCAGTTCCACGCTGTTTCGATCAAATACAGATACCAGGACGCTATCTGTGTGGGCAGCGCACTTGTCAGCATGTATGCAAGAAAAGGGAGCATTGACAGTGCTCAAAGTGTCTTTGAGAGGCAGACAGAGAGAGACTTGGTGTCATGGAACTCAATGATATCAGGGTATGCACAGCACGGTTACAGCAAGGAGGCCCTTGATACATTCCGTCAGATGGAAGCTGCGGGCGTCGAGATGGATGGCGTCACATTCCTTGCGGTTATCATAGGATGCACTCATGCTGGACTTGTACAAGAAGGCCAGCAATACTTCGATTCCATGGTTAGAGACCACAAGATCAGTCCCACCATGGAGCATTATGCGTGCATGGTGGATCTCTACAGCCGCGCAGGCAAGTTGGATGAAACAATGAACCTTATCGGAGGCATGCCGTTCCCAGCAGGTGCAATGGTATGGCGCACACTGCTAGGCGCATGCAGAGTTCACAAGAATGTTGAGCTTGGGAAGCTGACCGCAGAGAAGCTGCTATCGCTTGAGCCGCTCGATTCGGCTACATACGTGCTGCTCTCCAACATCTATGCGTCCGCAGGGAAGTGGAAAGAGAGGGATGAAGTGAGGAAGCTCATGGATTCTAAAAAGGTGAAGAAGGAAGCTGGATCCAGCTGGATTCAGATCAAGAACAAGGTCCATTCCTTTATAGCCTCCGACAAATCGCACCCTCTGTCCGACCAGATATACACAAAGCTGAAGGTGATGACAGCCAGGTTGAAGCAGGAGGGTTACTGTCCGAACACGAGCTTTGTGCTCCATGACATGGCAGAAGAGCAGAAGGAAGCCATGCTGGTCATGCACAGTGAGCGGCTGGCTCTTGCCTTCGGTCTGATAGCTACACCACCAGGGACGCCCCTTCAGATTGTCAAAAACCTGCGGGTCTGTGGTGACTGCCATGTGGTGATGAAGATTGTGTCGGCAGTTGAGGACAGGGAGATCATCATGCGAGACTGCAGCAGGTTCCACCACTTCAAATCTGGTGCCTGCTCTTGCGGTGATTTCTGGTGATGTAGAGCAGAACAAACTGACAGTGGATATAGCAGACTGGCAATGCCATCCACAAACAATGTGACCTGCAAGTAGGCTCTGGAGTTCATGAGTATGTGTTGTCTGAAGCCCAAATGTCAGCTATACAAATGTACAAGCTTATAGGTAGTGGTTCTGTGCCTGTTTGCAGGTAAGACTATACATGAGCCGTCATACAGTTTCCTCTATACTTGTTTTTGTAAGAGCAACATGAGTCATATGGAGCGTGGATCTTACACTGACGGTTTAGATGATATAGAACACAACTAGGAAGCTAAGCATACGTGTTTGTGTTTTTACCGGCTTTGGGCATCTAAACCTTGAAGCCTATACTGAGCCATTGTCTATCTAAATGGAAGAACACCACAATTTTTCAAAGTTAATAATAATCCATTGTTGCATTTGGACTGAACCCCACTTGTCATCCTTTCCTTTAGGCGAGTGCAGCACCCAATGTAGTATATGATCTTGTTCATCCTGGTGCGTATCTCATTTTTGTCTCTGTTATGGACTCATCATTTATTATTGGCCTGATAAGTAAAGAAATCCTATTATTTGTTTCCTTGTGTTCAACATGATTACGCATATCACCTTATACCATTATTTATTTGCATGCATACCAACTTATACCATTATTTATTTGCAACCATACCAATTTTCGTAATACTCAAAGCAATTTGAGCACCATTTGGGATTGGTTCTAACTAGAGCGTATGGTATGGCATATGTTTTTTTTTTTTGCAGGATTGTTGCCTACTTTGTGCCAAAACGGGTGGGTGACCAGACTTTTTGTGAACTAATGATCCCCTCTTAATATCTATGGGTGTGGGACAGGCCACCTTTGGCAATTCAAATTTTGTCTGAGCCATTGTTTTCACAGCTGTTTGGTTAGAGACCATTTTTTGTGAATGCGCCTGCACTTTGATCATGAGTAACAAAAGGGTAAAGTAGTGGTGTTTGACTAGGAATCCAAACACAAGCTTTTGTTCTCATCCATCCAGATATATAGATTAAAAGAAGTACACTTTGATGATGCAAACCATACTGAATTCCAGTCTGGTACATACATGGGACATGGCATTAGCATGAGATCTGTATTCAGACGAGCGACCGCCACCGGATTCAAATTGCCAGGAGGACGGTGGAGACCGATCTGTGGAGGTGCAGTTTGTTTCATCTTTCGCCTACTTTCTGTGTCCTGCCATGTATCCTAAAGTAAATTGTGCATGCGCAGGCTGTAGGGGATACTTGGTTCTCTTCATCTTCCCAGAAGAATATATTTCCAATGCAATCAAATGGTTTTTCGGCGCAGTTTAGTCGGTTTTTCGGCGTGTCGTCGTAGTCTATTTGTTGTCGTGAAGTTGGAGTTGCGGCGGCAAGGTCCGGGCGATGACTGGCGACGGGTCATCCAGCTCGGTTCTTCGCGGCGACGACCTTGCATCTGTCTCCTTTGTAGCTCGCCTTTAGAATCGGAGTTGCCTTGTCGTCAGCACGTGTGGCCGACTGTTTGGCAGATCTTAGTATAACATCATGCAACTGTTGCGGTGAGGGCTTTGTCGATGGTCATGTGCGGTGAAGTCGGAGTCGCTTGCTTGAGGAGGACCGATGGTCGTGATGCTCGTGTGCAATCTCGATGGTGTTCTCCAACGTGGTGTGTCTAGTGTATAGGTCGTGTGCTAGATCGGTGGTGCGTGCCCTCGAGATTGTCTGTTCTATGACAATCGCTCGCTATGGGTGTTTGTCAGTTTTCGCGTAGTCTTTCACTAATTAAATGAGCACCATTCTTCTTAGCCAAGAAATGAGGCAAGATTTTGCCCCCGTTTCCAAAAAGGAGGTTGCAGGGGATGCTCGAAATTCCATCGGCATCAATTATTAGAAATTGTCCTAGCCCTTGTCGCGATCCCCCGATGGACTAAACCGATCTACACAGGGAACTACACCGAGTCGATATTGGACTGAAATTAACACACATCATAATTAAATTATCCCGGTATGGCAGGAAACTAAGCTTCTACACTTTTTTTTTCTGTAGAAATAACTATGCAACCCGTTCCCGCAAAAAAACCTATGCAATCTGATGGCCGGTTTATTTCAATCTTTTCGGCGATGTTCGTTAAGTGAGAAAAGACGTCCCCGTCGACAAACGAGGCTTATGTGGCGAATTCATCAATCTTAAGATGTTGTGCCGGCTCATTATCTCGGATATGTGCATGTGCGCATTCATAGAGGTGATTGCATTTACGTGTATACAAGCATTTGTGATTATATTGAGTTAAAAAAAAACGATGATAAGCTTTGTGCATTAATCCAGCTCTTATAGACAGGTGTACTAAAAAAAGGGGGTAAAACCGCATCGCGTCTCATCAGAAGAAAAGGAAAAAAATGGGCTGTGGGGCTTAGCCGTTGGATGGCAATCGGAAGGTCTAGAAAAATTTTCCGGATTGGCACATAAGCGAACAGTCCAACCCCTCACTAAGGCTTTGTTTGGTAGAAGTGGATTGGGGGGTTGTGGGGGGGGGGGGGGGGGGGGGGGGGG